>CM040119.1:187850014-188215014 GCA_022559845.1 Amorphophallus konjac
TAAGTGATGCTAAGGGGAGGTGATGGATCAAGACCCTTGCTGGTAGGGTGCCAGCAGGGCTAGGGTTGCCCTCCCAAAGGTACGAGGCCCACACTTAAGGGGCTGGCCGGTGCCAATTGGGGCACGAGGTCCCTCTCTCTCACAGCACACGGTGACGGCTCGTAAGTGGAACACGTGGGGTCGGGCGCTCCCTCTCTTGCTCAACGGAGCAATTTCCACGGATATTAAATGAACAAGCAACAAGAATGGAGCAAAGGTCAGAGCTTACCCTGGTTGGTTTGAAGAAACCAACCCCATGCGGAGACGAGGGCGAGTGGGGAAGTGTGGGTTCCCCGCACACTGCGTCGATGAAGCTTGATCCCTGTTTAAATTATACAACCACTACGCCTCACACAGGACGGTGGACTTGGGGTGGGGATATCAGTTTTACAATGCAAACACTACCTCCACGCAGGGAGGGGCGTTAAGCCAGCCAGGCGGGGAGGGGAGATTCGCTCGAATCGCGCCGACGGATCACCCGACCGAATCTGTCCGTGTCTTGAGCAGCAGGATAGGGGATCGGTGTAGCCGGCGCTGTGCGCTCCTCCGGACTCAGAACTTGACGAGACTGGTGCTGGAATGACGCTGACAGACTCAGGTACACCTGTGAATTTTGGTGCGTGGTTCCCGTGTCGCCTCTGGTCGGAGTGGACCCCGGAACAGGTGCTCAGAGTTCAGGTTCAGGCTGGCCCAGATTGTTTCAGCTGCTTGTAGAAGGTACCACGATCACTCCCGAAGTCTGAATGAGGCAAGACCAAGTCAAGGACGTCCGTGGATGAGTCTTCTTTGAGCAGCAACCGAGAACAGCACCAGAGGCTGTCGGGGTGGTGAGGAGGAGTCCGTTGAGTGAGGCAGTGTCGGGGCAGGACCCAAATGGACTGTCTGCACGCCCGGGGGATAAAAATTGGAAAGGACACTTCCTCATGCCAAACGGGATGCCGCTTGTTGGTGGTGGTGGATGACTCGTGGTGGCAGCTCTCGGCCAAGTGGCGCCTCCCGAAGTTGAAGGATGTGGCCGTGGGAGCTTCTGCACTGCAGCTCAGGTCCAGGTTCTGGTCCTTGTTGCGCAGTTGGACGAGAATGGGCACCACGAACTGTAACAAAGTTGGCATGAGATGATTCCACCTCGCTTGCGAAGAATACTTGCAGACCTTTCCGGCGATGTATGGTGTACCTCCAGATGATGTCGGGTGGTACCGGAGCAGGCTCGGCAAGTCAGGCCTCAATCTGTTACCTGCGGGTTGAACAGAGCAAAGGGGCTGTTTGGTGGAGAAGGGTTGATGTGGGGGTAGAGGGGGTAGCAAAGAGGGGTGGATGGTTGCTGGTTGTGGATGTGGGAGGGAGGTTCGGGGGTGTTAGAGGGGAGAGGGGAGGTTGGCAGGGGGCGGACCTTGTGTGGGAATGGGCTGGGAGGTGGTGGATGGTGGGGGCGCAAATGGCCTAGGGGAATGGGGGGTGTCTCTTGGGTGTGGGTGATGGATCAATGGAAGGATTAATGGGGGGCCTAGAGGATGGGAAAGGTTGCTTTGGGGAGGGGAAAGGGTGTCTAGGAGAAGGGATTCTCCCTTGGGAATATGGAAGGTTGTATTGGGAAGGGGAAGAGTTGTTTGGAGAATGGTGGAAGTAAATGGGAGTTAAGGGGTCTTGGGGAGATGAAAGGTTGGGGGATGAGGTGGAGGATGATGTGGCAAGGAGAAGAGAGAGAGGGAGGGGCGAAATTTGAAGAGAGAGGGGGAGGAGAGAGAGAGGGGGCCGCCCCCTTTAGAGAGAGAGAGGTAGTGAGAGGGAGAGAGCTAGAGAGAGAGAGAGAGCAAGAGACACAATTCTTGTGGATTTTAAACTCAATACTTCATTAGTCATCTCAAGTGGGGTTGAGGTCCTATTTATAGGAATCCCAACTTTTACAAAAAGTCCCTGAGAAAAGAACTAATAACAGATAACCAAAAGAGCTGGGGAAAGGGAATAGGACGCCCCTGGGCCAGGCCCTTCTAAATGGGCCCATTAGACATACTAGCCCAATATGACGACACAAACTTAGGTAAATAACATGATAACCTAGGGACTTGACTCAAAACAAAGGGGGAATTACATCAAAATGACTCAAGAAAGATATGAAAATTACATAGCTAGACTCAGAAAATCAAGCTGAACATAATGGCGAGCGTCAGGACCCTTGGAGAAATAGGGAGTGGTAAGCGTTGTCCCAATCACTTTATTCATGTATGGGACTTTTTATACTAGTCAGCTCAATTTCAGTATGCCTGTTCCGCCGATCACTAGATGGCGTTGCACTGGAATGGTTCTACTCTCTGCCATTAGAGGACGCTGAAAGTTTCAAGATAGTAAAAGACAAGTTCATCCAGCAGTTCCAAGATAGGGTCGGCCCAGAATATTCATTTACCGACTTGGTGGCCGAAAAGATGAAGCCAGATGAGGAATTTGCAACTTACGTTGACAGATGGAGACAGATGGCCGCCACGGTGCCAGCCCACATTCCGGAGGAAGAGAAGGTCAAGTTACTCATCTTCAATGCTACTCCGACCTTCTGAAACATTCTGGCCATGAATGATATAGCCAACATGCACCAACTCTATAGTCAGGCGCGATTCATTCAAACGCAGTTCAAAGACTCCCCCATCCACTCACTCTTTGAGAACCAAAAGCCAAAATACCACAAGAAACCTCAAGGGCCTGTCACCGAGGGGGTTCAGACCAATGAACAAGTTCAAGCCGTTAACTTCCCTTTCCAAGCCGTACCTTTCCACTTCCCGCAAAACCCCCGCACTCCGCAAAACTCCGCTCCACAAAACTTCCCAACCATTCCACAAAATCTTCCGCCTACCTTTGCCGCTCCACAGAATACCTTTACCGCTCCACAACAACCTCCACAGCCTTCGCAATACCATAATGTCCCTCCACCCAACGGCTACAACAACAACAACAAGCGCCCGGCTCCTAAAAGAGCACATTACCCACCCTTGCTAGAAACCCTCACGGATATCGTTTCTGCTCTCATGTCAGTTAGTGCTATACAACTCCCTCCGGAACGGCCCAACTGGAACCCGGCCGTTGATCAGACAACGTATTGTATGTTCCACAGGCAACCAGGACATACTATTGAAGGGTGTTTTCAGTTCAGGGATTTGGTCTATGACCTCCATGAAGGACAACGGATTGATTGCGCCAAAATGCATAGGGCCATTACAGAAATTAAAGAGAAAAGAAGGCAGTCACCGAGGCAGCAAGTGCAGCAACAATAGGCACCGCAGCCGCAGCAGCAGCCACAACAGCAACAGCAGTCAGTTCAAGACTTGGGGATCCACCAGAACCCGATGCCGAACCATCCTCCCACTCCGCAACCTCAGCCGCCGGCGCCGGCTCAGGTCAATGTTGTCCAACCCCCAGCTCCTAACGCTGGTGGTCCTTTGACGACGATAGCTCCACGCCACATGTTATGGCCTTACACCACAACTACCTTAATTCCCCCACTTCCCCCATCCTCATACCTACGCACCAAACCCCTTCTCCACTTGTTCTCCTATACACCCCCGTAAATACGTCATCATCTGCACCCCCATCACGCCCGCCATTGCTCACTCCCGCTTCCATCACTACCCCTCCGCTCACCTTTTCACCCGCTATCACCGTACCTCCATCTAACCCTCCACTCATTACGCCTCCGCCTACTTTTGTATCCCCACTTCCGCTCACACCTGCTACCACCAACCCCTCACCCATCATCCTTTCCACCACATCCTCTTCTGCACCACTCATCCAACCCACCGGGCCTACTAAATCCCTTATCTTGAGCCCATCTGAGGCCGCGGCAGCCTATAACTTCGCCCTGCGGAGTGGGTGCATGTTTCACTGCAATTATCCTTCCACCTCCAATCCCCAGTCTTCCCAACCGGCTGCTGAGCAGGAAAAAGCCTAGCCATTACCAGGAACCCAATACGATCTGTTGCATCACTTAGATAGGGTGCCTGCTAAGATATCCGTACTGGAGCTTATCAAAAGATCTACCCTTCACCAAGATGCTCTCAAAAACTTCCTTGAAAAGGTGATGGTCAGTGAAGACGTGGCAGCCGACAGTTTACCTACGGCATTGGTAACTATTTCTAAAGGACCAGCTATAACCTTATCTGAAACCGAGCTAGCACCTCTAGAAGCTCGGCAAATGCCGCTTTGCATTACCGTTATCTTGAATAAAATCAGCATCGATGCGGCATTAGTTGATATAGGGGCATCTATCAATGTGTGCCCGCTCAGCACTCTCAGAGCCTGCAATCTGTCAGAAGAGCTTCTACGCCCGACCCCCACTACTATAGCTACTTATGACAATTCTCGGAGGGCATGTCACGTGATTGTTACTATTCAAGCTAAGCTTGGGCCTCTCACCATGCCCATTGAATTCTATGTGCTGGACATCGACCCCATGTTCAAAGCCATCTTGGGTCGTCCGTGGATCGACACTCTCAGTGCCGTGCCTTCCACCGCGCACCAATGTCTCAAGTTCCCTTTTCAAGGGAGGGTCGTTAAAGTAAAAAGCTCATCCACGGTCCAGTCAGTCAAAGTTATTTCAGAGAAGATTCTGCCCACATTATGGCCCAGCAGCCGGCCCGTTATTTCTGTACTAGATCTGGATTTCCCTTGGGCTTATACGGCACGAAAGCCCGCCACTACACCCGTCAATATCAAAGTGAAACCCCAGATCTGAGATTCCAAGGGTTGGGATATCATATTGAAGCTGGGTTATCAACCGGGGAGAGGCCTCGGTGTGTAGTTATAAGGGCAAACTAAGCTAGTACCCAAAGGAAGAAAGATGATCAGGCGTGGCCTCGGTTACCGAGAGTCCGCATTATCAGTTTTGGGCGATTCAGGGCCACTTACATGGGACTATCGTCAACACTTTGTTAAAGGTCCTCTTCAGCCAGGCACCCTAAATTTATAGCTAGCACAGTCGGAGAAGAAAGATACAGCTTGCGCAATCGCCAATCCACCTCTGCTACCAAAAGGGCCTGTTGATGATATGTCATATTTCAGTCAATCTTTTGCCAGAATGTTCAGCAAACCAGATGGCCATGGTCAGAGGATGAGTCAAGAAACCCGGCTTGTTCAGTGGAGGCCGAAGAAACCAATTAGCTATCTGCAAGAAAAGGGGAGCTCACCCGTTATCATTTCTTGGTCTCCCTCCCGCCTCTCATCTCTCTTTCAACAATTGGAGTCCATACCCCATGCACCCCCGATCATGGTCAATCCGTATTTCACGGAAAGACCACTTGAAATCTTATTTGTCCCATGCGCATGTGGGCGCTGCCCACCCATTGATCTATGAACTCTATTCACTCCTCCTTCCTCCACCACCCCACTCCACGAGATGTAGTTTCGATCCTCTGATCCATTCTTCGATTGCATCTTCTCCGAGTTGTTCCCTATGCAACTTCCTCCTCCTCCATCCTGCTGTATGATCTCCACTGATCTCCAAAAAAAACGTCAAATTTGAAACAAAGATTTCGTGGAAGATTACGCTATCTTGTCTCCATCCTTCTCCCAGGGGCAGGAGTCCCCTGCTCCTTCCTTTCCACTAGATTTCCTTTGTCCTAGGTTAGGCGTAGGGTCCGTCCAGTCTAGGGAAGTAGAGTCAGTTAGAACTAGAGAAGTAGGGTCCTATTCTAGGTCGTCCAATCCTTCCGAGCTTGAGCCGTGCTCACTTACGCATCCTTCGAAATCCATTCCTGATAGGTTCTTGCAGGATATGGCTCAGCGATGTCATGCTCTTTTGAAGTGTCCAGAGTTTATCGCTACGGCAATCATGATAGAAGACGAAGAGGAAATAGAAGGGGTGTGGAGCGATGACGGACTCGGTGTCTATGAAGTCTTGGATGAGAAAGACCCGATTGAGGATGAGGACAGCAACGTAGATGACACTGCTGATCTGTATGCGCAAGGATTAAAGAGATTCGACGAGCCATCGTCGGCAGTGGATGAACCTACGAAGGAAATAAATTTAGGAACTGAAGAAGACCCAAGGCCCATCATTATCGTCGCTAATCTCCCTCTGCAAGTGGAAGAAGATCTAGTCAAGGTTCTGAGGGAGTATAGTGATTCTTTTGCCTGGTCTTACGAGGACATGTCGGGTCTTGACCCCTCTTTAGTGGAACACCGACTCGTACTTAAACCAGGGGCAACACCCGTAAAACAGAGGTTGAAAAGATTTCACCCCCACATGGCCTTAAGGATCAAAGAAGACGTTGACAAATTATACAAGGCCAGGTTCATTAGAGTTGTTCTATATCCCCAGTGGGTGGCGAACATAGTCCCTGTTATCAAGAAGGATGGAAAGGTGCGTATTTGCATCGATTTTAGGGATCTTAATAAAGCATGTCCCAAAGATGATTTCCCGCTGCCTCACATAGACGTCCTGGTCGATAACCTTGCCGAGTACGAAGCTTTGTCATTCATGGATGGTTACTCAGGTTATAATCAGATTCATCTCACTCCGGAGGATCAAGAGAAAACTTCCTTCACCACGCCCTGGGGCACGTACTGCTACGTGGTTATGCCGTTCGGTCTGAAGAACGCAGGTGCCACCTATCAGAGGGAAATGATGGCCATTTTCCACGACATGATGCATATCTATATGGAAGCATACGTGGATGACATCTTGGTGAAATCGAGAACCAAGGAAGAACACCCCTCTATCCTGGCTAAGGTGCTGCAGAGAGCTAGGGACTACAAGCAGAAAATGAATCCGAAGAAGTGTGTTTTTGGAGTCTCTTCAGGGAAGTTGCTAGGCTTTATAGTTAGCAAACGGGGGATTCAGATTGAGCCTAATAAAGCAAAGGCCGTCATAGACATGCCTCTGCCAAAGAACATTACGGAACTTCGAGGACTAATTGGTAGATTGCAATTCATCAGAAGATTCATATCCCAACATTCTCAGAGGTGCCGCCCGTTTTATGAATTGCTAAAGGTGGGAGTCAAATTTGAATGGAATCAAGATTGTCAAAAGGCCTATGAGGACCTAAAGGAATATCTATCCAATCCCCCGGTTTTGCAACCTCCTGCCCCTGGGAAACCCCTAATCCTATACATCTCGGTCATTGAGGACTCCTTAGGGGCGGTCTTAGCACAAGTAGATGATGAAGGGAGAGAGCGGGCAGCTTATTACCTCTCCAGGTTGTTCATCCCAACTGAGGGTAAATACACCGCTATGGAGAAGACTTGAGCCGCCTTAGTGTGGGTAGCTCAGAAGCTCAAACACTACTTCCTTGCCCACCGAGTTAGGTTGATCTCTAGAATAGACCCGATCCGCTATCTCTTAGAAAAGCATGTCCTCTCTAGTAGGTTAGCTCACTGGCAAAGCTTCCTATCTCAGTTCGATATCACGTTCGTCATTCATAAGGCAGTCAAAGGATATGCCATCGCTGAGCATCTTGCCCATCTCCCGATTCCCTGCACTGATTCTATTCAGGATGACTTCCCTGATGAGCATCTCTCTGTTCTCACTCATCATCCCTTCTGGTCTCTGCACTTTGATGGTGCACTCAATTCTCAAGGCCGAGGGATAGGCGATGTTCTGCTCACTCCGGAAGGAGTGACGATTCCTTTTGCTTATCAACTTCAATTTCTTGCTACCAACAATATCGACGAGTATGAGGCTCTCCTAGCTGGATTGAAGCACGCCTACCTTCTAGGCGCGTGTTACTTGAATATCATAGGGGACTCTCAGCTTGTCCTGCGGCAAGTTCTGTCCACTTAACGCACCCATGACCCTAAGCTCAAACCATATCAAGATTTGGTCACGCTCCTCTCTAGGCAATTCTGCAAGTTGATCTACATCCATACTCCCCGGTCTCACAACATTCTAGCCGATGCTTTAGCATCCCTCGCTTCCTCTCTATCTTTTCCTCTCAGTCGGAGTACTGAGACTATCATCGTTCAGAGATTGGACGCACCCTCTCTTCAGGATCCTTGGTATGTCAACCTTAGGAAGACTGTGGAGGCGAGGGATGAGAAGGAAGAGCTTAAGGAAGTATCTTTGATAGAATTAGAAGAGATCTTGGAGGAAGAAGAATTGCTCTGGTATCATGAGATTGAGTTGTTTTGCAAAGATGGATCGTTCCCGGAAGGGGCAAATGCTGAGTAGCGCAAGTCAATAAGAAGAGCCGCCTCAAGGTATACCATTGTTGCTAGAGAACTATACAGGCACGCTACTAATGGAATGCTCATGAGATGCTTAGACGATGATGAAGCTTGGAAGGTGGCCGAAGCAGCCCATTCTAGTGAGTGTGGGGGTCATGTTAATGGCCAGGCTCTAGCGAAGAAGATCCTTAAGCAGGGCTATTATTGGCCCACTCTAGAGGAAGATTGCCCCCTCTATGTCCGGAGGTGTCTTAAATGCCAACTCCATGCTGATAAAATTCATGCTCCTGCTTCATCCTTACATCCTCTTTCTGCTCCTTGGCCGTTCTCTATGTGGGCTTTCGACATTGTCGGCCTGCTCGGTGATCCCAATTCTCAGATCAAGAAAAAATCCTTCATCCTTACCGCCACTGAGTACTTCACCAAATGGGCCGAAGCCGAAGCTTACGTAGAGATTAAAGCTACCACGGTGTGCAGCTTCATCATGAAGAACATTATCTCGTGGTTCGGAGTGCCAAGCAGCATCGTCACCGACAACGGACCCCAGTTCATCTCTCAAGAGCTCAAGGACCTATGTAAGAAGTTCAATATTGCATTACATCATTCATCTGCATATTACTCACAAGGCAACGGTCAAGCCGAAGCCACTAATAAAACACTTCTCAAAATCATAAAGAAAACATGAGAATCTCATACATTTTCTGATTAGCCAGAAAGATTAGTAGAGGCTTTATGGGCTTACTGCACCTCCGTTCGTACTCCCACGGGACAAACTCCCTATGCTCTCACCTACGGGATGGAGGCGGTGCTCCTATATGAGATCTTAATCCCTTCCCTAAGGGTACAGCTCGATAAAGAACTTAATCTCGACGAACGTCGAGAGGCGTTGCTCGTCCAGTTGGAACTCTTAGACGAGAAGAGAATGAATGCGGCCGATCACGTATCCGTTTATCAAAAGAGAGTTTCGTGTTATTTTCAAAAGAAGGTAATTGAGCGCAAATTTCAAAAAGTTGATATGGTTTTGAAACGCAAATTCATTCGGTCTGCAGGTCCCAGGTCTAAATTACAACCTAACTGGGAAGGGCCGTTCGTTGTCAAAGAGGCTTATCCAGGGAATGCTTATCGCTTGGTAAACGCAAAAGGTGAGGAGCCTGCTCATGCTTGGAATGGGTTGTATCTTAAGCATTTCTTTCCTTAGAGTCTAACCACGTGCCACCCAGCAGTGAGGTGTCTTTTTCCTTTCGCCATAAAAGAGGACTCCGAGTACAGCAATCACACACTACATGACATCCCTGGTCAGGATTCCCACTTTGTAGACATCGTTTCTCCCTGGCCATGCTTTCGGGGAAAGTCGAAGTCCCTGTCTGTTTCCTTCTTCGGTTGAATCCTGGGGCAAGAGGTGAATAAGGAGGCGATGACCAATCTAGGCACCCTAACGAGAGGAGGTCTCAAACAGGGGCAGTCCGTTATGACCTGACACCATAGAAAGCAAGAAGGAAAAAAGCAAAGCAAAGAAGCGATCTTTGTGACAAAAAAACAAAAGTTTATCTCAAAAGTCTATCAAATCATAGTTCCAAAGCTCCAGAAAGGCAAGAAAGAGAAAAACTAGGCATGGCAAGAGTGGCAGTACAGTTTCGCCGCGGGACGCATGAGCCCGATCGTATGCGTGCCTAGAGTGGATCAAGGTTCGATGACGGACACAAAGTCCCGGCACAACAGACCAAGTCTCTAGTGGGTTGTCTGGAAAGGGACTCAAGCCCTAAAAACTTCTATATCTGGCCTAAGCTTGTCCCCGTGTTCTATTTTTCCTTTTCAGGACTAAGAAAAGTACCCTGGGTATGGCCTTAGCAGAGATACCGTCACGCAAGTTAGGCCCCGGCCAGGGATTGTCACCTCCATTACACGCCAACCTCGGAAACTCTGAACGGAATTGGGAGGACTCTCCTTCCTAGGGAGGCACTTGTTTTTAAAATAAAAAAAATCACATATTTCAAAATCGAAAAAAAATCACATATTTCAAAATCTAAAAAATCACATATTTCAAAATCCAAAAAAATCACATATTTTCAAAGTCCAAAAAAATCACATATTTTCAAAATTCAAAAAAATCATATATTCCAAAATTCAAAAAACATCAGATATTTTCAAAATTTCACAAAAATCCAGATATTCTTCAAAATCCAAAAAAATTTCATCATATGCATCGCACACATTGCATTATTTCCATTATGTTTTCTGCCTATTTAATAAGGCTCCACCCCTTGACCAAATATCAAGAATTGGTCATTCTCTAACTTGCATTAAGGCAAGGGGTTGAGTCTAAGAACGGATCTGGATTATTTTTTGTCAAAGTGTGTGCAGAACGCAGGTTCAAACCCAGGACTGAAGATTCACAAATTTCCAGGTTCAGGTCTATAACGCACCAGTATCAGACCGTCACATCCTGTAACGGTCACCTTTGACCGTCACACTCTCCAGAAGGATTGGCACTCATTTCCTCTCAGCATGCTTTCTCTGACGCGTCTATGTTAGACCGTCACCTCACTATAACGGTCTGGCGTTAGACCGTTACACTCTCCCGAGGACAGAACTCTCAGTCTATCCCACCTGATGGCTTATCGCAAGACCGTCAGACTCTTGTGACGGCCCTAAACAGGACCGTTACACTCTCCAGAGGCTCTGTTTTCCAGAACATTCAAGCTAAGTCCAGCAACAATCTCATATCCATTCAACTAAGGCACTTTCCATGTCATTAAATTGAACTCAATGAAACATAAAATTGGTTGATAAAACTTCAAATTGTCAATTACATCATTCATGAAGAAAGCTCAAGCTACATTCAATGTTCTATCCGCAAGAGGGCGGATCTGGTGCAATTCCTTCACATAGCTATGGCGTCCCTCACCGTCTTCTTCCACCTCTTCTTGCCACGGGTGCACTTTGCTAACTTCCCACATGGTCAGCACGCTCTGAACTGCCCTCTCATCCTCCTCGGTCCCCATCTTCCTAGCTAGAAGGGGAGGGTTGTGTGATAGTGCAGGAACTTCGGTTCAGGATAGCCCAATTTGAAGATGGCACCGGTGCGGGTTGTAGATCACCATGGTAGTGTTCCCCACTAGTTGAAGATCAAGGCCTGGTCGCCGGGGTACTCTAAGCAAGGTGTTCCGAAGGACTCTTGGACGCATCATGAACTTCGCCATTGGCAAAGTGTTGAGGAAGAGGCGCCATTCATCCCGCGTTTTCTTGTCCGCCGTCTTGCATTCGACCTATGGAGAAAATCCAAAGGCACCTCCAATGAAGAACAAAGGGTGGCTCCCAAAGATCCAGCTGGTTGAGGTTATGTTCTCCTTGGGTTGGAACTTAATTCTTACGCCCGCCCAACACTCGATGACTATCATGGAGCTGAACAAAGGTCCTCCTAAGCAAGATGTGCTAAGTCCCTCGTAAAGGTATGAAAAGATTGCTTGAGATATGGACAAACCCCGCCACAACCCGCTGATGATGCTAAGGTTTTGGCTATCTAAGAGGTGCTCGGTGGTTGTGAAAAGGAAGACTCCGCATAGGCAAACCGACACGGCTTTGGCAATTGCCTCGTATCTCTCCCACTTGTTCTTACAATGAGAGACTATCCATTGAGCCATGGGTATCAAGTGAATATGGTTTGGGCTGATCATGGTCCTCACGTCCTTTGGGTTGTGTATGAAATCACTTAGGATCAAGGATGGGTCAATAGGTTTGACCGTATGGCACACTAGATCACCATCCCCCACTTTAGTCTTAGGAAGGGCTAGGTATGTCTCTACCTCCTCCAATAGGACTGTGGCTTCAAAAGAAGGGAAAACGAAGGTATGTGTTTGTGGATGCCATAATTCTATAAGAGCTGAAATGCTTGCCCAATCTAAGGACAATTTCTGAAAGTTTTTGGCCAGAACCAATAAAGGTTGGAGGTGCCATGCCCTAAGGATGGTTAAGACTTCTAAAGGGAGTTCTTTGACCATGGGAGCCACCCACTTTAAGCTGGAGTGACACCTTGGACCAGGAAGAGGCTAGAAAAAAGGAAGAAGAAGAAGAAGAAGAGAGAATCATAAGAAGGAAACGTAGAAATTGATTGATGAACTTTGTTGATGTAGCACCCCGGTAAATTATGAAAGATAAAATCCCTATATAAAAAAAATATATATACATGCATCACAAATTAAAAGCCCTTAACCTAACCAATGGGCCCAATACATTAAAACCCTAGTTTAAAAACAAATAACTCTAATGCAAAGCCTATTCATTGGGCTTTACTTTAAACCCAAATTAAAGCCCACAAGATGGCCAACACTCATCTAATAGGACCTTATGATTTTCAATTGAGCCCAAATAATGAAAAGGCCCAATAAATAGGCTAACGTACTAATGAGGAGCATGGGCTTCAAGGGCATTCGGCTTCAAGGGTTACAATATATGTATATGTGATATATAGGCTCTCCTTTAAACACATACTTAGGAAGTTATTAAGATACGTTATATTGGGTTTTTCTTGAAAGCCTAAACGCACCAAAATCACATAAGAATATATTATGGCCCAACCCACACATTAAATAAATGAGCTTAGACTAATGAGCCTCACGTGATCAGGCTCGAGGGATTTAAAGGCTACTGGGCATTGAATATACATATATGTGCAAAAGGGTAGGGAGGATAAGTGCACATGGGCCTTTTTCAACCCATGTACGTGAGAGACTTTTTAACCACGTATCTAACCTTTGAATGAATAGTGGGCCTTATGCTTCACACATAAACACATAATGCTAACAACATATCCAGTTCGAAGCAGGCACGAGGGGATTAGGGCTTCTGCGATCGATCAAGGATAGCGGCCTTAACATAGGAAACCTTAAACACGATAGTATTCTTCCGTAAGAAATTCAACCCCCACTAGGATTCTATTCTCTCCTAGGACTCCCTCCTTGTAAATAAACCCATGAGAACGGTGCAGAACCTATGGTTGCTGCTGCGTTCGCCGGAGAGGAGGTGCTGCGTGTGGCTGCTACTGTGGCTACTTCACGTGCGTAGAAGAGGATTGATTCTGCCTTCCCAACTCTCCTTCCTACTATCCCGGCGTCCGGTACGTGAAGAAGATCAGGGGCTTCTTCTTCGTGGGTGTTACTGCTTCCTCTTCCTCCCGTTAGATCTCTTCTTCACCAAACCAAGCAAAAGTAGGTGTTCTCGGCATCAAGCTAAACCTGTTAAGAACAATTAAACCTTAATATGGTCTCTGCATATATGTATATACCTTAATCTTTAATGCATCTGTAGGTGTTCTCTCTTCATGCCAAAGATTATAATTAGATTAAACCTTGCATGTTATTTCTACATGACTTTGTGTTTTGGTTTAATACTGTAGAAGTTAGTTATGGAGTTTTCGCCTTAATAGCTTGTTCGGGGGTATCGGAGTCTCCTTTGGCCATGAAAATTTATGGGCATATTAGTGGGATGGAGATCAAGATAGTGAGAGTGGTTGCACCATTTTTCGTGCCTCCTATCTCAAGATATCCCATCTCTCAATAAAAAATTATTTTGAACGTCCGACTAGGTAGAGTTTTTCGAGCCCGTCATTTCGATATATAGAACACGTGATTCTGACGTGTATACGTCGAGAACCGGAGGTTTGAAGAAGGTAACACATTTGATATATAAATGACGACAAGCTTACTGTCGTCAAATCCTTTTGACGACATAAAACAAAGTCGTTAATATATATATATATATATAGATATATATCTTGTAATTATATCTTTAAAAATTCATATCTTTTAAAAAATGTAACAGAAAATTATAAAAATTATATATCTGGAATTCTCATATTTTTCTCCTAATTATCATATATTTTATTTCTTTAAATTATTTTAAATAAATAAATGTGTCTTTGAATATTTATTTTTGAAATTATTCAATTAAATAGATATTGACATAAATTCTTGTTAAATAAATTAAGTTGAAAATCATAGAATTAACGTCCCTCCAAGTGGACGCTAATTAATAAATGACACTACACACGGACGTCAATTAAAATAAGTTTATTTAATTATAGTTAATTATAGAATTAGATGGTCGTGAATTCTATAATTAACGCATTCATGTTCTCACTGTTTTCTTCCGATTTTGACCCATACCTCGGGTCTTTTGGCACTCTCATCTCATGTCCGTAGATGGAGCCCCTTTTTCATGATTGGTTCACGTTATACACCTCAACTCTCGGTGACATACGAGTCCTCCGTTGGACATTCCGTTCCTTCGGACTGGCAAGTTAGTCATTGGGACCTCCGTAAGTCTCCGCTAGCCTTGGATTCCCTCAAGGCAACCGAGCTGGTTGTATCCTAAAAACCTCAGGATCTGATCCGTGTCACTTTGGTTTTCCGTTAGTCTTGACACTCTACTCCTTTTGGAATCTTCTTGTCATCAATTCGAGAACATAACCCTTTGACTCTGTATTTGGCCAAATCTGATTATGAAACATTAAGGGCTGTGGGTCCGCGACTTTTCAGTGCCAGGTAGGACAGAAGTCCAATTCTGTAAACCATGATAATTCTGGGTGTGGCATTGCACCAAACTCTGTACATCTGTTATATTCTGTTATTCTGTTATATCTATCATTCTGCAAACTCTGTTATTTCTGTTAAATCTGTTATTCTGATAATTTGTTGCTTGGTTATTTTGATAATTTAGATATTATGCTAGATTGCTTATATTTATTGGAACTCTGTTATATTCTGGCCAATTCTGAAGTTATGTTCATCTAAGTATCTGTCCTTGTTATATTCTGATAGCTTGTCCTTAACTCTGCATGGGAAATTCATCCCTATTTCTCTTGAGCTCGTAACTACCTTTGGCCTTGATATTTATCCTTTCTGCTAGATCAATTGTCATGAATTTCAAGTTATACCATTTCCTGCATTGCATTTGTCATGAACATGAGTAATTGGTTAATCACTTATATTCTGCTTGATGAGAGGTGTAATTCCTACTGAGCGTTTCGCTCACCAGCCTATCTTTAACATTTTTATCAGGTAACGACATTGAAGATAGTCCAACAGATGGGGAAGGGCAAGAGTGATGAGCGAAATGGAGAATCATGTCGGTGTCTTTCTTTGAGTCTCGTCCTGTTATTTGAGTCCTTTCTATTTATTAGAGTGTAATAGTGAGTCCTTTCTTCACTTATGTAAGTTGAGTCAAGGTATGTAATTCGAATATTTGAATATCAAGGTTAAATTGGCCCACATTGTCCAGGTTGTAATTTCGTGTCTTATGTTTGCTCTGATTATTCACGACCGTATCACTGCCACGTTCCGAACTACACGTTCCGCTGTTATCGATTCGGGGCGTGACAGTTTTTGGTATCAGAGCCTATGTTGTTTAAACCCTAGGTTATTGTCCATCGGCATAGGTTCCCCTAAGTATTAGGTCATATAGTCCGTATCGTTCTTTTTTGTCACCTGGTGAGATTGGGTAGAGCCACGGGTTAAGTATTAAAATATGTTCACTCTCCAATTAAAATGTGCTAATTCTAAAAGAGATTTTCAGAATTATTCTATTTATAAGTAGTTTGCACCTTCCATATTTATATGCAATTGAATTTGGGGACCAAATTCTTTTAAGCGGGGTAGAGTGTAGCACCCCGGTAAATTATGAAAGATAAAATCCCTATATAAAAAATATATATATACATGCATCACAAATTAAAAGCCCTTAACCCAACCAATGGCCCATTACATTAAAACCGTAGTTTAAAAACGAATAACTCTAATGCAAAGCCTATTCATTGGGCTTTACTTTAAACCAAAATTAAAGCCCACAAGATGGCCAACACTCATCTAATAGGACCTTATGATTTTCAATTGAGCCCAAATAATGAAAAGGCCCAATAAATAGGCTAACGTACTAATGAGGAGCATGGGCTTCAAGGGCATTCGGCTTCAAGGGTTACAATATATGTATATGTGATATATAGGCTATCCTTTAAACACATACTTAGGAAGTTATTAAGATACGTTATATTGGGTTTTTCTTGAAAGCCTAAACCCACCAAAATGACATAAGAATATATTATGGCCCAACCCACACATTAAATAAATGAGCTTAGGCTAATGAGCCTCACGTGATTAGGCTCGAGGGATTTAAAGGCTACTGGGCCTTGAATATACATATATGTGCAAAAGGGTAGGGAGGATAAGTGCACATGGGCCTTTTTCAACCCATGTACGTGAGAGACTTTTTAACCACGTATCTAACCTTTGAATGAATAGTGGGCCTTATGCTTCACACATAAACACGTAATGCTAACAACATATCCAGTTCAAAGCAGGCACGAGGGGATTAGGGCTTCTGCGATCGATCAAGGATAGCGACCTTAACATAGGAAACCTTAAACACGAGAGTATTCTTCCGTAAGAAATTCAACCCCCACTAGGATTCTAATCTCTCCTAGGACTCCCTCCTTATAAATAAACCCATGAGAATGGTGCAGAACCTATGGTTGCTGCTGCATTCGCCGGAGAGGAGGTGCTGCGTGCGGCTGCTACTGTGGCTACTTCACGTGCGTAGAAGAGGATTGATTCTGCCTTCGCAGTTCTCCTTCCTACTATCCCGGCGTCCGGTGCGTGAAGAAGATCAGGGGCTTCTTCTTTGTGGGTGTTACTGCTTCCTCTTCCTCCCGTTAGATCTCTTCTTCACCAAACCAAGCAAAAGTAGGTGTTCTTGGCATCAAGCTATACCTGTTAAGAACAATTAAACCTTAATATGGTCTCTGCATATATGTATATACCTTAATCTTTAATGCATCTATAGGTGTTCTCTCTTCATGCCAAATATTATAATTAGATTAAACCATGCATGTTATTTCTACATGATTTTGTGTTTTGGTTTAATACTGTAGAAGTTAGTTATCGAGTTTTCGCCTTAATAGCTTGTTCGGGGGTATCGGAGTCTCCTTTGGCCATGACAATTTATGGGCATACTAGTGGGATGGAGATCAAGATAGTGAGAGTGATTGCACCATTTTTCGTGCCTCCTATCTCAAGATATCCCATCTCTCAACAAAAAATTATTTTGAACGTCCGGTTATGTAGAGTTTTTCGAGCCCGTAATTTCGATATATAGAACGCGTGATTCCGACGTGTATACGTCGAGAACCGGAGGTTTGAAGAAGGTAACACATTTGATATATAAATGACGACAAGCTTATTGTCGTCAAATCCTTTTGACGACATAAAGCAAAGTCGTTAAATTATATATATATATATATATCTTGTAATTATATCTTTAAAATTTCATATCTGTTAAAAAATGTAACAGAAAATTTTAAAAACTATATATCTGGAATTCTCATATTTGTCCCCTAATTATCATATATTTTATTTCTCTAAATTATTTTAAATAAATAAATGTGTCTTTGAATATATATATTTGAAATTATTCAATTAAATAGATATTGACGTAAATTCTTGTTAAATAAATTAAGTTGAAAATCATAGAATTAACGTCCCTCCAAGTGGACGCTAATTAATAAATGACACTACACACGGACGTCAATTAAAATTAGTTTATTTAATTATAGTTAATTATAGAATTAGATGGTCGTGAATTCTGTAATTAACGCATTCATGTTCTCACTGTTTTCTTCCGATTTTGACCCATACCTCGGGTCTTTTGGCACTCTTATCTCACGTCCATAGATGGAGCCCCCTTTTCATGATTGGTTCACGTTATACACCTCAACTCTCGGTGACATACGAGTCCTCCGTTGGACATTTCGTTCCTTCGGACTAGCAAGTTAGTCATTGGGACCTCCGTAAGTCTCCGCTAGCCTTGAATTCGTTCAAGGCAGCCGAGCTGGTTGTACCCTAAAAATCTCAGGATCCGATCCGTGTCACTTTAGTTTTCCGTTAGTCTTGACACTCTACTCCTTTTGGAATCTTCTTGTCATCAATTCGAGAACATAACCCTTTGACTCTGTATTTGGCCAAATTTGATTCTGAAACATGGTAATTCTGGGTGTGGCATTACACGAAACTCTGTACATCTGTTATATTCTATTATTCTGTTATATCTATCATTCTAAAAACTCTGTTAATTCTGTTAAATCTATTATTCTGATAATTTGTTGCTTGGTTATTTTGATAATTTAGATATTCTGCTAGATTGCTTATATTTATTGGGACTCTGTTATATTCTAGCCAATTCTGAAGTTATGTTCATCTAAGTATCTATCCTTTTTATATTTTGATAGCTTGTCCTTAACTCTGCATGGGAAATTCATCCATATTTCTCTTGAGCTCGTAACTGCCTTTGGCCTTGATATTTATCCTTTCTGCTAGATCAATTGTCATGATTTCCAAGTTATACCATTTCCTGCATTGCATTTGTCATGAACATGAGTAATTGGTTAATCACTTATATTCTGCTTGATGAGAGATGTAATTCCTACTGAGCGTTTCGCTCACTAGCCTATCTTTAACGTTTTTTTCAGGTAACGACATTGAAGATAGTCCAACAGATGGGGAAGGGCAAGAGTGATGAGCGAAATGGAAAATCGTGTCAGTGTCTTTCTTTGAGTCTCGTCCTGTTATTTGAGTCCTTTCTGTTTATTAGAGTGTAATAGGTAGTCCTTTCTTCACTTATGTAAGTTGAGTCAAGGTATGTAATTCGAATATTTGAATATCAAGGTTAAATTGGCCCACATTGTCCAGGTTGTAATTTCGTGTCTTATGTTCGCTCTGATTACTCACGACCGTATCATTGCCACGTTCCGAACTACACGTTCCGCTGTTATCAGTTCGGGGCGTGACAATTTGTGGTATCAGAGCCTAGGTTGTTTAAACCCTAGGTTATTGTCCATCGGTATAGGTTTCCCTAAGTATTAGGTCGTATAGTCCGTATCGTTCTTTTTTGTCACCTGGTGAGATTGGGTAGAGCCACGGGTTAAGTATTAAAATATGTTCACTCTCCAATTAAAACGTGCTAATTCTAAAAGAGATTTTCAGAATTATTCTAATTATAAGTAGTTTGCACCTTCCATATTTATATGCAATTGAATTTGGGGACCAAATTCTTTTAAGCGGGGTAGAGTGTAGCACCTCGGTAAATTATGAAAGATAAAATCCCTATATAAAAAAATATATATACATGCATCACAAATTAAAAGCCCTTAACCCAACCAATGGGCCCATTACATTAAAACCCTAGTTTAAAAATGAATAACTCTAATGCAAAGCCTATTCATTGGGCTTTACTTTAAACCCAAATTAAAGCCCACAAGATGGCCAACACTCATCTAATAGGACCTTATGATTTTCAATTGAGCCCAAATAATGAAAAGGCCCAATAAATAGGCTAACGTACTAATGAGGAGCATGGGCTTCAAGGGCATTCGGATTCAAGGGTTACAATATATGTATATGTGATATATAGGCTCTCCTTTAAACACATACTTAGGAAGTTATTAAGATACGTTATATTGGGTTTTTCTTGAAAGCCTAAACCCACCAAAATGACATAAGAATATATTATGGCCCAACCCACACATTAAATAAATGAGCTTAGGCTAATGAGCCTCACGTGATCAGGCTCGAGGGATTTAAAGGCTACTGGGCCTTGAATATACATATATGTGCAAAAGGGTAGGGAGGATAAGTGCACATGGGCCTTTTTCAACCCATGTAGGTGAGAGACTTTTTAACCACGTATCTAACCTTTGAATGAGTAGTGGGCCTTATGCTTCACACATAAACACGTAATGCTAACAACATATCCAGTTCGGAGCAGGCACGAGGGGATTAGGGTTTCTGCGATCGATCAAGGATAGCAGCCTTAACATAGGAAACCTTAAACACGAGAGTATTCTTCCGTAAGAAATTCAACCCCTACTAGGATTCTAATCTCTCCTAGGACTCCCTACTTATAAATAAACCCATGAGAACAGTGCAGAACCTATGGTTGCTACTGCGTTTGCTGGAGAGGAGGTGCAGCGTGCGGCTGCTACTGTGCCTACTTCACGTGCGTAGAAGAGGATTGATTCTGCCTTCCCAGTTCTCCTTCCTACTATCCTTGCGTCCGGTGCGTGAAGAAGATCAGGGGCTTCTTCTTCGTGGGTGTTACTACTTTCTCTTCCTCTCGTTAGATCTCTTCTTCACCAAACCAGGCAAAAGTAGGTGTTCTCGGCATCAAGCTAAACCTGTTAAGAACAATTAAACCTTAATATGGTCTCTGCATATATGTATATACCTTAATCTTTAATGCATCTGTAGATGTTTTCTCTTCATGCCAAAGATTATAATTAGATTAAACCTTGCATATTATTTCTACATGATTTTGTGTTTTGGTTTAATACTATAGAAGTTAGTTATGGCATTTTCGCCTTAATAGCTTGTTCGTGGGTATCGAAGTCTCCTTTGGCCATGAAAATTTATGGGCATACTAGTGGGATGGAGATCGAGATAGTGAGAGTGGTTGCACCATTTTTCGTGCCTCCTATCTCAAGATCCCCCATCTCTCAATGAAAAATTATTTTGAACGTCCGGTTATGTAGAGTTTTTCGAGCCCATCATTTCGATATATAGAACGCGTGATTCCGACGTGTATACGTCAAGAACCGGAGGTTCGAAGAAGGTAACACATTTGATATATAAATGACGACAAGCTTCCTGTCGTCAAATCCTTTTGACGACATAAAGCAAAGTCGTTAAATTATATATATATATATCTTGTAATTATATCTTTAAAAATTCATATCTGTTAAAAAATGTAACAAAAAATTATAAAAATTATATATTTGGAATTCTCATATTTTTCTCCTAATTATCATATATTTTATTTCTCTAAATTTTTTTAAATAAATAAATGTTACTTTGAATATATATATTTGAAATTATTTAATTAAATAGATATTGACGTAAATTCTTGTTAAATAAATTAAGTTGAAAATCATAGAATTAACGTCCCTCCAAGTGGACGCTAATTAATAAATGACACTACACACGGACGTCAATTAAAATAAGTTTATTTAATTATAGTTAATTATAGAATTAGATGGTCGTGAATTCTATAATTAACGCATTCATGTTCTCACTGTTTTCTTCTGATTTTGACCCATACCTCGGGTCTTTTGGCACTCTCATCTCACGTCCGTAGATGGAGCCCCTTTTTCATGATTGGTTCACATTATACACCTCAACTCTCGGTGACATACGAGTCCTCCGTTGGACATTCTGTTCCTTCGGACTGGCAAGTTAGTCATTGGGACCTCCGTAAGTCTCCGCTAGCCTTGGATTCGTTCAAGGCAGCCGAGCTGGTTGTACCCTAAAAATCTCGGGATCCGATCCGTGTCACTTTAGTTTTTCGTTAGTCTTGACACTCTACTTCTTTTGGAATCTTCTTGTCATCAATTCGAGAACATAACCCTTTGACTCTGTATTTGGCCAAATCTGATTCTGAAACATTAAGGGCTGTGGGTCCGTGACTTTTCAGTGCCAGGTAGGACGGAAGTCCAATTCTGTAGACCATGGTAATTCTGGGTGTGGCATTGCACGAAACTCTGTACATCTGTTATATTCTGTTATTCTGTTATATCTATCATTCTACAAACTCTGTTAATTCTGTTAAATCTATTATTTTGATAATTTGTTGCTTGGTTATTTTGATAATTTAGATATTCTGCTAGATTGCTTATATTTATTGGAACTCTGTTATATTCTGGTCAATTCTGAAGTTATGTTCATCTAAGTATCTGTCCTTGTTATATTCTGATAGCTTGTCCTTAACTCTGCATGGGAAATTCATCCATATTTCTCTTGAGCTCGTAACTGCCTTTGGCCTTGATATTCATCTTTTCTGCTAGATCAATTGTCATGATTTTCAAGTTATACCATTTCCTGCATTGCATTTGTCATGAACATGAGTAATTGGTTAATCACTTATATTCTGCTTGATGAGAGATGTAATTCCTACTGAGCGTTTCGTTCACCAGCCTATCTTTAACATTTTTTTCATGTAACGACATTGAAGGTAGTCCAACAGATGGGGAAGGGCAAGAGTGATGAGTGAAATGGAGAATCATGTCGGTGTCTTTCTTTGAGTCTCGTCCTGTTATTTGAGTCCTTTCTCTTTATTAGAGTGTAATAGTGAGTCCTTTCTTCACTTATGTAAGTTGAGTCAAGGTATGTAATTCGAATATTTGAATATCAAGGTTAAATTGACCCACATTGTCCAGGTTGTAATTTCATGTCTTATGTTCGCTCTGATTATTCACGACCGTATCACTACCACGTTCCGAATTACACGTTCCGCTGTTACCAGTTCGGGGCGTGACAGTTGAAATCATTAGAACTTACCATTTTTTGGGAACTTGAGCTAAGATGCTTGGGGATTGATGTCAGTCTTTGCAGATCCCCATGCTCCTTCCTGGCTACTTTAGGCCCGGTGTAAACCTTCTCCTCCATGCTTGTCGCTCCAAAGCTCCTCTTCATGGTGTTCCTTGCCCTTAATGAGTTTTTTTCAGCCCTTGAAGCCGAGAATTTAGGAAAGCTACAATTTTTGGGCTGGTTCCTAGGATTTAAAGGCTTGATTATGGCTCTATAATGATAAGATTTGGGTTAGAAGACCTTATCTCAAGTCTAGGAGAGTTCTAGATAGGATTAAGGCATCCTTGCTTCGAGTTTGGACTCTCACGGCACAATCCGTCTCGGAGTACGCTTTGTTCTCTGCAGGTCTATCGTAAGATAGTCAGATGCCTTTGACGCTCCATTCCTGGGCTGTTACATTTCCTGCTGCATGTTTTTTAGTTCAACCTCATTCTGTCATGTCTGACGATCTGAGCTATGACCGTTACTTTCTCTGACGCTCCATTCCTGGGCCATCACCTTCCTACTACACATTATTGGCTCAATTTTTCATTGTCATTTCTGACGGTCTGAGTTATGGCCGTTACTTCAGTCTGGCGCTCCATTCCTAGACCGTTACATTTTCTGCATCCTGCTTCAAATCCATCTTCGTTCTGTCATTTCTAATAGTCTGGCATTTGACCGTCACCTCGTTCTGACGCTCCGTTCCTGGACCGTCACATTTTCTACTACCCTGCTTGAGGTCCACCCTCTGTCATTTCTGACGGCCTCTTCATGGTGCATTACCTTGGTCTGACGCGTCTCTCTAGACCGTCACTCTTTCTGCTATGGGTTTGGTTCTTTCCTTTCTGCCTGTGGTTTGACCTGCCAGTCTTACACTGTTCACACTTCATTCATTCATTCACATGCATTTACATGTTCACATTCAATCTCATTCTCACATCCATGCACACTCATTCACACATTCATCTACATAACACACAAAACATAAAAAAGAATTTTCATTTCATTCCATTTATCATGAGTCATATACAAGCAAGGGGTAATAAATAAGAAAACAAGTCACTCAGCAGGTTTGTCCCCCGGGCCCTCACTGTCACCAGCACCCTCCTGCCGCCTGGCTAGTGGTCCCATGGTGCTGTGCTCCTCCTCCCGGGGTTGTCGCTGATCTGCCTCCTCATTCCTCCGGCGTCCGGAAGAGCTAGCTAAATAATCATCGACCGATCTGCTCGGTGCTGCACTCCGAATGCTCCCCGCTGTCGGGCTTCAGGATCCACTCAGTCACGGCCCATGGTTGATCGTCCGGACCGTCCGCTCTATGTCCCGCAGCTCAATCTTCAAATCATGAATCTGAAGCCGTGCTGCCCGAGCCTTGGACCGGTATCTCTCAAGGTCCGCCGTCTGGGTAGCTGTCCGCTCTAGCTCCCCTCTCAGTCGGGCTACCTCTGCCCGTAGGTTCTAAGTCTCTCCCCGAGCTCGCTCCGCCTCAGCCACTGCTGTGGTCAGCTCTCTCGCCTGTAGTTTGCATTTTGCATTGTCAGTGTATTAAGCATTTAGTGCATAAACATAAGCATTTTTAAGTCAAGCATTTAGTGTCTTACCCGCTCTATGAGGGTGGCCTCCGCCTCCTCGACCCGAGCGATTGCTCGAGTAAACTCGACATCTCGCTCAGCTCTGCCCCTGGCAGGCTGTGACGATGAGGACAGTGCATCTGGTCCCGCTCTTTGGGCTCCTTCGGCCCGCTGCATTTAGATGTCAAAGTTAGTCACGTTCGCATCATAAACATAAGCATTTAAGTCTAAGGTTCTAGGGGATCTCACCAGGAGCTCCAAAGCAGTTTGGTACTCATCCCGTTGCTGGATGGTGGCGTGAAGGAGTCCCTCGAGCTCGGCTATGCGTCCTTGAGGGTCTAGCTGCATTTAGAAAGCATGAGTCAGTGTACACATAGCTTTAATATAGACAAGGGTTAAGTTTAGAAAGTTTATATGGGTTGTCGGGTGCCTCTGAACACCTGGTCCCCGTACCGCTGTGAGTAGGCTTTGAGGTAAGCCTCGTCACTTTCTACCCAATCCTTCACCGCCCGGCCTCTCTTGTTCCAATCATGTACGTACTTGGCCTTTCGGGTGCACCAATCCATGTTGCCGCTAATACCCTTGGAAGACTTGCCCGGACGCTCGTCATTTCTGTGCGGGAAGGTCACCTCTGGCTGATGGAATCCCCGAGTCCTCAGGATCAGTCGGTAGTGCAGGGGCTCGATGACGTTGATGCAATGCAGCCATACATCTCACTCGCTGTACGCCAGGGATGCCTTGACCCATGGCTGTCCCTCGTCGCCCTCGTCTCAGTATGGCGTCCATCTCACCTGAAAGTCATGTCAGTCCATTTAGAAGCATTCACATGCAATCAAAACCCATCTAAAAGCATTTTTAAGGCATGTAGAAACGTTTTAAGTTTGGAGCTTATCGCCATATGCGGGAATGAGTCTAGATCATCCTGGATCGCCCGGGTCAATCTGCTGATCGACCCTGTGTCTCTCACTACTACCCATCGCCTCGCGATCGGGGTCTGCTCAGGATGTAGCTGTGTACCTCGCCCAATCCCCGGGAGGTAGACGAAGCTCCAGATCTGCATTTTGGGTCGAGTGCCAACATATCAGTTGCATTCATGAATTGCATTGCATAATCATATAAGAAGGCATTACCTGTAGGAAAGGTGAGAAGCCGCCCAGCATCATCCGTCGGTCCGTGGTGCTGAGCGACTCGAAGAGGAAGGCAAGCGCTGCCGCTCCCCATGCGTACTTCCCCACTCTGCCCAGATCCTCCAACAAGGGCAGCAGTCTGCAACTAATCACATCAGCTCGAGTCAGAAAGAGCAGTTTCCCGAACAATAGCACCAGGAACCGTCTCAGGACTCGGTCTCTTTCCTGTCCAGCCTCCGCCGCCACTCGTGGGTGTACTTGCTCAATCACCCTATCTAGATGCTGCTCGGGTAGCTCGCCGACCGCTATCACTGCTCCTCTCAATACCAGGATGTCCTGCAGTCTTGATCTAGAAAGCTGGGACGATGTTTGCCCCAGCCTGATCAAGTCTAGCTCTAGCAACCCCTGGGCTAGCTCTCTGTAGTCGCCGTATGTCCACCCAGTCACCGCTGCTCCGTGCACTCTCAATCCGGCGATCCTGGCCATGTCTTCCAGTGTTGGGATCATGTGACCCTAGGGGAAGATGAAAGCTCGGCTGATCGGATCCCATCTCTCATGGAGCGCGTACAGGAGTGGAGTGTCCATTCTGATCACCTCGATGCTCAGCACTTCGGCGAAGCCTATTGCAGCCAATCTCTCCCTCTGGAACTCGGGCAATGCCTGGTACACTGCCCGGATCTGTAGCCAAGAAATCCTCGTTCTTCTTTTCCCCTGCACATGTAGAGCATAAGTCAGTCATTTGCATCATAAAGTCATTGCATTGCATTAATATAATGAAAAACAACAAAAAAATTGAATAATTGAAAACCCCTAAAAATTATCTTTACCTCTGGTTACTCTGACGGCCCTGTGGTGGTGCGTCACAGCACCCTAACGCACCTGGGGTGGTGCGTCAGAGCTGTGACGGTCGCTGCAACGACCGTCACGTTGCCTACAAAGGGGCGTTCGCCCTTTGGTTCCCTTGGCTTCCCAAAATGGCCAAATGGCCTACAATCATTCCTAATGGGTTCTCAGACCCATTTCTACCACCCATTCATGCATAAATAAACATAAAAATTAAAATTTGAAATTTTAGGGGTGGGCGGCCTACCTCATGGTCTTGCCCTCTTTTCCTCTTCTTTTCTGGGGCAATGGCTTCCTCTCCTTCATCGGCGGCTTCCTCTCCTTGTTCCTCGGCCATTGGAGGGTCCTCCTCCGCCGTTGCTACTACCGTTGCCGCCAGAGGGCTCGCTGTCGGTGGACTTTCTTCTCATTATATCCGGCGTCGGAGGCGCTTGATCGCTTTCACCTTCTTCCCTTTTTCCCTTGCCATGGGCGGCCGGGGGAGCACGTCGCCGGTCATCTTCACCGATGGGAGGGTTTGCTCGGTGGTTTTGTGGGTTTTGTGTTTTGGGCGATTGAGTGTTGAATGGAACGAATGACCGTTCGGGTTTGTTTTTTTTTTGAACGCTCAGGAAATGTGACGGTCTATCGTAGGACCGCCACACTTCTCTGACGTGTCTGCATTGGACCGTTAGGCCATTTGAATGCTACATTGGGGGATGTGAACCGCCATACTCTGACGGCCTAATGTTGATCCGTCAGAACTATCTAACGCACCCTTGTTAGACCGTTACGATCTTCAGAATGTTTTGATGAGTAATAATGCTCCAATTAATGTTGAATGATTGCATTTTTTGTGGCCTATCTTTTAATGCAATTCATGTTTACAAATGGTTATGCTTCTAACCTTTCTTCATTTCCTCCCACAAGTCACCACGCCTCGCCTTTCGTCGGGAAGATAAGTCAGGTACGGTATCCTGATTCCTTTATCCCTTATTGCATTACTATATGTTATCTATGATATATTATCTCGAGAACCAGCTGGTCATTCATGGGTTTTGGGATCTGATGTTCCCCTTAAACAAAAATGATAATGATCTTAGTGCACATGTTTAATCGTTAGATAGGCCGTTAGGTTGGAAAAGTTTGGGGACGATGGTTCTGTCTTGCACGCCGTGGTTGCAGATGGTGTCCTGTCCCTGGTTTCTCTGGTCTAGCAATATTATTCTCGAGTATCTTGTTATTTTATCTTTCTTTGCATTTGTTTTGATGATTTCTTTTCTTTTAGCCCAGCATGGATCACATGCATTTTTGAGCATTCATGAGCCTTCATTTGTCCGTCAAGATGTCTCAGTGAGGGTGAATAGCTGTGTTCTTAATCCTGAGTGAGGAGAGTCATTCCACTCAGAGTTGGAAGGTTTCCTTCGATCTGCTCGCTTGATTTGGTTAGCAGAAGATTCCTGTCTAGAGTTAGTTGATCATCTCTTTCCTTTCCATTGCTCCGGCCACTAGCCGTGTTTCCTTTTCCTTAGTTGTTAGTTCCTCCAGACATGCGTCATTTGGTTGGATATTTCCTTGTGAGTAGTTTGAGGTTTTCCAGAAAATTCCTGTTGCTTGTTGGTTGAGAACGGGTGTCGTTTGCCTTAACGCCCGCTTTTCAGTCCGCTCCGCTTCATTTTCGCTTCATCTCCATGTTCCATTTCGCTTTCGCTTCACCTCCGCTCACTCCCCTGTAAAGAGGACGTTAAGGAGGGGCATCTGTTGACACCCGTTTTATGACCAATAAGTTGGGTCATCTCCTTGTTCATTTTATATGATGCTCCGAGTTGTTCACTCTTTTTGTTTAGTCTTTTTGGTCAATTTGAGGTTCATTTCTTGAGTCGTGTCTCCTTGGTTGGGTCTGGTTCTTTATCCCTTTCCGCTGGACAAGGCTTAGCAAGCTCTCATTTTTATTTTGAACTCTATTGTCTCTAACGGTCCTTTGATGGGGCGTTACAGTCCTCTAATCCATCTACTCTGGTGCGTTACATCCTTCAAGAGTCCTTAAGCTTGAGGCTTCCTTTCAAGCTTATCTTTTGCCTATCCATTGACTGTGACGGTTTATCGTGCGACCGTTACCTTATTGTAACGCATCTACTCTAGACCGTTACATTCATCTAGAGTCGAACATTTGAAAACTTCCCCGTTGATCTTATCTTCTTAGAGGATAGGGTTGTGTGACGGTCCCTTCCTGGAGCGTTACATCACTGTGGCGGTCTATCGTGCAGCCGTTACATCCAACAGAGAGTCCTGTCGAGCTTGGCCTTTTTCTCTGCTACTCCATGATCGAACTAAGAGTTTGTTTCTTGATTTCTCTCTCAATACTCATCCTAAGAACCTTTCGTTCGATTCTATGGACTCTTGGGAGTAGTATCTTCAAGAGTTTGCTAAGAAATGTCCTCTTTTCTAGCTAGATTATCCTCAACTCGAACCTAGACTTTGAGGGCCTATAAATAGAACCCTTGACTTCATGGCTTGAGGAGGAGAAATCTGGAGTTTGCGTCGAAGTGCTGTCGCATCCTGGAGCTAGAACCAACCAAGGAGAACTGCTTCCCACGTCCATCTACTTCCAAAGTCCAGGGAGTATCGGTTTCAAGGGTTTAATTCAGTCAAGTCATTGTTCTTAGTGCTTTTCCCTCTTCTAAGCAATCATAGCATTGTCCCTATCCATCTTTCACGTTCTTTCATCTGTTGCATTCATTTAAAACATCCTCCCATCTTTTAAAACGCCCCAGAGGGGTTTAAAAAAACCAACCTCCCCGGTATTTCCCTCTCCGTTTGCATGTTCATAAGTTCTTTGGATGATTGATACTATTTTGTAAAAGGGCTAATCTGGGTTATTGTTCTTGTGCTCTACACTCTTTTACAGGTTTACAGAGTTCATATCACGAGGCCCAAGCTCTCTGGCCGGCTGGAAAGCTTGGAGATCAAAAGATTCCTAATCTTATTTTGCAGTAGCTCTGACAGTCTATCATAAGCGCATTAGAGTGTTGTAGCGGTCTATCGTGGGACCGTCACAGTCCTGTGACTCACCATCCTTCGACCATCACATCCCGCAGAGCTACAGTTTCCTGATTGTTTTCTCTCTCCCGTGGGCGGGTGCATCATCCTCTTATTCTAAGATATTTATCAGGTCTTTGGCTTTTTTTTTACCTTGGTGGTGATCACATCTTTTCTTAGTTTGGGCATTAGCTTTTCTCTCTCATCATATCTCTTCTTTACTTTTTCTTGTCACACCTCTACGGTGTGTTTTCCTTATTCCTTATTCCACGCCCCGGCGTGTGTTTTTCTTTCCTTGCTTAGTTTTGTTTTGATTGAGATAGCATGCCCATGCTAGAGCTTATGTCGGTTGCCTAGGTTCATGATTCGCATGTTCATAGGTTGATTGATTTCATTACTTGGCTCATTATCTACTCATAGTTGGCATCATAGCCCACCTTACAAAAAAAGGGGCACATTAAAACCAACACTAGCCTCCAGTATCCAATGTCTAATACCCAGCTATAAAATCCAGCTTCCAATATTCAGTTTCCAGTGCCTAGTTCCAGTACCCTGCCTTCAACATCCAGTTCAAGTACCCTAATTCCCAGTATCCAGCACCAGTACTCCGCTTCCAGCCCCCAGTTCCAGTTTCCGATTCAAATGCCAAGCTCCCAGCATCTAATTTCCTATTTCCCATTTTCAATTCCAGTTTCCCGCAATAGGCTAGCACGCCTCATAGGGGCAGGCCTCCAGTCCCAGCACCTAGTAACCAATGACCAGTCGCCATATTCAACATCCGGTTGCCAGTCCCAACCTTCCATCCCAGCACCTAGTAGCCAGATTCTAGTCCCCAGTCCTGGTATCTAGTCCCAATATCCAGTTCTCAATTTCCAGTTTCCAGTCCCAGTCTCCCATCCCAACATCTAGTTCCTAGCCTCCAGTTGCCACGTCTCGGTCCCAATACCCAGTCTCCAGTCCCAGTATCCAGCCTCCAAATCCCGATTTTCAGTACCAACACCTAGCTTCTAGTCTCCAGTTCCTAGTTTCCAGCCTCAGTACTTTGTCTCCCGTATCTGGGTCACAATCTCCAGTCCCAACATTCAATCCTTACCTTCCAGTCTCCAGCCTCGGACCTCCAGTTTCCATGAGTAGACCAGCATGCCTTAGCCAGGTGGGTCTCTAATCTAAGTATCCAGGTTTTTAGCCTCTAACTCCTAGCAGCCGACAACAGGCCAATACGGCTTACTCAGGCAGACCTCCAGTATCCAGTGCCCAGTCTTTGGCAACAGGCCACTACACCTCATAGGCTGATCAAAAACAACAACCACATGAACAAATCCATACACCTTATAGACTAGCACGCCTCAAAGGCAAGTCTACAGTAGCTCCAGACCAACATACCCCCAAGGGTCAGTCTACCACACTCCGACCATCACACCTCAATGGTCAGCCAGTAACAACGCCTTCGGTAGCACCTCAGTGATCAGCCGATCGAGGCTCCCAGTCAACATACCATAGCGACTGGCCGATCGAGGCCCCCAGTCAACATACCTCAATGATCAGCTGATCGTGGCTCCTAGTCAATATACCTCAGCAATCAGCCAAGTGGACTTCCTGGTCGATACACCTCGGTAGTCAACCAGTGCATTAAAAGGTACCATCCACCACATTATGATGATTATGTGTCTAACATCATTTGTGGTCATTGTACTTTTTAAAGGGTCGGACGACCTCGACTTCCGCTATTTCACCATGATAGTTAGCCGACAGCATCAACATTTGGCCATACCCTGCGAGGATCGGCCGAATACAATTCCAAGCCAACACCTCTCGCTGGGGGCAAATCGAGCAACTTCAGACCAAGACGCCTCGCCGAGGCAGGTCTCCAGCAACTTCAAGCTAAGATGCCTCGTCGAGGTAGGTCTTCAACAACTTCAGACGAAGATGCCTCACCGAGGCAGGTCTCCAGCAACTTCAGACCAAAACGCCTGGCCGAGGCAGGTCTCCAGCAACTTTAGACCAAGATGCCTCGCCGGGGTAGGTTTTCAGCAACTTCAGACCAAGACGCCTCACCAAGGCAGGTCTCCAACGACTCCAGACCAAGACACCTCGCCGAGGCAAGTCTCCAACAACCGCAGATCAAGACGCCTCACCGCGGCGGGTCTCCAACAACCCCAGGCCGACATGCCCCACCGAGGCAGGTCTCCAGCAACATCAAGCCAAGATACCTTGTCGAGGCTGATTCCTAGCAACACCAGGCCAACATGTCTCGCTGAATCTTGCCTCCAGTAGCATCAGACAAACACACCTACGACACTGATTGTCTTCAGTAGCTTCGCCCCAGTCGTCGGATCACCCTACTCTTTGGGTGTGGTCCCCGTGGCTACTCCGCAACTGCCCACATCTCAGTTAACGTCATCCATCCCCCTGTTACTCCGGCCTCTCCTGATTCCCTGACATCACCAGTCAACTAGCTGGCCCCTACCACTTCGGCCGTGCAATGGCGGCCCTGGCAGGAGCTGGAATCTCTCAACTTCTAAGCCCTACTATGATCCCAGTTCCCCCTATAACCCCTGACCCACCAGTTGTAATCCCAGTCACATCCAGCCACGACAAAGTGGCCTCTAGCACCATAACTTGGCGATTTGCGAGAGCCCTACAACACAACTCCAGCTACAATGCTTCAAAGGTGTGGCCAGCCTGTCCCATAGGGCGGTCAGCGCTGAGCTTGGCTAATGCACCCCCATGGACAGTCAACGAACAATGCCAGCACCCCACAAAAAAGTCAACCACCATAGCAGTCGTAGGCTGCCAGTGACCGACCACAGGCTTCACCGTAAAGCCTCAGTCAGAGCGGCGGCCATCTCGTTGCCAGCCAGCAATCCCAGGAGCTGAGGGATAGGTGGCCCTCCAATTCCCAAGACAGGGAAGTCTCGAACCCCCTTACGCAGCATCATCGGCTATGGTCACGATCAAAGGGGAACATGCCAAGGAGTGAAAAATGCTCAAGGCACTCCTCAACTTAGACAAGGTGGAAAACCTGAGAAAACACAAATCTCAATGCACAAGTCCACCTCCAGGGGCGAGGCATGGCCTCTGCCACTGCAACCTCGGATAATGAAAGAAGAGCAACAAGTGGTCTCCCATTGCTCGCCAGCCGCCCAACGAGGCGGGATGGACTCGACAGTCCTGGCCTACCCCTGTCTCAGATTTCTAATAGGGGAGGGTTCTTTCCACCAAGCCGCCTCTCCTCAGAAGATCCACAAATCCCACTATGCAAGGCAATCCCCAGACATAGGCAACAAAGCCAGAAGCATTGTTACACTAGGCTCCCCTGGCCTCTCTTTGCCATCGACATTGGCATCCAGCCCAGTCATATCATCAACCGGCGAAGTGACCACCTATATGGAGAGTTCAGGGTCCAGACCAGATTACTCCCGCAATGCGGGCCCTGCACACCTCTGCCACAAGCCCAACACGCGAGACATACGAGGACAGAATTCCCAAGTCACGAATAGCTGGCTACAACTTCAAGCACCATGCATGTATCCCATATAGTCCATCTCCATTAGCTCCATGCCCTCAGTGGCTTCGATAAATTGCCCACCACCCACTCGAATCTCTCTAGAATCCAGATCTATAACCTCCCAGGTTCAACGGCCTTCTGCAAATGTACCACCGTCGCATATAAGATCGCAACGGGAGCGTCAACCCTCATGACAATTCACTCCCACACGCCAATAAGGTCGAGAGAAATCAAGCCTGAAAGGCGCACGGGCCGCACGCCGTCGTCTTCGCCTTTGATGCACTCCCCGTGTGGGGCATTTGTTGGCACTGGCTTATGTTCTTGAATTAATTGAGGATTAAGCACAGGGAAATACTCCCTAAATAGAGCAAAATAGCACATCACCAGAGCTGCTCTACCAGTCGAGTTGAGCTTAAAAATCGAGACACTTCGCTGGGTCAAGCGGTGCAACATAACAACCGGGGATCGGCCCCAAGCAAATGGCACTGTGCCAGCCCGTTTCTCGACAACCGGGTCAGTTTAGGTATTCGGGACAACCTGCGGTACCTTACGGCACTCTGTGAAGATTCAGGGATCACCCCCGGACACTCTGCATACAGTGCCACACCGCTGACACTTCAACAACCAGGTTAACTCGGGGCTCAGAACAGCCTGCCGCATCAGGCGACTCTTCGCCGAGGAGAGAGGGTCACCCCGACCACCAGACAAACGACATCATCATGTCGACGCCCCAGTCACCGGGCCCAAGCAAGGGTCCTAACCAGCTAGCTGCGACCCGTGGCAACATCAGCAATCGATTGGGCCCACCCCCGATCACTCAGTTTACGGGTTTACCTGCGTTCAACACAACTACCCGAGCCGACCCGGGGGCACCCCGACTACAAGCCACGCCATGTGGCACCCAGCAATGAGGCCAGGGTCTACCCCCGAGTCGCCTCCCTCTAGCCCTCTGAAGTCAAAGGAAGACCCACCTAGGACCAACCACAAGCTTCCGAAGCTCACAGCACACGTATACGGCCCACGCATCCGCGTCGAGAATTTCCCCAAGCACCTGGTGGGCGCGTATGTTCCAGCCACTCTACAGCTAGTCCGAGCCCAACTCGGGACTCCCAGTAACCCATAGCGTCATGCACGACCATCGTGCGCTCTCGCACGCGGATCGACCTGCGTGGTCAGGTTGCGCAGATCGACCTAAGCGGTCAGGTCACAGGGTTCAAGGGGGCAGCGCCCCTTGCGGGGGTTTCTGGGGGCGGAGCCCCCGGAAGAAAATCTCTATTTTATAACAGGTCAAACCCTCAGTCAAATCCCAGTCTAACCCTCACTCAAACCTGTGGTCAAATCCACGGTAAACCCTCAGTCAAATCGGGCTAAAACCCCCCGATCAAACCCGCCTAACCCCCCCTGGGGTGGGGTTTAGGCGGACCAGCTCACCCCCCTGGCTAGTCCGCGTAAACCCCCATTCAATTAAACAAATTTAAGTTTTTTTCAAAAAAAAAAAAACCAGAACCGACCCGCCTAAACCCCCCTGGGATGGGGTTTAGGCAGACCAGCCTGGGTCCCCAGGCTAGTCCACCAAAACCCCCTGAGGGGGGGGTTTACACGGACTAGCCCAGCCCCTTGGGCTGGTCCGCATAAACCCCATCCAAGGAGGGTTTACGCGGACCAGCTCAGCCCCCTGGGCTAGTCCGCGTAAACCCCTTCCCCCTCTCTCTCAGCCCATGTAACTCCAAGCACTATTCACTTGGGTTTATGCGGACCAGCTCACCCCCCTTAGCTGGTCCGCGTAAACCCCCCATGACCCTTCATCTTCCCCTATAAAATCCCCCTAGGGGCTCAATGGAAGGAAATATGATACATGCATCAAGGCTTCCGGTGATCTCCAAGCTTCAAGCGGCTCCAGGCAACGAGCAAGGAGAATTGTGTGTGGGTGACTTGGTCGTCGGCTAAGGATGCCGAGGGTATGTCGCGTGTACTTCCCTCACACGGTGTTCCGCCATGACACACAAGTCTACCCCCGCCACGTGTGTGATGTTATGACAAGGGTGAACACCCCCTAAAGCTGGGACTTCACCTCGCGTGCCCGCCCACCGCAACTACGCACGCACTATGATGTCACGCTTCCCCGTAGTCATGAGGCCATATTCGACCGCTCGACTTGAGCTGTGATCGACCCTCGCCCAGACACCAGCCCGATGCTTTCTCCAGCTATGCAGTCATAGCCCCTCGTTTGGCGAAGTGAACATGGCCCGTGCCACGAGAGGGACCTTCTGTGAAACACGCGGATATCCGCCTTATCCAGCATTGACCCGGGGACCAACCCACGCGTCAGAATTGTCCCGCGGCTTGCGCCCATTGTACTCCGGCCACCCTGGCCCATTTGTAAAGCCCACGTGGCTCTCATATAGCATGAAACCAGTTGAACACTCGTACCTATACTCGGGCCTCAGCCTCTTCAGGACACCCGCCTCCTTCTGTCATAACAGTGCCTCCGGCACCCGACTGCCAGTCGCACCGGGCCCCGAGCATGACCATCGAGGTCTCCCGACGCCCGCCTCCTTTAGTCGCAATGGTGTCCCCAGCACCCGACTGTCAGTCACACCAGACCCCGAGCACGACCATCGAGGTCTCCCGGTGCCCGCCCCCTCCAGTCACAACAGTGCCTCCGGCACCCGACCGTCAACAACTCCAGTCACAACGGTGCCCCCGGCACCCGATTGCCAGCTACTCCGATCACATCGGGGCCCGCGGCACCTGATCACTCAACAACTCCAGCCACGATGGTGCCTCCGACACCCGACTGCCAGCTACTCCAATCACATCGGGGCCCGCGGCACCCGACCGCTCAACAACTCCAGTCACAATGGTGCCCCCGGCACCCGACTACCCAGCTACTTCAGTCACAACGGTGCCCCCGGCACCCGACTGCCAATAACTCCAGTCACAACGGTGCCCCCAGCACCCGACTGTCAGCTACTCCAGTCACATCGGGGCCCGCGACACCCGCCTCCTCAGTTACAACAGTGCTCCTAGCACCCGACTGCCAGCTACTCCAGTCACATCAGGGCCCGCGACACCTGACCGTTCAACAACTTCAGTTACAATGGTGCCCCTGGCACCCGACTGCCAACAACTCCAGTCACAACAGTGCCCCCGGCACCCGACTGCCATCTACTCCAGTCACATCGGGGCCCGCGTCACCCGACCGTTCAACAACTCCAGTCACAACGGTGCCTTCGGCACCCGACTGCCAACTACTCCAGTCACATCGGGGCCTGCGGCACCCGACCGCTCAACAACTCCAGTCACAACGGTGCCCCCGGCACCCGACTACCTAGCTACTTCAGTCACAACGGTGCTCCCGGCACCCGACCACTCAACAAATCCAGCCACGATGGTGCCTCCGGCACCCGACTGCCAGCTACTCCAATCACATCGGGGCCCGTGGCACCCGAGCACTCAACTTCCCCCGCACAATGGTGCCTATGGCACCCCCACTGCTCAGACCTCGACACTCTCTCATGTCGGGAATACATTGTGATGCCCCCCGGGCGCCATCCTGCTGAGTCACAGGTCCTCTAATGGACACTATGTAGACATACGGAACTACCCACACAATAATGCAATGACCCGGGGATCGTCATGAATGTCGAAATTGTCCTGTGGCTTGCAAGCAATTGTAATCGGGCTCTCATGCCCCCATATAAATGCCTTTCATGGCATATAAGTCATGTAATCCAGTCAGGGAGGGGATTCTACTCCTCGCTGGAACCAGTCTCTCTGCCCCCAGTTATCCCTGTTGTGTCGCTGTTGCATGAACTAAGCCCTCCCAACGTCGCGGCTCCCAGGGTCCCTGACTCTCTGTTCGATAGTAGAAACAAAGGTGTTCGGATTCAATCCGATGTAAAATAAACACCGGTTGCTTGCGACCGATGGGGAAAGTCATCTAGTACATGAATCCCCATAATCATCTGCGCACTCGCACCCGTGGAACCCCTTTTATCCACGTGTCACTGTAGATCGGATTAAAATCCACTTAAACAAATGAAATTAATAAAAAGCAATAGTCAATAAACAATAGTGGAGATGAAACATGCACGAGGTGCACAAGGGGAGTGTGTGATCGCCAGAGACGCTAGGTCTCAAAAAATATAATCAATAAGAACATGGGAGGAATGATCGCGAAAAGCACCTCAAAAGATGCGGGGATGTGAGTACTCCTTTTCTCTTCAAGATCGGCCGGCCGACGAAGAGAGTCTTCAATTCTTGATTACCCTTGCAAAAAGGACACAAACACCAATAAAGAAATTGAATTAGAACATGGTGAGTGTAGCATCAATTCTTAATAGAAATATGAGCATGATAAATTGATTATGAACACACCTTAAGGGTGGTTGCCCTTAAACCCCTATGCAAAAGGGTGGGAATATGAATGATGAATGCAAAATATAATATGGGGAAAGAGTGCAAGAGTGCACTAAAGGGGAGACACTCAACGTGGTTGAGAATAATAAAAAAAAAACAATCAATAGGAGATGGGCATGCATGAACAAAAACAAAGCAATAAACAAAAGAAATAAAAGTAAAGAGGAGGAGCATGTGCGTTGGCTTTGATGCTCAAGGGGGAGGAAGCTTCAAATAGGATGAAGATGAACCGTGGCTTCTCCTTTAGGCAACCGCAATAGCACCTGTGAAGAAAAGAAAACAGAAAAAGAGAGGAAGAAGAGAGGAGGGAGAAGAAGAGAACAGAAGAAACAAAAACACAAAAGAAGAAGAAGAAAAAAAAACGGAAGAAGAAAAAACAAAAACCGAAGAAGGAGAACGGAGGGAGGAAGAAGAAAAACAAAAGGAAAAAAAAATAACAGCGAAGAAGCCTCCTGCGTCCCACCGATCAACAGAGCTCATCGGCCCTATTAAATGGAATTGGATGAAGAGATAAGAAGGCAAGAGTCCAAGGGGGGGAAAGGATAGGAACGGGCAAGAGCCCGATCAAGGCAGGAGTCTAACGAAGCAAGGACTCTCCGGGGAAAGGGCTGCGTTCATTCGGAACGAAAGTGAAACACGACCTGGTTCAGGGCGTCAATTCAAGAATTGACGACCTTCAAGAGGGCGTCTTTTAAAAACACGCCTTAGATCAGGGCGTTAATTTAAAAATCAAATTTTAGAATTTATTTGAAAAATTGTGAAACACGTCTGATTTAAAGGCGTTAATTAAAACACGCCTTAACAAAGGACGTTAATTCAAAATAATCAAAATAGGGCTATTTTTCATTTCTCAATATTATTTTCCTATTTTTTAGGTGAAGGTGCATCTCGTCGCCTTGATTCCAACGACTATTTTTGCGAATTTTTCTGACACCCGGAAATTCACCAAATCGCCTCTGGAAGGGGTTGAAAAATAATAATAAAATATTCCATTTGAAAGACACGCCCTCACGAACGGCGTGAATTCATTTTTTTTGATTTTTTTATTCAAAATAACGCCTTACTCTAAGTCATTAATTCTCGAAAAATTCCAAAAAATACTCAGAAAAATCCAGAAAAATAAGAATTTTAAAGAATGGACGCCCTTCACTTTAGTCGTTAATTTTTTAAGAAACGCCCAAGCCTAAGTCGTTATTTAAAAGACGTCCCACATTAAGTCGTTATTTCAGAAAAATACATAAAAATAGAGAAAAATGCCCCAAAAAATCCAGAAAAGTCCAGAAAAATAGGGGAAAAATAGGGGAAAATAGGAAAAAATAAGAAAAGGGTGAAAAAATGGAGAAATCCAAGAAAAGTGAGAAAAATCACTCAAACAGAGCTAATTTGAGGGTCAACTTGGGGCATTACAAGGCAATATGAGATGTACTCATAGTAACGTCAATTTTGGCGTGTCTACAACTGCCCCGCCTTGGCGTCTGCTTTGCAAGGGAGCGTAGCAAACTGAAAAGTAGATGCCAAGGTGTGATGAGACACGCAATCGACATCACTTGATGAGAAATGAAATCAGAAGCACGAGATGAAGCAAATCTCGGAAAATTCATCGAAATCAACAATATTTGGATAAAATGGGGAGATGTGCACGCAGTGCACGAAGGAGAATGATCAACTTCCAGCGCGGTGGAAGTACCTCAGGTCACAAACCTGTAGGTTTCACCATTGGGGAGCGGTTACCAGCCAGTGGACGTGCTACAGCCAAGGTGGATCAAAGGGAAGGAGATAAAATAGGATGATAAAAATCCAAACAGGGAGTTTTCGAGAAAAATGACCCAAAACAGCAACAAGGCGAACTGAGGATTCCATCAGCAATGAATATCTCATATCTTGAAGATCAAGATCAATTTGACCCACAAAAACAGCTTATCAGAATGATTTTTCAACAATTGTTTCAAATTCTTACATGAATGCATGCTGGGTTTAAAGGGAAAAATAAATCAAATGAAAATATAGAATAATCAAGGATAATATTGTTAAACTGCCAAGACTGGGTCAAGAAACCAATTTCGCGAGCTGATACTAAGCCGAAGCCCGTTTATCCACGCACCAACTCGTAAAAGGGAACCACCGTCCCCAGTCTTGGATGGCTCAACGGCCTATCCGTGTGACTAAGACTCCTCTAGAATCGTCATTATTTTTGATGGAGGGGAACTCAAATTCCAGATTTACCAAAGCCACAAGGTCCTTGATATAATCTAGTAGCGTAATAACATATAGTAGAATGCATACAGGGAGAGATGGTGATAGCAATAAGCACAGGGGGATTGAGGTGCCAGCACCGTGGGGCTTGAATGTTGATGCCCGGTCGGTGGGACCAAGAGCTTCTTATCCTGCGCTCAAAAATCATCAGCCAAGATATAAAAGATAACAAGCAATGAATAAGGCATTCAAGCGTAGCAAGCATAGCATGAATCAAAGCATCAATAGCATGTATATGGCATGAATTGCACGAATTAAATCATGGTATTGCAGAACATCATTGTTTGTTATTTCATCATGAGGATGACAATCTGGCTAATCGAGATTTGGAGTTGAATGATCAAGATATGGAGATGAATAATAATCAGGAGATATAAGCAGAATGATATAAGGAGATGATAACCAAAATGCCCAGGGTGGCATGAGAATATCGGGAAGAATCAATAGCAATGGGTAGCAATGAATGGAGATAGGACTCATCCCGTGCTCTTGGTCCTTGCAAAGTTGTTCCTGCAAAACACCATCAGAAAATGCAATCTTTTTGGAGTTTTGAAATATGCAAATTTTTATGGAGTTTTAAAAAAATATTCAAATTTTTGTTTGATTTTGCAATATTCAAATTTTTTGGATTTTGGAAAATATTCAAATTTTTATGAATTTTGGAGAAGAAATATTCAAATTTTTATGGAGTTTTGGAAAATATATTCAAATTTTTGTTTGATTTTGTAATATTCAAAAAAAAAAAATTGGATTTTGGTTTAGACATTGCTAATGCAGCATCAAAGGGTGTTTTAACCATTAATTGGGTCCTCGTTCCTTCCCTTTTTGCTAAAATTTCCCAAAGCCGGGTGTGCATTGAAAATGACATCCTATAACCGACTGTCTTTGATCAACGGTGCCCCTACCAAGGCCATACCTGAGAAACGTTCGGTCTTAGAGGGAGAAGAGAAGAACAATTGTGGATAAGCTTTATGCAGGATGGGAGATATCAAGACTTGAATTCCTTCCAAGGTGTTTCCCCTCAAAGAGGTAGTCTGTTGTGCCGGGGCTTTGTGCCTTTAATTTTTAGACCCTTGACATGCATACGACCAGGGTTTTCCCTGCGGGGACTTTGCCACTCTTGAGATGTCATAATTCATACTTTTGCTTTTATCAAAATTTTGACTTGATTTTCATAATAGCCCTTTTGGCGAGATGTATATCATGAAACTCATATGAAAACTCATATTGATTTTGGGTCAAGACTGCCCCTATTTGAGACTCCTCTCGTATTGGGGATTACCTAGGTTGGTCATCTCATCCGTCAACCTCTTGCCCCTGCATGTGGCCGAATAAAGAAGAGAAAAGACTTTCAGATATTCTCATGGCATGGTCAAGATAGCAACGGTGTTTTAACCAAAGGAGCCGGCTAAGGACGCCGTGAAGTGTGTGGGATGCCCAGCTAAGGGTTGCTCTTTACAAGCAGGGAGAGAATGTCGAATTCCCAGCGCGGGGTTCTGATCAACCAAAGGTGCTGCATAGCAAGTCTAAAGACTCTTTTTTAATCAATGATTCAACAAAAGCCTAAGATAAAGATCTAAAACACCACTTTTGATTTTGTTAAGAAGCACTTCATTTTGAAAATCGTGCGTGAAGTAATGAGCAAATGATATCATAAAAATGCTTACTTACGCCAATATGTTACCTTGCGACCTTCGTTGAAGTAGCTGCCGCGAGAGGCGATCTTGATCATCGTGAGATTTGTCCTCTTTGGCAGTCAAAAGAATTGGAAGCAAAGGATTGGAAAGTGGCTTAACAAGAAGGAGTGGTGCCAAGACCAGACTCAGACGAATAAGGAGAAAAGGAAGATAGGCGAGGGCTAGAACTCCCTTGCTAAGGTGTGAAAACCCTGATCATATGGAACAGTCTACAGAAGGAGAGGAGAATTAGAAGGAGGAGTGAGGACTAAAGCCTCGAAAGCAGTGGGAGAAAGGGCAAATGCCCAAGGCAGTGGATGTGGAAGAAGTTGGGTCAGACCCAGAATTAGGGGAAATCAGAAAAAGAAATTGATAGATGGAAAGAGGTGGATCCGGAGGGTCCGGAGGCGGAGGAGGAGAATCATGAGGGGAAGAAGAATCCGGAGGCTCCGGAGGGATAACGAAAGAAGGGATGCGATGCCCTAGGAAGAAATATGGAAAAAGATGATGAAAAAGGAAGAAGAAAATGAAGGATGTGATGTTCAGGAAGATTAGAAAGATGAATCGGAAGAAAGATGGAGGGTCCGGAGGTTCCGGAGGGAGAATATGCCGAGGGACGCGATGCCCAGGGAGGAGAGAAAAATCCGGAGGTTCCGGAGGAATGAAATCAGGAAGGAGAAGGTGGAAAGGGGCGTCGTGCCCGAGGGAAAAGTCCGGAGGTTCCGGAGGAGGAAAGTGGAAAGGGGCGTCGTGCCCAGGGAAAAGATGGAGACAATCAGGTGGAGAATCCGGAGGTTCCGGAGGAAGAATATAGAAAGGGGCGCGATACCCAAGAGAGAGGAATGAAGGAGGATCAGGAGGAAAATCCGGAGGTAGCAAATGAGAAGGGGCGCGATGCCCAAGGGGAAAATCCGGAGGTTCCGGAGGTTCCGGAGGTTCCGGAGGAAGCAGATGAAAAAGGTGGAAAGGGGCGTCGTGCCCGAGGGGAAGGTCCGGAGGTTCCGGAGAATGGAAAGGGGCGCGATGCCCGAGAGGAAAGTCCGGAGGTTCCGGAGGAAGTAAATAAAGAAGGTGGAGAGGGGCGTCGTGCCCAAAGGGAAAGTCCGGAGGTTCCGGACGAGGAAAATGAAAAAGGTGGAGAGGGGCGTCGTGCCCAAAGGGAAAGTCCGGAGGTTCCGGAGGAATAGAATCAGAAAGGGCGAGATGCCCAAAGAGGAGGGATAAAATTCCTGGAGGTTCCAGGGAGATAGCAGGAAAAGGGACGCGATGCCCCGGGGATAGTGGATAAAAAGATGAAGATGAATAAGATGGGAAGTGCGGAATATCCGGAGGTGCCGGGAGACGGGGGAGATACGGGTTCGGGAACCTGGGAAGAAGGAGGTGCAAATGCATGCGAATGCAGTAGCACGGATGTGATGAATGCACAAATGCGACAGAACGCATGGAATGCAAAGAACGTGAAGAACATGAAGGGCGAGAGAATGAGATCCTCCTCTTTACCCTTGGAATGGCCCATGGAAAAGATGTGATAAACAAGAAGGTGGATGAAATAGCGGAAGGCCTTTCGGCACCAAGATAACTGCCCCTCCACGGCAGTGAAAGAGTATAGCCAATTGGCTTAATGGACAAAGCATAATCCCATGATGAAGCTTCAATAGTAAATAACAACTCCCTTGGAAGGTGAAAAGTAATAGTGGGAGGGAGTTGGAAAGTTAGGCTTGGAAGCATCATGTTGCCGAGGAGTTCAAGATTTGGAAATTGGAACAAAGGGTGCCCTGCCCGGCCCTTACGCAGCATCAATGCTCGGCATGGCGGCGACTTGGCTTCTTCGACCGTGCTCGGCACAATAACCCGGATTGGCATCCGGCAAATGAATTCCTGTATGAACGGCATAGCCACGGCCAAATCCTTCTTGCCTGACTCATGATCATCCTTGGCGCAAGTACTTATAGCGGTGCTCCCCTTCCGAGTAGTAAAGGGAGGTGAGGCGGAGGCGGAAGGCTTCATGAATGGTGGAGGTATAATGGAAGGTTTTGGAGAAAGGATAAGTGGAAGTGGAGGTTCAAACACGCCGAGCTTCTCTCTTTGCTCGAAAGCAGTCGGGGTTGACTCGAGTGCAAAAAGGGGTGGATCCTGCTCAGGATTAGCCATAGGTAAGGGTAAAGGGTTAAATGGTGGAATAGGCAAAGTGGGTTTTAAAGGGATAATGGAAGGCCGAGGTGGCGGTAATGGGAGGTTAATTGGGGAAGGTTCAATGGTGGGTTCGATGGAGGCTAATGGTGTGGAGGTAAATGGCTTAACGGGTGGAGGTTTAATAGTGGAAGGCTTGGGGGATGCCAGTGTTGCGGAGGTTAATGGTGTAACTGGAGGAGGTGTAATGTATGCGGTGTCAAGGATAGGAGGAGACTTACAATGTGCCGGTGTGGGTGGTTGAAGTATCGACCCATCATCGTAACACCAATTAGTCTCATAAATAGGGGTTGGATCAGGGATGGTTTCATCCTGAGCAGGAGGTTCATCAAATGACAGTGGAGGGAGCGGGAAATTAAGAAAACTCGGAAGGGGTGCCTGCGGAGCTTCATCATCATCGTATACTGCCTCGGATTCTTCAAATGCCGGCTCTTGCTCACTTGAACCGCCGACGCCGTAATCATCCCTCCTGTCTTTCCATTCTCTCTCCATCTTTGTAATCTCGTCCAAAGCGGCATGGAGAGGATTGACTGGAGTAGGAGGAGCCGTGACCCTCTTTATTTGTTCCTCCATCAGAGTAATGTTATTAAGCAGGGATTGTTGGAGGGGTGTGACTTGAACAACCGAGGGCTGGCAGGGCCTTGAAGGAGGAGGGGCCGCATAAACAGGCCGTGGAGGGGAGTTGACGGGACGACCCGTACAAGAACCCGGACGGGCTGGATTGCAAGGAATAAATGGGCCTTGGGGCCGCGATGGAGGAGGAATGGAAGGAGGCGGGTGTCGGACCACCCGAGGAGGAGTGTGAGTAGAAGGAGATGGGTAATGGGCTACCCGACTAGGAACATGAGTGGAAGAGGGAAGTGGGTGATGGGCCACCCGAATAGGATTATGAAGGGGAGGTGAAGGAGATGCACCCTCAACAGCGGCCTTAAGGGCTTGGATCTGTTGAGGGGTGAGATGATCCAATGCATGCAAGATTTGAGAGACCCTCTCATCATTGGGAGGAGACGGTCCCGGGGGAGTAGTGGCTCGAAATTGAGGAGGGTGACCATAAGAATGGACACTGCCCATGGGTCGGGCATGACCATGAGAATAAGGATGTGGTCCCTTGAAAGAGTGGTGAGAATGCTGATTAACATGTTGAAATTGAGGATATGAAGTGCTAGGTTGTGCATCCTCATGAATTGAATTGAACATGTTTCTATCATGGTAAGCCATTATGTAATCAAATTTCACAATAATATGCAAATAAGCACACAAGTTGGAATGGTTACCGTGATTTTGATGTGTTTAAACCTTGGTGAATTAATGAATTTTAATAAAGTTTGGAAAGATTCACACAAGGGAGGATCCTAGTTTCAATATGATTTACTTCAATGCCAACTAGGAACTCTCACTCACCACGTATAGGACAACTATCTCGGGACTCCAAAAGGGTACAACCTGCCCGGCGTCCGTGAGGGAATCCACGGGTGCGGGGACTTATGGAGGCTTGGTTTAGGAATTTCCAATCCAAAGAGACGGAATGCTCAATGGAGGGTCGTTCCTTCACTAAGGGGGTGTGTGGCTCCTAGTATAAAGAGATAAGGCCTCTCAAACCAATGCAAAATGAATGAATGAATGCAAGATATAAGCAGAAATATGATACAGTGATAAACAAAGGAGTTCGGTGAAAACACAGGAATAAGACGCCCTGGGGCAGGGCGCTACCAATAAAAGAGACGCCCTGGGGCAGGGCGCTACCAATAAAAGAGACGCCCTGGGGCAGGGCGTTAATTATCAAGGATGCTCAACCAAATAAAGAGACGCCCAGGGGTGGGGGCGTCAAATCATGAAAACGCGCCCTGAAGAGAGGCGCTACCAAACAAAGAAACGCCCTGTGGGAGGGCGTGAATTCACAGCATAAGAAGATATGATATAAAGCGCCCTGACAGAAGGCGTTAAACAGGAAAAAGACGCCCTGCGATAGGGCGTTAACTAAAAAAAGTGCCTCTGTCAGAGGCGTTAATTGCCTTCTTCCAGAAAACCCTCGCGGCCAGCAATATCAAAGTAGAGAAGCACTCACATAGGCAATCAACAAATATAATTATTAACACAGAAGCATGCTCATCAAGATTTTAAATAAGTGAAAGTTTTAAAACAAATCTATCTAATTGACAGATCACTTTGGGGAGAGTGCAATGCACAAGGGAGGGTGCCCGAGGGGCACAAAAGGAGGGGTACACGTGGGTACCAATAGGAAAGGGCACACGTGGGTGCCAAGGGGAAAGGGGTAATCAAAATAAAAAAGTAAGAAAGGGTCCCACCGTGATCGCCAATTTGTAGATCGGATTAAAATCCACTTAAACAAATGAAATTAATAAAAAGCAATAGTCAATAAACAATAGTGGAGATGAAACATGCACGAGGTGCACAAGGGGAGTGTGTGATCGCCAGAGATGCTAGGTCTCAAAAAATATAATCAATAAGAACATGGGAGGAATGATCGCGAAAAGCACCTCAAAAGATGCGGGGATGTGAGTACTCCTTTTCTCTTCAAGATCGGCCGGCCGACGAAGAGAGTCTTCAATTCTTGATTACCCTTGCAAAAAGGACACAAACACCAATAAAGAAATTGAATTAGAACATGGTGAGTGTAGCATCAATTCTTAATAGAAATATGAGCATGATAAATTGATTATGAACACACTTTAAGGGTGGTTGCCCTTAAACCCCTATGCAAAAGGGCGGGAATATGAATGATGAATGCAAAATATAATAAGGGGAAAGAGTGCAAGAGTGCACTAAAGGGGAGACACTCAACGTGGTTGAGAATAATAAAAAAAAAACAATCAATAGGAGATGGGCATGCATGCACAAAAACAAAGCAATAAACAAAAGAAATAAAAGTAAAGAGGAGGAGCATGTGCGTTGGCTTTGATGCTCAAGGGGGAGGAAGCTTCAAATAGGATGACGATGAACCGTGGCTTCTCCTTTAGCCAACCGCAACAGCACCTGTGAAGAAAAGAAAACAGAAAAAGAGAGGAAGAAGAGAGGAGGGAGAAGAAGAGAACAGAAGAAACAAAAACACAAAAGAAGAAGAAGAAGAAAAAACGGAAGAAGAAAAAACAAAAACCGAAGAAGGAGAACGGAGGGAGGAAGAAGAAAAACAAAAGGAAAAAAAATAACAGCGAAGAAGCCTCCTGCGTCCCACCGATCAACAGAGCTCATCGGCCCTATTAAATGGAATTGGATGAAGAGATAAGAAGGCAAGAGTCCAAGGGGGGGAAAGGATAGGAACGGGCAAGAGCCCGATCAAGGCAGGAGTCTAACGAAGCAAGGACTCTCCGGGGAAAGGGCTGCGTTCATTCGGAACGAAAGTGAAACACGACCTGGTTCAGGGCGTCAATTCAAGAATTGACGACCTTCAAGAGGGCGTCTTTTAAAAACACGCCTTAGATCAGGGCGTTAATTTAAAAATCAAATTTTAGAATTTATTTGAAAAATTGTGAAACACGTCTGATTTAAAGGCGTTAATTAAAACACGCCTTAACAAAGAACGTTAATTCAAAATAATCAAAATAGGGCTATTTTTCATTTCTCAATATTATTTTCCCATTTTTTAGATGAAGGTGCATCTCGTCGTCCTGATTCCAACGACTATTTTTGCAAATTTTTCTGACACCCGGAAGTTCACCAAATCGCCTCTGGAAGGGGTTGAAAAATAATAATAAAATATTCCATTTGAAAGACACGCCCTGACGTACGGCGTGAATTCATTTTTTTTGATTTTTTTATTCAAAATAACGCCTTACTCTAAGTCGTTAATTCTTGAAAAATTCCAAAAAATACTCAGAAAAATCCAGAAAAATAAGAATTTTAAAGAATGGACGCCCTTCACTTTAGTCGTTAATTTTTTAAGAAACGCCCAAGCCTAAGTCGTTATTTAAAAGACGCCCCACATTAAGTCGTTATTTCAGAAAAATACATAAAAATAGAGAAAAATGCCCCAAAAAATTCAAAAAAATCCAGAAAAATAGGGAAAAAATAGGGGAAAATAGGAAAAAATAAGAAAAGGGTGAAAAAATGGAGAAATCCAAGAAAAGTGAGAAAAACCACTCAAACAGAGCTAATTTGAGGGTCAACTTGGGGCATTACAAGGTAATATGAGATGTACTCATAGTAACGTCAATTTTGGCGTGTCTACAGTCACCTGATCCCTCGAGCCACGTGCCTCGTCCTAGCGACGCTTCCCCGGTCAATCCTCGGTTCCATAGGTGATTGTCGAGAAATCAACTGGCACGCCCGCATTCCACCTAGCCATCCCTGTCCTAGTCCCAGAATGATGAACCATACGCCATCCCTTCTAGTGCGTTCCTATCGTTCTCTCTGCCTTCTTCTCAATACCCCAGGAATCCCCGCGTGCCCAGTCAACCTATCTCGACCTTCCGTAAAAGGCGAGTCTACACCCCCTCCGTGAGGACCAAAACGACAAGTGACTCCCCGCGGTCACAAACAGCTAGGGATAGCATTTTCTTCCCCCATGTGGTCAAATGACCCAAATTAAATAAAAATACAACATGGAATAAACTATATTATGAGGGGGCGCCCCCTTGACTAAGGGGAGTCCAACTTGGACTTTCTTCCTTCCTTGTCCCCCCTTGGTCCAAGTCCAATCTTGGACTTTGAACCAGCCTCACATGGGCCGTAGAACCTAGGTGGACCAATGTGAAAGAGGGTGGGGGACCCTGTTGGACCCACTGGCAATTTACATAGAAACCCAAAGACTTTAAAGACTAACTCCTTTAGCTTATAATGCCTTACAATTTCAAACCCAATTAACCAAGGGTATAAATATAAATAAAAGGACACAAATGCAAAATAAAAATGTTAGTGCCCGGTGTTGATTCCCATCAATTCTCCCCAGGTGGGATGAACTCGACCCCGTCGAGTAAGGGGTGCAACTGCTCGAATGGCTCCTGCGGATCTGTCACCGACCAGATAGTGCGGAGTACGCTTCCACTCCAAGTAATCATCACCTGCTCATCCCGTATATATTCGATATGCGCATGCTGCTGTGGAAATGAGGCTAGTGGTGGACACTCCGGGGTGGGGTCACTCTCAAAGGAAGGAGATGGCTCAATGACTCACTAGGAATCACCGCGGAGTCCCTTTATGTGACCAAATCCGAGACATAGAATGGTAGAGCCGATCCCAAATACCGGCAAGTCTACAACGTACCCAATAGACCCGACTTGCCTCACACTCGAAAGGGAATGACAACGCGAGCTGACATGAAACCGACTATGCGACTCCTAATATGCTCGACACATGTATGTATAGACTCTGAACAAATAAAGAAAAGCATATACTCACACATGACCCTAGACAAACCTACTGTTAGGCCGACCCATATGCAATGGTGGACAAGGACATCCGAATGTGTGCCATGTATACACAAGACGCAACCGGTGGTTGGCAGAATGGGGAACTCCTAGACATCCTAATATGTCCCTAGCATGCAACTGCCTGTTAGATTTGGGAGACTTGGGAGGGCTAGGACGGTTGAATTCATCTTCTACATCACCCCTATAAGATGGCAATGTGATGCGGGATGGAAGTGGGGGGTCTTCTTCTTCCTTCAGATCATAGTCGCGCTATACCCATTACGCGTGTTCTGAAGAACGCGCTATATCGTTTACGCGCGTTCACAGACAGCAGCAGAACGAAGAACCTCGACGTTGGGGCTCCCGTGGATGACTCTAGGGGATCAAAACACAAGGGGACAACACACAGGAGGATAGAGAATAGACGGGGGATGCTTAAAACGAAATCAAACCAAGCAAATCCTATCTAGGATAACTTTTGTGGAGGTGGGTGTGGGGGTGAACGGCAAGGGAAGGAGGGTGGACGTAGATGATGTTAGGGCCTTGAAGAGGCTTGGCTGGGGCCTCACACCTGAACCCATCGTAGGTACGGTGCAGCCGAGCTCCATCCAGATCGTAACAACACCTTTGGCGGAGATGGCGAGGTGGAATCATGGTTGGAAGAAGATCAAAGCTCCGAATGGAGCCTCACACTCGACCCCATCTCAGAGCCGATGCACCCGGGGCTTCGATCATCCTCCATTGAATGGGAAAAGGAGAGGATCAGAGGGACAAAATTGGGCCTCGCACCCAGAGAGGGTCGGAGGAAGGGGGGTTTCCAAAGATTTGGAGGGATAGCCATGGGCTACACTCAAGAACACTCATACTTCGATTTCATTCATTCATTATTTTTTTAATCAAATGAAAGGGGTACATATATAGGGAAAGGGAAGACAAAACGACGCTAACACGTCGATTTACAACCATGGAAGACAGCTAACATCGAAGACTTTGAGGAATTCGGCGCCGGGAAGTTGGACTGGCTGCACCCACGTGTCTGCCTGAGATCGCGCTAGGGGAACCTAGCGCCTTCTTCAGGTCACGCTAGGGACCTATAGCGCCTTCTTCAAGATTGCGCTTGGGACCTATAGCGCCTTCATGTTTGGCCTGGCAGCTTGCTCGATTTGCTTCGGCTTGACGGCTGGCTTGTTTCCCATCACAATGCGTGTATCTCTTCCCGAGGAACGGACTCTAGGCTCTGCATAGGTTGATTGGCCCGAGCGGGAGGGGTGTGATAGTGAACTTCCTTGAAGAAGTGGCCTAGATATGGTGGGTCTAGGGGTTCACTATGGAAGGGGTCGAAGGGAGCACAGAATGGGTGACCCCTCGAGATGGGTTCCAACATGACATGGTCCCAAGTTTGAAATTCTTGAAGATGGCCATCTTCATTCATTAGGGAAGATGGGACGGTGCTCTCAAATGGAAGGTAGTGTTCCTCTCTCGAGAAAAGTGGAAAGAAATAAGGCTCGACCGGCAGGGGAAGGAATAAAAGGACCTCCGTGGTGACATGACCCATGGTGCAGACAGAGGTAATGGACCCCCAAGCGGGATGGGTGAAGCTACGACCTGTGGGTCGGTCGAAGCCAGGGGCCAATAAGTGCGTCAACTACAACTGTCGGTCTAATCCCTTAAGGAGGTCATCCAATGTATCCACATGGTGACTAGACCGGAATGTGGTATGGAATGAGTTGACTGGCACTAAAGGTAGTGTGGGGTCCATGGATGGATAGCATGATGCTCTATGGACCAAGCCTATCTTGAGCCAACTAAGTAGTGGCTCGGCGATGAAAAGCTTTCCCGTTAGAAACACGGGTGGCTCCGACTGAGGTAGCTCCTTATAAAGATCGGAGGGTGGGGGTGGGGGCAAAGGAGCTCTCATGGGTGGGGAAGGACTGTCCTCCCGGAGGGGAAGAGGTCCTTGGGACCCCGTAGGTGGGGCCGGGTTGGGGCTACCGGCTATGACCTCCCTAGGCTCGGGTATGGCTACCTCTTGTCTTGGAGGTGGGCAAGGGGAGACTAATGACTCAATATAAGCACACCTTTTATCCACATGATCCGAAATCATTTGCACAAGTTCGGCAATGGTGCGGGTTGGAGTAGGGGTATCGTGGTGGACTCGCCCATAATCAACCGGCCTAGGCTTGGGTCTAGGTTCTACTACGTGTAGGGCTCTTTGCCCCCGACTATGACTCACTTGGTTGGAGGTGATTGGGTGGGGTCAGTTGGAGGTGACCGGGCCGGGTAGGTAGACCTTCCTAAGCTCGCCGTTCATCTCTCGCCACGACTCGATAGGCCATTGCCTCCTAATTTCCCTCAAGATTTCAATGTCTCTCCATTTTTCGGTGGCTTCGTAAAAAAGTCACCTTGTGGCAAAGTCGACTTGCATGGCATCGGACATAATGTAACACTCAAAGTATTTGTCCATAGCAGCTTCCCACTCTAGGTAGTCACTCGAGACTTTGGAGCCATAGAAGTCCGGGGCTTCGGGCCTACGGAGGTGGTAGGATTGGGTTCCCCATCCTTGGGTGTGTGGCCACCATTCATACGGCGTGGGCTTTTGGGGATCCATGGGACACGAGGAGCTATAGGATGGCCATGCCGACACTTGGTGACAAGACACTAGACATGACCCTAAACATTAATGCAAAGTTGGAGTACCAACTCGACTACAAACCTAGAATCAACCCATATCCGGTACTAGGCGGAGCTGCCGGATCTGAAGATCCTCTCACGGAAATGTGCTACCTTCCCAATAGGCGTAACCTAACGTTCTGGCAACACCTTTTGATATACTGAATAAAGGAATGCAAATGCAACACCTAGACTTAGACACTTTTTTTATTTTTTTTATCTTTCTTTTTTAAACAATGACTACTCTATACTCAACCTTCCGCTCTGATACCAATTTGATGCTAGATGGACAGCGAACCTGGGACTCTAGCTCGTGGACGTCCCTATGCGAGGGAAACGCGGGATCTGCGTGGTTGAGAAACCGACACTAAGTCGGGTAGTCGGCTCTTCCGTGTACTCGGATGGAGTCACGGGACGGGTCACGCTCACTCTCTCACAGCGGTGATTGAAATAATATAGCGAGCAAATTACCTATCACTCATGCATCGGCAATAGAATACATACAAAATAAGCAAAATGCGAAGAGAGGAGCGGACACGATACCTCCACGCTACCGAGCGTGGGGAAGACGACCCCGACCGAACTTTGTACTCCCGGTACAGTAAATAATTAAATTACAGCAATGATTATTATTGCCCACTCCACACAGGGAGGTAAAGGGCTATAATGACGTCGGGAGTATCGAACTCAGTTAGACGGGCAGCGATTTGGACAGCTCCAGCGGTAACGCGTGCCAACGAACGTGGGGTCAACGTCCTGGTCGGAGGGTCCATCGGGCCGGGAGTGGTACCGTTGCGGTGGGGACTCCTGGAGGGACGATCTTGAGGAAGGGGACACGCTGGTTTGCCTTGTGGAAGGCGTGGCGGCCCGACTGGGAACGATGTTGCTTGCTACCCACGAACCTGTTCTGCTGTCATAGTACTACGCGACCCGGCGAGAACAGCTATTGCGATCAGACCTGAGCTCAGAACGATGTGAGACTAGCGTTGTTGGAAAGCTCTCTTAGAGATATACAACCCCATGTTGTCACATGAATTTTAATCTCTCTGTATGCTCCGTGGCTGAATTTACAACAGACTGGCTCACAGAACCAGATCAGATAGGGCAGCAAGTGGATCTGCCTGAGAACTCAGTTTGACTGGAGGGTAGACGATTGATCTAGGTGCTGGAAGTTTTATGGATGAGAGAGGGGAATGTGAGGATGACACACAAATATTTTGGGATTTTTGGGACGTGGTTTAAGAGGTGAAAGAAATTTTATGGTGGATAGGGGTCGGATCTGGACTGCACAGGATTGAACAAAAATGGGATTTTTTAGAGATTTTAATGGTAGGAAAAAGAACTCCTAAATTCGTGGAAAATTTTGTGGAAGTGGCCTTCTGTGGAAAGAAACTCCAATCCAAATTTCAACTCAATCTGAAATTGGAAAAGGGGTCGGACAAGGGAAAAGGTAGGTTGCTGGCTGGTGGATCTGCACAGAGGCAGATTATGTAGATCGGGGGGAATAAATGGTAAAGGAAGGTAAACAAGGGAGAAAAAATGTGAATTTTTTTGTGGAGGCTGGGGTGGACGTGGGGAACTCACCCTCCAATTTTCAGTACGATCTGAGCTCCTGATGGAGAGCTAAAAATCACGCACTAGGCTTCTGTCCAACAATGGACAGAACTTCGACGAAGTGGCGATGGCGGTGCGATGGCGGCGATGGCGGAGCTTCACACTCCGGGGAGGAGAGATCACTTGAAATCTACCAAGTTCTGTAGGGAATCCACCCTAGAAACATAGCAATCCAACTGCAAGAGAGGGGAGAGAGGACGGGCGCCCTTGGGCTTGGAGCAATTTCCAATCTTTTCTTTCATTAATTCTATGAAAATAGATAATTACAAGGGTTATATAGAAATGTAAAAAAGACCAAACCTACTCTCAGATCTAGGGTTAGGGGGGGTAAACTGGGGATAGCATTTTCTTTCCCCATGTGGTCAAATGACCCAAATTAAATAAAAATACAACATTGAATAAACTATATTATAAGGGGTGCGCCCCCTTGTAGACTAAGGGGAGTCCAACTTGGACTTTCTTCCTTCCTTGTCCCCCCTTGGTCCAAGTCCAATCTTGGACTTTGAACAAGCCCCACATGGGCCCTAGAACCTAGGTGGACCAATGAAAAAGAGTGTGGGGGACCCTACTGGACCAACTAGCAATTTACATAGAAACCCAAAGACTTTAAAGACTAACCCCTTTGGCTTATAATGCCTTACAATTGTAAACCCAATTAGCCAAGGGTATAAATACAAACAAAAGGTCACAAATATAAAATAAAAATGTTAGTGCCCGGTGTTGATTCCCATCATAGGCTCTGATACCACTCCAACTGTCACGTCCCGAGATTATGCAACGGAAACAATCGGGAATGTATACAGTCGGCTAGTACGCCTCGAGCAAGTAATATAATCAGAGCGCAAGACAGTCACATAAAAGTAATTGCACAAGTAAAATTTTTCAAACTTCACTTTATTCCATAAAAATAATATCAAAGTACATAAGATCCTTAACTCTTTTCACTAGACTCAGTAAAACAAAGATTACATCATGACTCGACTAGACACTTGATAACTAAGGCTTCTCTCGTCCATATAACCTTTAATCACTCTCGGACCCATTACTTGTATTATCCGAATTTGATTCACTTGTACTTCCTGAAACATTGAGAAAATAGGTAATGAGCACACTTGTCTAGTATGTATCTTCGCATCAAAATGAAGGTGAGTTTAAGTGATTAGCATTTTAGCTCTAGAGGATAAGATAAATCATGCAAATACGATAAAATATGTGAACAAAACCAAAGTAACAAGATACGATCAAGTATGAGATATGAGAATATGATTGATCAAGTATATAACAAGAATGTAATTTTGGCCTTTCCATGAACAAGAATGTAACAATAATGCACTAGAAAGTCATGTAACAAGCAAGAAAATTACTTTTCGCTTAATAACAAGTACTTCATAAATTTACGTGGAGATTCGTGGATCTTCACTTATTTATAAAGAAAGTTCTCCCAGTGCAATGCGACGCCAGTAGCATCATACCCCATGGTTTATAGTATGTTTCCGACAATCAGTCGAGGGGACTAGCATAGAGCCCTTGAACATAATCAGTGCTCGAATTACATCTTCAAGTATAAATCAAGCTACTTCCACGATTACAACAATAATGTGGCCAATAAGGTATAAGATCAACAATAATTCCATGATAAGGTAACCAAGTCAAGAATGCTTAAATTAAGAATAAGAGATTTCAAGGATGACTTAAATGGATATCATGCTACGGAAGAAATTCGGCCGCATAACGGTACATTCATTATGTTTCATACCATTAATATTGACTTATGTAACGTAGGTTGAGACTCCAGAAAATCCTAAGATCATCTAGGAACTCAAGAGAACCAACCCCAAAGGTCAAACCTTGGGTTAGACACAATCAGGAACCAAGCAGTCTATTATTGGACCGTTTAGCACGCCTGGCGGTCTATTCATGGACCATTTCATAGAATAAAGACATCGATGCAGTAAAACCATCTGGAGCTTTATCGGTCTAGCAGATGGCCGTTTAGAATCCCTTAGCGGTCTAGTGAAGGGCTGCTTACGGAAATTAGACGGTCGTCCAGAGGGCCGATAAGATCTTGAATACATAAAACACCGGTAAGTGCTTTTCTAGACAATGGGTTTTAACGATACAACCAGCTCGGCGTCCTAGTGGGAATCCCAGGCTCGCGAAGTCTTACGGAGGCCTTAAAACAAGATTTCCTAGTCTGTTGGAAGGAATATCCAATGGAGAGGTTATCAAGTCCAAGATTGTGTACTTAATTTGTAAATGTGTAAGTAATGACAACATACCGGGATATGTGCCATATACTCAAGAAAATGACTCTTAGAAGAGAGATACGATGGTAAAACAACGATTAAACCATGACTAGTCCATAAATCATATAAATTCAAGTTAATTACAAAAGTATATGATTTGGTCATGAAAATAACATAAGTGTAAAAATAGTTTTAAGTGCATAAGGAATCATGAAATCTATTAGAATGCTCTGTCAACATAACTAGATATATGATAACAACACTTGAAACAGGAATAAAACTTACTTAACTAGTCTTATCATACATTAATTAGGGCCATTCTATATTAAGTTTTGGTTTAGCTTAAATATAGAAATCATAAACTCAAACGGACTAGTGGAGGACCGTTCCACTGGGCCAAACGGTCTATCGTGCGACCGCTAGGGATTCTGGCGGTTTATAGGAAGACCGTTTCTTCCTGTGTTACAGAAAACTTAATAAAAATATTAATCTAAGACATATCATGCCTGGAAATCAACATGTATAAACTCCCACAGCATGATAGAATGAGTATAGGCCAACAATATGCGTGGGTTTGTGTAATAAACAAGAAAATCCTCCTTTTAACATCAATTAGGGCTAAGAATTGTGTATGAGGAGCATACTAGATGCATAGTTCCTAATAAATCATTAAATTCTCGGTGTACAATGCATGAAATCAACTGAAACTAGAGGGCTTTTATCCTTGACATAAATTTTAAGCTTTTCATGAGATAACCTACCTTTGTCCTGGGCTTTAGACTTTGTATTTAAGGCTGGAAGTTAACCCTAATTCTCTGCTCATCCTAAACCGAACCAGCAACTTCACCCTCCTGTATATTCTGACTCGCTTGTCCTAAATACGTGAAATTTTGAGGGTAGATAGAAGATATAAAGGGTAACAGAAAGTTCTAAAGATAAAATTGCTAAATACCTCGTCTAGGGCTTCTAATTCGATGATCAACTTGGGCCGGTCGCATAATTTCTTGAGTCTCTTGTACCGAACCAGCGTCTTTGCAGGCTTCTATCTCCTTGTAGGTTTGATCTCCTAGAACGAAATTTTGAGGGGAGTTAGACCTAAGTATTGTGAATAAAAGATTATAAAGAACCTACCTGAAATAAAACCTCTTTACCTTAGTTCCACGCGAGCCAAATGTAAGGGTCGCGCAAGGTGGTTTTGAGGTCTATTTATAGGTTTTAGCTAGGTTTCATGGATTTGAACGAACTTAGAGTCCTAATTAGGTCTACAATCGATCTTCTAGCCTTCTATACTTATCTAATTAGTAGATAGCATCGATCCTAGGTGATTTGGATGCCCAAGTTCCAAGCTTTTCACATTCTCTTCCTTTCACGGAATCTGCAGAGCCTAGCGGTCTAATGCTAGACCGTTTCCCATTGCTATGCGGTCTCGCGATAGACCATTTTTGGTCTGGGTGCCAAATTTGAACTGTTTCAAACTCTTTTGATATTATCCACATCTTTATCCTACTTTTCTCCTTAATTCTGTGATTACACTAGTTTTAGGCTTCTAGCATATGGGCTAAGGTCCAAAATAATCTTTTTGGGCCAATTGGGTTTATTATATGGGCCTAATCCTCTTGGATCAGTGCAGGGCCATAATAATTAGATTTAATTAACCATAATTCATTTAATAGCACTTTTTGTCATTTGAATAATTAATATAATTATATTTTAAATCTCAAAATTTTTCTCGGGTGTTTCATGATCCTTCATGAGGCGGCAATCCGGCATGCGATGCTCCCGGCTGCCACATCACAAACACGCCCCTAGGCATTTCCAGCATTCTTCGATTGAGTGGCCAAACTTCTCACAAAAAGAGCAAGCCGCCATGACTTGCTTATCTTCTTCTTTAGTCTTCTTGTTCCTGCGATCATCCTTGCCGTTCCCATTCCAGGATCTCATCTTGTTATCCTGAGAGTTGTAAGTGATGTAGAAATTTTCCTCTCTTCTTTCTCGCCGATCAGACTTTCGGCTCGACTCCTCCCCTTTGCCTTTGAGTTTATCGACTTTCTCCAAGGTCCTTTCACATAAGTGTGCCCGTTGGACCATCTCTGCATAGGTCCGAATATTTTGTGGGCCAAGTTACTTGATGAAGATAGGCTACAGCCCGTCCATGAAACAATTAGCTTTGAGAAGATCCGTGCTCACTAAATGTTGAGCATTGAGCATGGGGTGCTAGGCGAGAGAATTGTAACTCATACTTCGCCACCATCATCATGCCTTGACGTAAAGAAGCGAACTCCGCCGCCTTCCTCTCCTTGACATTTTCGGAGAAGTACTTTGCCCGGAAGAGGGTGAGGAATCCCTCCCAAGTGTGGTGCATTTTCTTGCGGCGTCAGAATAGACTTCCACCAAGTACTCGCATCCTTGTTGAGTTGGAATGTGGCGAGATGAACCTTCTCTTGGTCGGCGCACTACATGACCTTGAATATACGGTTCATTTCATCTATCCAGTTTTTAGCTTCATCTGGGTTGGAGGAACCAGAAGATCACAGAGGGTTTAGACTCTGGAAGTTGCGGTGCAGATCACCAGCACCAACCCTCGCGCCAGCTTGGGCTATATTTTGCAAGGCCTGGGTGAGACCCGCAATAGTTTGTTGCATTCCACCCCAATCAACACGGTGAGCCTTTGTAAGAATGAGGTACCTGAGAAGAGTAATAAATTTGTCAATTCTAATGGAATTGGTGGGGTTAATCTTAGAGATAATTTCTAATTGCTATCTCATCCCGGGTTCTACCTAATTTCTCTCATGGGTTGGAAATTTCTTTCCTTGTTTCATAGGTAGGGGTCCTAATGCCTTGGACTTAGCCTATGACACGACATTTTCTTGGGAGTAAGTAAGTCCTAAGACCTACGCTCTGATACCACTTTAATTGTCACGCCCCGAGATTATGCAGCGGAAATAATCGAGAACGTGAACAGCCGGCTAGTACGCCTCAAGCGAGCAATATAATCAGAGCGCTAACACATTCACACATAAGAAATGAATGCACAATTATTTGGACAAAATCCTTGCTTTATTTAAATAATAATCAAAAGTACACAAGGTTGACTCTTGACTCTAGGACTAACTAGACTAAATAAAATAAAAATTACATAGCAACTCTTGACTATCAACTAACGACAATCTAAGGCTTCGCTCCTTCTTTAATCACTCTCGGATCCATCACTCGAATAGTCTGAATCCGACCCGCTAGAATTTCCTGAAATAGATTAGAAAAGTAGGGAATGAGCACACATGCCCAGTAGGTATCTTCTTATCAACATGAAGGCAATGTTTAAGTAATTAGAATTTTAGCTCTAGAGTGCAAGATAAGTCATGAAAACATGATGAAAACACGTGAATAAACCAAAGTACACCAGTAAGAAGATATGATCAAGGTGAGGTGTGAAAGTTCATGTAGATTGAGAACACGATCAAGCAAGAATATAACATGAATGTAATTTGGCTTTTCATGAACAAGAATGTACTTTTTCATAACCATAATGTCTATGCACTAGAAAGTCATATAATGAGAATGTACTAGAAATCATGTAATTTCACAAGATTGTCTCGTGGATCTTCACTCGTTTATAAAGAAGTACTCCCAGCGCAATGCGACGCCAGTGTTCATCATACCCCATGGTTTATAGTATGTTTCCGGCTATCTGCCGAGGGGACTAGAGTTGAGCCCTTGGACACTGTCCGTGCCCGCTCTTGCATCTTCAAGTTATAAATCAAGCTACTTCCACGAGAAATATAAATATGGCCTATAGTTTAACAAGATCAAACTATGGTTTCGTGATAACAAATATCAAGGTAAGAATGCTTCAATTAAGAATATGAGAATTCAAAGATTTGAATTTAGAACAAGGTTATGCCAAGGAGAAAATTTGGCAACATAACGGCATATTCTTTAATTTCCATAATTTATTAGGTAGATTGGGAAATAAAGTGTTAGGTTCTAGATAATCAAAGACCATCTAGGAACATATGAAAAGTAACCCTTTGGTCAAACCTTGGGTTAATCAATACTTAGACATCAAACGGTCATATAGGGGCAGTTTATGGAAATAGCGGCCATTTATTGGACCGTATATGGATCTATGCGGTCACGACTGGACTGTTTTAGAAACAGAGCCGATGAAACAAATGAACTTGGAACCATAAGGTCAAGGTAGGGCCCTTAGGCGTCCTTGGCGGTCAGGTAAATGGCCGCTAGGTACCTCTGGCGGTCTCCAGAAGGTCGCTAAGGTCCAGAACACAAAACACCGGTAAAGTGCTTTCTAGATAATTGGGTTTTGAGGGTACAACCAGCTCGGCGTCCTAGTGGGAATCCTAGGCTCGCGGAGTCTTATGGAGGCCTTGAAATAAGATCACCTAGTCCGGTGAAAAGAATATCCAACATAGAGGATCACAAGTCCAAGATTGTGTGCTTAATGTGCAAAGTATATCTAATGACATCATACCGGAACACGTGCCATGTACTTAAGAAAAGACTCTAGATAAGAAGGGATCGTGTTAGAACAACGATCAAATCAAAACTAGACAAGTCCATGAACCATATGAAATTATGATCATTAATACAAGAGTATATGTTTGGCATGAAATTAACATAAGTTTTAAAATAAGTCCAAAGTGTATAAAGAAACATGAAATCTACTAGGATGATTGATTAACATAACCAAGTATAAGAATACAATACTAAAAATAGGAGTAAGACTAAATTAGCTAGGCTTTTCATATGATAAATAGGGCTATTCTGCATTAGGTTTTGGGTTAACAATAATATAGATCTCAGAAAATGAAAGCGGTCTCGGGAGGACCGTTTATGGGTGCTAGCGGTCTATCGCAGGACCGCTTAATAGGGCCTAGTGGTCTCAGGAAGATCGTTTCTTCCTGTCTACTATAAACAACTATAAAACCAAACTTCATGCTAATCTAAGGTAGATAGAGGTATGGTAAAACATGCCAACATGTAAATAAGGCATGATAAAACCATATTAAGACATGAATATGGATCGGTAGTCATGATTTAAACTAGAATTATCATTTTCATTATTAAGGGTAGGAACTATGCATGCTGAAATAGCCTAGATGCGCAGTGATAGTAAAAAATTAAATACTCCGTGTGAAAAACATAAAATTTGATGAAATCAAAGGGCTTTTACTCTTGACATGTTATTCTCGCCTTTTCATGAGATAACCTACCTTTGATTCAATCCATAGACTTTGAATTTATGACTGGAAGTACACCCTAGTTCCTGCACATCCTGTGCCAAACCAGTAATTTTCCATCCCTCTATCTCCCGATCCTCTTGACCTAAATCCATAAAAATTGGAGGATAGGCAGAAGATACAAAGAAGAACAGAAAGTTCTAAAGGACCAATTTCTAAATACCTCGATTTGGGCTTCTACTTTCCTGATCTTCACTGGACCGTCGCACTAGTTCTTGTTTAGTCTGTTGCGAACCAGCAACTTGCAGAGGCTCTAACTCTCCAACGGCTAGATCTTCTAGCATGAAAATATGAGAGAAGTTAGACAAAACTAAGATGATCATAAAGTTCAAAATAACCAACCTGAGATAGGGTTTCCTTACCTTCGAAATACACGAGGTAACATTAGGGTTCGCATGAGTCGAAGTTAGGGTCTATTTATAGGGTTCACCTAGGGTTTAAAGGATTAGATCGAACCTAGAGTCCCAAGTTGGAGTAGAGTTCGCACACTAAGGCCACTATTATTGAAGACTCAAAGGACCTGTCTGTTACGATAGTTGATGGGCTGATAGGGTCGCTCATGACATATGAGCTTAACCTAAAGAGAAGTGAGGATGACACCAAGCAAAAGAGGACTGTGGCTCTCAAAGTTTCTGAGAGCACAGACGGTTCTGATGAAGATGATGAAGATAATATTCCAGAGTCTAGCTTAGCTGACCATGCCCTGCTTACCAGACAGTTTAAGAATTTCCTAAGGAATAGAGGTAAATTCCAGAAGAAAAAGAGGACGGGCCAGGTAAGGAAAGTCTTCAATCCTAAATTTGTTCAAACCAAAAATGCTGACAAGGTCATGTGCTACCAATGCAGGAAACTAGGGCATATGCCAGCAGAATGCCCGGAGATGCTCAAGAAGATGGCCAAAGCCAAGGGAAAGAAGCCCAAGGCAATGGTTTGCACTTGGAGCGATGATGAGGAGGAAGAGGCAAGCTCCTCCGCACTGGAAGATGAGGAAGATTTTTGTCTAATGGCCAGTGAAGAAGAAAATTAGGTAATTAACCCATTTGACAATTACTCAATTGAAGATTGGGAAGAGGCATATGTTATTTTGTTTGAAAGATATGAAGTTTCTAAGAAAGAAAACAAGCATTTGAAAAAGAAGATTAATGCCTTAGTTCATGATAACCTTGGTAACCAAGAGCTAGAAACACTAAAAGCTGAAAACAAAGAACTCAAAAAACAAGTTGAAAGTCTTAAAACCGCCTGTTTAGAACTGGTTAGGTTAAAAGAAGAAAATGATGTTTTCAAAACTCAGTTGAATCATGCTAGCCTGAAATGTGAAGAATATGAGAAAGTAAACAAACTCGATATTGAGAAATAAGAGGCCGTAAATGCTATCAATGCTGAGTTACAGAAAAGCCTTGATGAGGCTGAAAAAGAGGTTAAGGACAGACAGTCTACTCTGGAAAGAATGACCCAAGGGAAGTCTAACTTAGATGCTATTCTAGGTACCCGGGTGAATTTTAGGAAGGAAGGGTTGGGGTTTAACTTCTCTAAGAAAAGGCCTTTTGAATTCAAGACCATTTTTTTCTATCCTGAAAAAGGCAAAGGAAAGTTAATTGTTGAAGAACCATTAAGGCTGAGTCCTCCTATGACCCAAGCTAACTCAAGTCAGAATACTCAAACCCAAAGACAGTCGGGTCAACACACTGCACCACCAGGTCGACACACCTTCGTTAGACCTCAAGTTCAACCAAGACCACAGCGTTGACGCACTGGCTTACAGGGTAGATGCATCAGGAACATGCATCGTCGCAGTTCATCTAATCATTCCAAGAAAACTAACTGGTTCAATCATGTAGGAAGGTTCAATGGCCAGCCAAATTTTGGTACTTTCTAGACTCAATTCAACACCTCTGGAGACCCAAGACTTAGACCTCAATTTAATTCACACTTCTTGAAATCCATGAAATTTGCTTGTCACATCTGCAACAAACTGGGACACACCAGCAATCAATGTTGGTCCAGACAAAAAAAGAGATCTTTTAAGCAAGTCTGGATTCTAAAAAACATATTGCATGCATTTAATTATGACTGTGGATCAAAGTTCGTGTGGGGTCCAAAAGCTTCTGCTTGATATGCACTTTGCAGTAATGCCTAGCAGCCTATCACAATCGATGGTATTTGGACAACGGATGCTCGAGACATATGACAGGAGACAAGAAGAAATTCATCCATCTAATCAAGAAGGATGGAGGCCAAAGGAGGTTTGGAGGTAAGGATAAAGGAAAAGTCATTGGCACAGGCACCATGGGTAAGAACTCTTCTAATCTCATTGATAATGTCTTGCTTGTTGAAGGCCTTGAGCACAATCTACTCTGCATAAGCCAACTGTGCAACAAAGGCCACAAGGTACTGTTTAATGCCAATGAATGCAAAATTTTTGAGAAAAATTCTGACTCTGTGATGTTTGTAGGTCATAGAGTGAATAATGTCTACATGGTAGAGTGAATAATCGTGCTATTGTTTGGCTGATCTACGTTTTGTGCTTGGTTAGAGTTTTGTTTAAGTGATTTCGTGTTGCTATTTCATCCATCTGCATTTCTATCCTCGGAGGTGTATGCGGTTCTCCAAGGGCCGCTCAAGTCTCTACAAGGTGGACGATAGACCGTGCAGTCAGGCCACTGGTACGTTACTATCTTTCATACACTCGTGGGTTCACTGAATCTGTGCGGTCTATTTAGGGCCTTTCCACTATTCACATGGTCTGTCGATAGACCGTCTAATCTCCTCAGGTACGCAGTTATCCCAGTTCACCTCGTTTCTGTGTGTTTGCTGTTATTTTACTACTCCCTGCCTTTGCACGGTCCTTCCAGGACCGTTTAGCTCCCTGAGTGGTCTACATCAGACCGTGTTTCTGTGCTATAGTGCACCCGAGGTTATACCTTTGAGGATTATTGCATATCATTTCATATCTATTTGGTGCTGTTTTGATCTCCCCTGTTTGTCATGAGTATTGTCATATTTCTCATAATTGGTTGATCATTGATTGCTAGTTCTAGGCTAGACTTCGCATGCACTCCGGTGCGCATAGGATTCATGCATTTTTATCACATTGTAGTTGCATTCCTACCTTGGTAGGGGAACCTCTCTTCTCCATATTCCTTGGAGCCGACTAGGCGACCTTACCCGAGACCTCCGTAAGCCCCCGTGAGCCGTGGATTCCTACACAGACGTCTGGCCGGTTGTACCATTACCACCCCGTAACTTTGGATGTTGCATACGTCGTAAGACAGTTAACCATAGATTAACCCAAAGTTTGGACCTTGTTCCCTATAGGTTTCCTATCTTGAGAGAATTGATCCTAAATCAAATCATTAAAAGGTCCACCGAAACTTTGGCAAAATAAAAATTGATGATCATATCAACTTGTTTGATCTTGGTCGAACCCCCCTCACACCCATATTGTCGTTTGGGCCCGTCCAAGCCCATTTGTGTTATTTTGTGTTGCATCCCCCATCATCCACATAGGTTTCGTTCATAGGCCCATTTAGGCTAGTCCATTTTGTGCGTCTGTTTTGTTTAGGCTTATCATCCTAGGTTTCTGTCCTTTTTTTTTAAGTCACTCCCCCTCTTTAATTCCCGAGCCCTTTACTTCCCTTATTGTATTCCCTTGATTTTTCTTGTATAAAGTCTCCATTTATCCTCATGGAGCACCATTTTTCTCCAGTATATTACTCTTCTCCCTCCCCATCTTCCTATTCCCGTGTGGATTTCTCTTCCCACGCGGGCCCATCTTCTCGTGACCCTTCTGACCCAAAAGCAAATCTCATGGCCAACCTATCATCTCTTGCTTGTCAAACAGCCCCGGTCCAGGCCCAAAAATTCATTGCTAATCATCTTAATGGCCCTTATTCTCATAACAGGCCTCCCTCTTCTACTCTTAGTGGGCCCCCTTCCTTTAATGGGCCCTCTTATTCTCTCAATGGGCCCCATGTTGCTGCTGCCCCAATCAGTCCTTATTCCCATGGTCATGATCCTTCTAGACCCACATACCCTCTTATTCGTGGGATGGGCTTTTCCTCTTCTCCGGCTGGATCCTCTTATCCGGCCCAATACCATAGTCCTGGTCTAAATTCACATCCTCTTCCGTAGGCCGGCCCGCATTCCTCACGATCTCTCCCCATCGAGGAGATGATTGCTCAAACCCAACAACAGCTTGATGAACTTTAGCACCGAATTGATCCCCAATCTTCTTTGAGTGTCCCATTTGCATTCCAAGGTCTTCAGCTTCCACCGCGTTCACAAATTCCCGCTTATCGTCGCTATGGTGGAGTTGGTAACCCCCATGTGCACTTGAAGGAGTTCATTTATGAGTTGGCCCAATTCCAACATGACCAACGCTTGATGGCTTATTTATTTGGTCTGTCACTAGAAGGCTCGGCTCGGGATTGGTTCTTTTCATTTACGCAAGAGCAAGTGGTGAATTTTCAAGCCGTTCAAGAGAAGTTCATTCAGCAGTTTCAAGACCAGGTTGGGCCCAGGTATTCCATGGTTGATCTGGCCCATGAGAAGATGAATCCCAACGAGGAGTTCTCTACCTTCGCCGACCGCTGGCGTCGCCTGGCCGCATAAGTCCCGGGGCATATTCCGGAGGGAGAGCAAATCAAAATGATCATTTCTAATGCAGTGCCCGAGTACCGCTTTATCTTAGCCTTGAATGATATTACTTCCTGGCAACAGCTTTATAGTCGAGCCCGCTTCCTCTGCCAACAACTCCTAGTTTCCCTTGACCCCGAGTCTCCTTCACCTTCTACGCCCACATACGCCTCTTATCCATCATCTCCCATCAGTCAGCCCTCCACAAGTCAGCCCTCCACCGCATATCCCTCCACGAGTCAGCCTTCCGCTCTCACACACCCATATCCCTCCACATATCCCTACACGAGTCAGCCTTCCGCTCCCCCTCACCCATATACCTCCACATATCCCTCCACATATCAACCCTCCATGAGTCACCCTCCCGCCTCTTCATACCCGCGTGAACCTCCACTTTCGGTCAAGGAGACATCACACCCCGAGCAGGTGGATGCCGTCTACATACCTCCCACCCCTCATCTTGCTCCGCATATGCCTTCACCAAATCCTTCTCTTAGCCAATCACCATTGCCTATGCAACCCCTGCAACCATCTCCATTACCTTCTCGTACCCCTCGGCATCCACCTTGCCCGAAGTAGGCTTGGTGAGGACACGCGCCGTTTCACTCGACGGAGCACACGGAGCACGCCGGCATCCCTTTGGCTCGGCGATCATTTAGCAGACTAGCAGAGTTATCCCCATTTATTTCATGCTTTAGGCCATGTTGGGCCTTGGTTTAGTCCCTGCGTGGACACTTTTATTAGTTGTGTGGACCTTTGTAGGCCAATTGGGGCCAATTAGGCTTTAGTTGGGTCTTTTTATGCTTATTAGGTAGGAGATAGGGCTATTGGGCCACTTTCTTGGTTCAAGCCTTGGCCCATTTGGCATGGCTGCCTAACCCAAGGCTTGGCCCACCTAGGGTTAGGGTTTTGGGCCCCCCCACCTCTTTCCCTCCTCTTGGAAGGTGGCAGCCGCCCCTCTCCTAGATTATAGGAAGAGGGGTGCGGCCCTCCCCCCCTTTCCCTTCCCCATCCGATCCCCTTCCCTCCTTTGGCCGCCCCCATCCCCCAATCCACTCCTACAATCAAGGAGTGGTGCGCACCCCCCCCCTTTCCCCCATGCCATGTGCGCACCCCCCTCCCCTCCCTCTTGGCTAGGGTTTCAACCCTAGCATTCCCCCTCCCCATATAAAACATCTCATGTATTTTCTTTGGAATTATTGAATGAAATATTTTGATTGAGCAGCCATTTGCGCAGCCACCCCTTGGAGAGGGCGACCCTCTCTTCCTCCTCTGCTCATGCGACGGGAGCAACCCCGGGGTGCGACTCCCCATCCCCTCGGTGCGACGCCGAGGTTCTTCCTCCCTTCTACTTCGTCTCCGGTTCGAGTTCGCGTGTTCCAGATTCGGCCCCGAGTTGCAGCGGCGTCCCCATCCGGTGCGGATCGAATCCGAGCCCCTCCTTTTTTTGGTGGATACTTCTACGAGTCGGCAGCGCGTGGGCTTTGGTTTCGCCTCGATCCGAGGTCGGCACCACCCGTGGCGAGTTTTCTCGTGAGCTAGCGCAGGAGCCTCCCTCTCTGCGCGCCCAGATCCACCCTCCTTCTTGCGAAAATCCCACAGGACGGAAAACTCCGAGTTTGGAGCTGATTTCTTCAGGGTTTGTACCTCTCGTCGTCCTCTTTCCAACGCCGCCAACCTCGTCTCGTTCCGACGTCCGAGCTGTTCGTGGCGTCCGTTCCCGTGAGGTCGCGCGGGTCTGCCCAGTCCACCCGGTGCCAGGACAACCAGCGATTTCCAAAGTTCACAGCGTCCAACCACGACCAGATCTGATCGAGTTCTTTGGTCCGGACCTGCTTCTCTGCGTCCCCGACGTCCTCCCACAAGCGGGGCCTCGTTCGCCTACCGGAGCAGCGAGTTACCATTTTCCCCGCTCGACAGCGCAGTTCTGGGAGCAGATTCCTTGTCCCCACTTGCAGGTGCGGCCACGGCTTCCACGGACGGAATCTGAGCACGCCTTTTGGCCGAGGCTTCCTCCTGCGACCTAACTACGCGCCCTCGCTGACGGCGCCCCAATCGGACTCCGGATCCATTCGTGGGAACGTTTACCACCGAGTCGCGCGTTGCTGTGATTCTGCCGATCGTCATCCGGACCCTCCTCGTGGCCAACCCTTCACCGAGTGCCGCCCGTCAGCCCGTGTATCGGCCGCCCCGAATGGAATTGTTGTAGCCTGTTATCTCCCTGCGAGGAGTGGGCACCATTGCTGGCTTGTACCTATTCTTTCATTGTGTGTATCGGGGTTGTCGGTCTCGGCCGGGGTTCCTTCCCCACACCTAGGCGTGGAGGTACGTGCGACGCTCCCCCCCTTGGCATTTTGCTTTACTAGTATGTGATCTTGTATGCCGCGTGAGAGTGTAGGGATCCTAGCTAGTATTCAACACCGCGAGATCGTGAGTGAGAGTATCCCATTCCGTGGCCCTAGTCGAGCACCGAGCTCGGACTAGACTCCTATAGTTGCGCGTCGGCTCCTTTGCCGCTTTGATCCACTCGCTTCCCTCATAGGGACGACCGTGGACTTGGTTTTCTTGTTGAGAGACGCCTCTCTTCGGAGGAATAGTACGGAGGTCGATCTCTCGGCTTGCCTTGTCACGTGTGAGTGCTGGCCGCACTTGGTCTTCATCATAGGTTTAGTCCATTTGTCAGTTGCGTCCCGCATCAAATTTGGTATCAGAGCATGGTCGTCCAGTTTGTCCCTACAGACTGAGGTCCTAGGCCATGTCGAGTCATTAGATTTGCTGGAGTTCATTTGAGTCCATAGGTCTACTACTTGCATTGGAGTCCATTGTTGCGTTAGGAGTTTTCTGTCTAGGTTCGTGTCTAGTACCCTTTCATCCTTGTCCCTTAGAGTCTTGCATGCCCACCCGGCGTGGTACATCCTACCATCACCCTATCCAGATGGCTGACCCTAGGAATCCCGTCCCAGATGACCTATCCCTGCGGGAGATGATCGAGACCCTGAGTCTCCACTTTAGGGACCACGCCGATCGGATGGAGGGCCGGATGAAGGCCATGGAGGATCGGCTGGGAGATGTGGAGGGTCGGGTTGAGGCCTCTAACCGGACCATCCAAGGTCTGGTTGATCGCCCCCAGGGTAGAGCCCCACCGGTAGATGTTCCCGAGCAGGCCCATGGCCAACGTGACCCTGCTCCTCGACCCGACCAGCCTAGGGGAGGCAATAGGAGACCCCACGTGCATGAGGTAGATGATTTTGGGTCCGATAATGAGAGTGAGGGCTATGGCCGTGATCGCCAAGGCCATCGGTATTATAGGGATGAGGAAGATGAGCGTCTCCTTAGATCCGTGCGGGTGGACCCTCCTACCTTTGATGGGTCATTGGACCCCGATGTTTTTAGTGATTGGGCTGCTAGTATGGATCGTTATTTTGAGTGGGTCGACATGGCAGAACATCGGAAAGTCCGATATGCCAAGATGAAGTTGATTGGAAGGGCCCAAACCTACTGGGCCAATGTGGAGAGCCTAGTGAGACGTCAGGGCACACCCCCGATTGAGACGTGGGTAGATATGAAAGAGAAGCTCCGGCAGAAGTACATCCCTCGTTCCTACCGCCACCGGTTAGTTGATCGGTGGCAGACCCTTAGTCAGGGGAACCGGCCTGTGGCAGAATACATCGCCGAATTTGACGATTGTCTCCTGCGATGTGGAGTCTCGGAGGAAGCCATCATGACTATAGCCCGCTTTCGTCGAGGTCTGCGACGGAACCTCCAGATTGAGTTACTCCGCCGCCACGTGGCTACCTTAGATGAGGCGTACCAGGTCGCTCGTGATATGGAGCTGTTTGAGTTTGAGTTTGTGCCCGATCAGCGCCCCGCTCCCACATACCCTCGTGGGACGGACTCTCGCACTAGCACAGGACAGTATGCGAGGGGACCCGTGGCCCGACCACAGGACCCCACTCGTCCGGATTTTGCTCCTAGGCCCCGGCCTCCACCTCCCCAAAGGGACTATCCACCTCGCCCCCAGGCCCCAGCTCCCGCACCCCCTCGGCCCCAGCAGCCCACTATTCCTACCCGACCTCAGCTTCCACCACCCCCGGCCCGTCGTGATGACAAGGGAAAGGGGCCGATGATTGGTGGAGCACCGCAGGGCTCTAGGCCTCGTGGAGATTGTTATCGATGCGGGGGGGTCGGTCATTATGCTGCTCTGTGCCCTTCTCGGCAGCAGACCGTGGCCTTTGGAGATACCTTAGCAGGTGAGGCCGCACCCGAGGTCGAGCCTGTCAGTTATGAGGCAGACCCAGAGCTCGCCGAGGAGTTCTTTGATGAGTTGTTAGAGGGAGAGTCGTCAGGTGTCCAGGGCACGCAGTGCCAGGATGGTGTTCAGCTAGGTGTTGTCAGGTGCGTCTTGACCCAGCCTTTGGTGAGTGATGACTGGCGTCGCACCACTATTTTTCACACCTTTTGCAGGCTGGGTGGGAAGGTCTGTAAGGTGATTATTGATAGTGGGAGTTGCATTAATGCCATTTCCACGGGTACAATGAAACGCTTGGGGTTAACCCCCGTGGACCATCCCTCCCCTTATCGTGTGTCATGGGTAGACACCACCTCTATTCCAGTCAGGCAGCGATGTTTGGTGCCTTTGCAGTTCCACGCCTACCAGGAGGAGATTTGGTGTGACGTGTTGCCTATGGAGGTAGGCAGCATTATCTGAGGGAGACCCTGGCTTTTCGATAGAGATGCTACCCTCCATGGCCGGTCGAACACATGCACCTTCGATCACAAAGGCCAGAGGATCACCCTTCATCCATCCCAGCCGACACGCCCTCCCGTTCGGGGTCCCACTGGGCCTAGTACCCCCAGCACTGATATTCCTGGGCCCAGTACCCCATCTTTGGCTCCGACCACGACACCCCCTCCTGTTGCTCCCACCCCGATTGATCCTCCGACTAGGGGGCTGATGCTTATTAGTCCCCGGGAGATGGAGCGCGAATTCATTAGAGGGGACCCCATCTACGCTGTCGTTGTTCGGGAGAGGGTTAGTGAGGCGGAGGGTGAGCTCCCTTCTGATGTTGATGTTATCCTTCAGGAGTTTTCTGATGTTTTCCCTGCTGATTTGCCTGAGGGTCTTCCCCCCATGCGGGATATACAGCACGCTATTGATTTGATCCCGGGGTCATCTCTGCCCAACTTACCCCATTTTAGGATGAGCCCCGCTGATCATGCTGAGCTCCTGCGTCAGATTGAGGAGTTACTGGCTAGGGGATACATTCGTGAGAGCATGAGCCCTTGTGCCGTCCCTGCATTACTTGCCCCAAAGAAAGACGGTACTTGGAGGATGTGTGTAGACAGCCGTGCAATCAATAAGATCACGGTGAAGTACAGATTTCCCATTCCCCGCTTGGATGATATGTTGGATATGATGGCGGGAGCCACTGTGTTTTCCAAGATAGATTTAAAGAGTGGCTATCACCAGGTGAGAGTCAGGCCTGGTGATGAATGGAAGACGGCCTTTAAGTCCAAGGATGGTCTTTATGAGTGGCTGGTCATGCCCTTTGGGCTGACCAATGCTCCCAGCACCTTTATGCGGCTGATGACCCAGGTTCTACGGCCATTGATTGGGGTATTCGTGGTTGTCTATTTCGATGATATTCTCATTTATAGCCGCACCCGGGAGGACCACCTAGAACACCTTAGGCAGGTCTGTCTTATTCTGAGGAGAGAGAGCCTTTATGCTAACCCGAAGAAGTCTGCTTTCATGACTACACAGGTCACTTTCTTGGGGTTCATTGTATCTAGTGATGGAGTCTCCGCCGACCCGGAGAAGGTCAGGGCTATAGTGGAGTGGCCCGAACCTCGCACCCTGCACGATGTCCGTAGTTTTCACGGGCTGGCGACCTTCTATCGCCGATTCATTCGAGGTTTCAGTTCCATCACCGCCCCCATCACTGATTGCATTCGAAAAGGGGCGTTTGAGTGGACCAGGGCCGCTTCGGCTGCATTTGCGCTCCTCAAGGAGCGCATGACCCAGGCACCTATCCTTCGTCTACCGGATTTCACGAAGGTGTTTGAGGTCTCTTGCGATGCCTCTGGGGTTGGTATTGGAGGAGTTCTGAGTCAGGAGGCTCACCCCGTTGCCTTTTTTAGCGAGAAGTTGGGCGATGCCCGACTGCGTTATTCTACATACGACAAGGAGTTCTACGCAGTTGTGCAGGCTCTGCGGCATTGGAGACACTATCTTCTACACCAGGAGTTCATCCTATTTTCTGATCATGAGGCACTCCGATATCTCCATGCCCAGAAGAAACTCAACTCTCGTCATAGTCGTTGGGTAGAGTTCCTCCAAGAGTATACTTTTGTGCTGAGGCACAAGGCCGGTGTGGAGAACCGGGTAGCTGATGCTTTGAGCCGCCGTGCTCACCTTTTGACCACCATGAGTGTAGAGGTGGTGGGGATGGATAGGATGAGGGAGTTGTACGCTGATTGTCCGGACTTCGGTCCGATCTACACCACCCTCCAGGCAGGCCCGTCCCGAGAGTATTCGGATTACATGCTGCATGACGATTATCTTTTCCATGGGAGTCGCTTATGTGTTCCGCGGACCTCGGTTCGCGATTTTCTTACTTGGGAGATGCATGCTGGCGGTCTAGCCGGCCACATCGGCCGGAATAAGACCGTCGAGGCAGTTGAGCATCGCTTCTATTGGCCTAGCCTGAAGCGTGATGTTGCCCGGATCGTGGCCCAGTGCCGCATTTGCGCTATGGCCAAGCAGAGGAAGCAGAATACTGGCCTGTATACTCCCCTCCCCGTGCCAGACAGTCCATGGCAGGACATCAGCATGGACTTTGTGTTAGGTCTGCCCCGTACCTCGCGTCGTCATGATTCCATTTCCGTGGTGGTAGACAGGTTCTCTAAGATGGCTTTGTTTATTCCCTGTTCCAAGACATCTGACGCCTCTAGAGTTGCCCGTCTGTTCTTCACTCATTGTGTCTCCCGATTTGGGCTTCCACGTACCATAGTGTCTGATAGGGATGTGCGTTTCACGAGCTACTTTTGGAAAACCCTTTGGCATATGATGGGCACCCAGCTGAAATTCTCCACCGCCTACCACCCCCAGACCGATGGTCAAACAGAGGTAGTCAATAGGAGTTTGGGGGATCTTCTTAGGTGCCTAGTGCGTGATCGTGTCGGGGACTGGGACTTGGTTCTGCCTTTAGCAGAGTTTGCTTATAATGACTCGGTCAATAGGTCTACAGGTCTGAGCCCTTTTGAGATTGTTACTGGTCGTAGACCTAGGAAACCGATAGATTTGGTCCCCTCACCCATCCAAGCCCGTGTCTCTGAGTCAGCTGAGTCCTTTGCAGAGCATATTAGGCAGTTGCATGAGCATATACGTCGTCATATAGAGGCCAGCAACGCACGTTATAAGGAATTAGCTGACGCGCATCGACGCACCCGTGAGTTCCAAGTGGGAGAGTACGTCATGATCAGGGTTAGACCTGAACGGTTCCCTTCGGGGGCCGTGAAGAAACTCCAGGACCGCGGTGCCGGCCCCTTTCGAGTCTTGAAGCGAATTGGGTCGAATGCGTATGAGATTGAGCTGCCAGACGACTATGGGATCTGTTCGACGTTCAATGTTTCAGATCTGGTGGCATATCGGGATCCCGCGGTGATTCCCAGTGAGCTTTTTGGGCCTACCCCTCCTGTTGAGAGCATTACACCTTCTGAGCGTCCACCTCCTCCAGCCCCATTACAGACACGCGAGCATATAGATTGCATACTGGATGAGCAGGTGACCACGACCAGGAGCGGAGCCTACCAGCGCTTCCTAGTGCGTTGGAGAGGGCGCCCTGCGACAGACGACACCTGGATCACACGTGGAGAGCTGGAGCTGATCGACCCGGACCTGCTGGAGCGTTACTTGAGCGACCGTGACCCTTACTCGACGGGGTCGAGTTCTTCCCACCCGGGGAGAATTGGTGAGGACACGCGCCGTTTCACTCGACGGAGCACACGGAGCACGCCGGCATCCCTTTGGCTCGGCGATCATTTAGCAGACTAGCAGAGTTATCCCCATTTATTTCATGCTTTAGGCCATGTTGGGCCTTGGTTTAGTCCCTGCGTGGACACTTTTATTAGTTGTGTGGACCTTTGTAGGCCAATTGGGGCCAATTAGGCTTTAGTTGGGTCTTTTTATGCTTATTAGGTAGGAGATAGGGCTATTGGGCCACTTTCTTGGTTCAAGCCTTGGCCCATTTGGCATGGCTGCCTAACCCAAGGCTTGGCCCACCTAGGGTTAGGGTTTTGGGCGCCCCCACCTCTTTCCCTCCTCTTGGAAGGTGGCAGCCGCCCCTCTCCTAGATTATAGGAAGAGGGGTGCGGCCCTCCCCCCCTTTCCCTTCCCCATCCGATCCCCTTCCCTCCTTTGGCCGCCCCCATCCCCCAATCCACTCCTACAATCAAGGAGTGGTGCGCACCCCCCCCCTTTCCCCCATGCCTTGTGCGCACCCCCCTCCCCTCCCTCTTGGCTAGGGTTTCAACCCTAGCATTCCCCCTCCCCATATAAAACATCTCATGTATTTTCTTTGGAATTATTGAATGAAATATTTTGATTGAGCAGCCATTTGCGTAGCCACCCCTTGGAGAGGGCGACCCTCTCTTCCTCCTCTGCTCCTGCGATGGGAGCAACCCCGGGGTGCGACTCCCCATCCCCTCGGTGCGACGCCGAGGTTCTTCCTCCCTTCTACTTCGTCTCCGGTTCGAGTTCGCGTGTTCCAGATTCAGCCCCGAGTTGCAGCGGCGTCCCCATCCGGTGCAGATCGAATCCGAGCCCCTCCTTTTTTTGGTGGATACTTCTACGAGTCGGCAGCGCGTGGGCTTTGGTTTCGCCTCGATCCGAGGTCGGCACCACCCGTGGCGAGTTTTCTCGTGAGCTAGCGCAGGAGCCTCCCTCTCTGCGCGCCCAGATCCACCCTCCTTCCTGCGAAAATCCCACAGGACGGAAAACTCCGAGTTTGGAGCTGATTTCTTCAGGGTTTGTACCTCTCGTCGTCCTCTTTCCAACGCCGCCAACCTCGTCTCGTTCCGACGTCCGAGCTGTTCGTGGCGTCCGTTCCCGTGAGGTCGCGCGGGTCTGCCCAGTCCACCCGGTGCCAGGACAACCGGCGATTTCCAAAGTTCACAGCGTCCAACCACGACCAGATCTGATCGAGCTCTTTGGTCCAGACCTGCTGCTCTGCGTCCCCGACGTCCTCCCACAAGCGGGGCCTCGTTCGCCTACCGGAGCAGCGAGTTACCATTTTCCCCGCTCGACAGCGCAGTTCTGGGAGCAGATTCCTTGTCCCCACTTGCAGGTGCGGCCACGGCTTCCACGGACGGAATCTGAGCACGCCTTTTGGCCGAGGCTTCCTCCTGCGACCTAACTACGTGCCCTCGCTGACGGCGCCCCAATCCGACTCCGGATCCATTCGTGGGAACGTTTACCACCGAGTCGCGCGTTGCTGCGATTCTGCCGATCGTCATCCGGACCCTCCTCGTGGCCAACCCTTCACCGAGTGCCGCCCGTCAGCCCGTGTATCGGCCGCCCCGAATGGAATTGTTGTAGCCTGTTATCTCCCTGCGAGGAGTGGGCACCATTGCTGGCTTGTACCTATTCTTTCATTGTGTGTATCGGGGTTGTCGGTCTCGGCCAGGGTTCCTTCCCCACGCCTAGGCGTGGAGGTACGTGCGACGCTCCCCCCCTTGGCATTTTGCTTTACTAGTATGTGATCTTGTATGCCGTGTGAGAGTGTAGGGATCCTAGCTAGCATTCAACACCGCGAGATCGTGAGTGAGAGTATCCCATTCCGTGGCCCTAGTCGAGCACCGAGCTCGGACTAGACTCCTATAGTTGCGCGTCGGCTCCTTTGCCGCTTTGATCCACTCGCTTCCCTCATAGGGACGACCGTGGACTTGGTTTTCTTGTTGAGAGACGCCTCTCTTCGGAGGAATAGTACGGAGGTCGATCTCTCGGCTTGCCTTGTCACGTGTGAGTGCTGGCCGCACTTGGTCTTCATCATAGGTTTAGTCCATTTGTCAGTTGCGTCCCGCATCAAGGCTCCTCACCCTCCATTGCCGGAATTATTTACAGATATTTTCAAGGCTTTGATGGCCACTCATGCGTTGCAACTCCCTCCGATTATACCTTGCTGACCCACGGTCGGAGATTTACTCCATTTTTATGATTTTCATCCTCAGTAGGGGCATTTGGTCGAGGATTGCCCCGAATTCCAGAAATTTGTTTATGGTTTGGAAGATAAGAAAATGATTGATTGGGCTGTTGTGTGTGAGGTTATTTTGGATCTCCGTAGAAAGTAGCAGCAGTAGCAAGTGCCGCCTAGGCAGCCATTCCCGTTGCAAGACCAGGGGCATCCCTGTGATTCTTCAGTTAATGATGCACCTGCTCCGTTATCTGTCCCTCTTAGGATATGTGGGTGCGAGACACGGATTCAGAAGGGGGGGGGGGATGAATGAATCTTTCAACAAATACACCCAATTAAAAACAATTGCGGAAGCAAGCTTTTAATAAAGCTCAGCAATCAAGTGAGACAGCACAACTACACTCTTCTCACAATTGTGAGCTGAGACACTCAGGCTCGCATATGTACTTCTACTAAGCAAAGGAACATACACTCCATAGGTTTATATGAAACACTGAACGTAACACAAGGGCGAACGCAATTAATCAAGCACACATAACCTGTGAAGTGGAGAAAGATGATATGGAGGAGCGCAAAGAGCAAACCACGATGGACAGGAAATTTTTAGGTGGTTCGGCCAGACCCACAGTCTGCCTACATCCACCCCTTACTCCAAACCAGAGTGAGGCTTCCCTTGCAATAGCAAGAACCGTGGACTCAGTCTACAAACAGATGCTGCCTAACAGCTTGATCCAGAGGAGCACACTCCTCTCTTCCTCCACCCAGGAGGGCAACCACTAGCAACACCTAGTCACTAGCAACCGGAGACACCAAGCCCCCCTTCCTCTGAAACATAGAGGGAAAGAACAAGTGACACCATGATGTGACACAACCCCTTGGACTTAAATTTGCAAGCAATCGGACCGAACAGCGATATCTCACAAGCGGGCTCACCCGCGTTACGTGCACCCAGGTCCGTAGGCGGACCGACGATGATGGTGAGGGTCCAAGGTTGGACCTTGTGGTTCCAAGGGTATGGCTGGCTGGGGATGGACCCCAATGGGCCAGGGATGCCCAATTTCAAGGGCGGCCGGCACGCCGAGGGCGTGGGATGTAATGTCTCCCTCACAACTCACCCGCGGTGGCACTCGATTAGATGGAAAGTTAGAACGAGCCCTCTCTCACTGCCGACGGCGCAACTAGAGATAATACTAAGCTAAGCAAAGGTAATAAACCAGCAGAGGAGAGTGGTCCGAAGCTCACCTTATTGGTGTGAAGACACCGATCCCGGCCGGAGACGAGGGCGAGCGGGGGAGTGTGGGTTCCCCCGCACACTGCGCCGGTGAAGCTTCCCCTGTTCAAATAATACATGCACTACTCCCCACATAGGGGGGTTGGACTAGGGGAGGGGAAAATTTCGGTTACATACAAACACTACCTCCATATAGGGAGGGGCGGTAAGCCAGCCAGGCGGGGAGGGGAGTGAAGCTAAGAACGGAGCCGGATTGCCCTCTTGGGGTTCTGTCCGCCGGTTCGGCCCGCTGACAGGCACTCGCTGTCAACTCCGCTGTGATCGCTCCCGGACTTGAAAGTGAACGAGACTAGCACCAAAATGTTGGTGACTGACCCAGGATGAAGCTTGAATTTTTTTGGCGCCATAAGTTATCGACGCTGGCCGGGACAGACGCTGGATCGGTGCTGCTCTTCTCTGCCTTGGACTGAGTTCAGGTTGTTACACAAGTTGGTGATTTCACCACGATCGCTCCCGTGATCCAATCGAGACGGGATCAGAACGGTTGCGAGCGTGGTCGAATCCTCTTCGATCAGCAACCAACATGGGCACTAGACGAGGTCGGAGTAGGGAGGTGGAACCCAAAGAGTGAGAGGGGGTCTGATCAGTCCCTGACAAGACTGACCTGCGCACCTGGGGAAAATAATTTGGAACGGGGAGCTCCGAACTCCAAACGAGGTCCCGCTTGCTTGCAAATTTAAGTCCAAGGGGTCGTGTCACATCAGTTTGGTATCAGAGCCAGGTTCATAACTTGTCTCTCTACAAGTTGGTCTTAGGGCGCATTCGCATTTAGAGTCATTATCGGGCCACCCAGTGCATCATCATGTATACTCCACATTGGTTAAGTCCCCTCAACACGGCCTTCCACAAGAGTCCGATTGACCCCCTCCTCATGGACATCATCCTAGAAGGGGACCTTAGTTTTGACGGATCTAGTCCTAATGCCTACCTAAAGTGGGAGGCTACCATGGATAAAAACTTTGATAGGACTAGGGTCTATGGACACGCTAGAGTCCGCATGGCCACAGGGCGGCTTCGGGGACATGCCAAGAAGGAGTGGGAACGCATAGTGGGCTTAAGAAGGATTTGGAGGCAAGAACCCATAGGATCATGGGAAGAGATGGAGATTGTGCTTAGGAAGATCTACGCTCCCTGACCCTCCCACTCATACCTTGAGAATCATAACCCGAGGAGCACTCCCACTCCTCCTTTCTCTCCCAGTCAACCCAAGACCTTCCTTAGGGCCCAAACTCCACCACCCCAAATGATTCCAATCCCGATCACCACCACCATTCAAACCAAATTGGCCCCCACCCTCACTCTTCCACAAACGGCCGATCCTAAGGGTAAAAGACCCCTAATTGACCCGGTTCCCCCCATGAGGGCCACCACTCAACCAACCCTCACCATTCGAACCCAAGTGGAAAGCGTGTCCACCCCTCCACCTAGGCCCATGACGGCCACCGCCCAACCCAAAATTCTCCATCAAACCCACACCCCACAAGCTTCCACGGTCCCCATCACTACCCCTCCATCTTTCCCTAAAAGGGACACACCCCCCAAAACCAATCAACCCAATCCACCTCAACCCACCCATCTTCCACTACCAACCCCAATCTTACCCCAACTTAGGTCTCCACTTCTTCCACTCCCAAACCCAATCCAAGTTCGAACACCCTCACCACCCCGGGTGCACCATACCCCAACCTTCATCACCCCATCCCCAAAAGACCTTCCCATTCCCTTGGAGAGTAAAATCCCCACACCCCAAAGGGATGAGACTGTGATTGAGGTACATGAGGCCTCCCCCAATTGGGAAGAAGAATACGAGTCACAATGTCATGAGTTAGGCCAGGAAGTTCCCATCCAATGTGTAGAAAGCATCATGGCTCACACACCCGACCACCTAGAGGAGGAGAACACCATGGTCACTATCCCAACCGTAGGGGAAACACATGTCCAAGTTGAAGAAGAAACCTTGCACAGTGGCCTTCACCCTACACCACCCTCCCTAGTTGGGGCCGAGCTCATCTTAGGAGAACCCCTTTTACGTTGGCTAAAGGAGAACCCAATTAGAGATATCATGGCCCATGTTTGTCCTCCTATAGAACAAAACCTTCCTATAGTACCCCTCTTCTATCACACCACCATCCAATCATCTTACCAAGTGGAGACATTAGGGGATCTCCTTAAGGGTCTATCTTGGCAAATGGAGTTAACAGGCATGTTGACCACAGTGGCCGACCGACCTAGGAGCCTTGACCTCCTACACCTATGTGTTGGGTCCATCTCCTCGATTTACACTATGGGTTTCTAAACAAGGGACCTTCTTCTATTCCTCCCTACACCCAATGAGCCCGATGATATCCACAAACTAGATTTGCTTATCTCGGGTAGAACATCAAGCCCTCCATTCATGGCTGGCCATCCCACCAAGAACTTCGGCCCAATTGTTCCATTAGGGGAGGATGACTCACCTCTATGTGAAGACCATGAGGACCTAGAGTTCCTCTCCCTAGGTGACCCTTACCATGACCCCTTCGATCCCTTCCTATACCCACCCACCTTACTCACCACCAACCTTTTCCTACCCCAACCAACCATGTTACACCAAGCCCACCTCTCTCAAAACCCAGCCCACACCAAGGGTATCATGACCATGGGTGAAATACACCTAGGAAACAATGAAGTATTGAAGAAAGTTTCACCACTTGAATTGTCTTCCCCCTCTATCTCTCTATATCTCTCTATCTCTCTCTATCTCTCTCTCTCTCTCTAAAGGGGGCGAACCCCTCTCTCTCTCCTCCTCTCTCTCTCTCCCTTGGGCGAACCTGCCCCTTCACCTCCCTCCCTTGCCACATCATCCGCCACCTCAGCCGCCCACCCTTTCACCTCCCCTAGAACCATTAATCCCCTTTAGTACCTCCACATCCCAAGCAACCCTTCCCATTCCCCATACACCCCTCTCACCTTCCCAAGGGAGACTCCCTTCTCTTAGGCACCCCTTCCCATCCCCAAAGCAACCCCTTCCTATTTCCTAGACCTCCATTACACCCTCCCATTAACCCACCACCCAAATCAAGAGGAGCCCTCCCCATTCCCCCAAGCCACTTGCGCCCCCATCTCCCCACCACCTCCCCCTTGGCCATTTGCGAACCCACCCCTCTCCCTGCTAGCTCCGCCCCTGGCCTCCACCCTCACCACCCCTTCCCACCTTCCAAACCCCTCCCCACCACCAAAGCACCCATATCCTTTACCCTTCCACCAATGAAACCCCCCTCCACCATTTCTCTCTTCCAATCTGTGTGCAGCTGAAGACCTGCAGATCGACAGTCTGTTGCAGCACCGCCACAGACTCCACCGCGGAGCTCCTGGGGGCGTGGCCTACATCGACGGAAAGCCCGTCCGATCGTCTTCGCAGGCGAGGTGGTTTTGCCTCAATCCGAGGTCAGAGCTGCACAGGAGAGCCGTCCTTCGCCAACTATGCAGAACCAGTCCGGCCTGCAACTAGAAGCAACTTGCAGAAGCTCCTGCGACCACACCGGTGCTCCCCTTGGCGCGCCACTTGACCGAGGCAAAGATCCTCCTGTTCTCTGTTTAACGCAGCCAGCAGGGCCTCAATCAGAGGTCGGAGATAATTGTACCGAATTTTCTACCACCGGGACGCTGTTCAGGTTAGTCAGGATCTGCTCCGACACCCTTCCACTTCTCGGACTGCTGCTCTCGGCCCCGACCTCCTCCGGTGCCATTCTTTCTTGATGCTCGAAGAAGACTCGCCCACGGTTGTGCTCGTTCTGGTTCCACCTCGTTTAGACTTCAGGAGTGATCGTGGTGACTTCATTCGTCTGCTGTTGCATCCTGGGAGCAGTCCGAGCCTGATCGCAGGGACCCTGTTCCAGAGCTTTCCCCTGCAGGTGACGACTTTGGACCCACCCACAAAAATTCACAGTCGTGCCTGGGTACATTAGCGACGTTTTTGCGCAAGTCTCATCAAGTTCTGAGTCCGGGGTAGCTCACAGTGGCGGCTACACCGACCCCCTATCTTGCTGTTCCAGACCCGGGCAGATTCGGCCGGGTGCTCCGTCGGCGCAATCCGAGCAACTCTCCCCTCCCCGCCTGGCCGGATTAACGCCCCTCCCTGTGCGGAGGTAGTGTTTGATTTGTAATACAAGTATCCCCACCCCAAGTCCACCCTCCTGTGTGAGGTGTAGTGCTTGTAACTATTAAACATGGATCAAGCTTCATCAGCGCAGTGTGCGGGGAACCCACACTTCCCCGCTCGCCCTCGTCTCCGAACGGGGTTGGTTTCTTCAAACCAACCAGGGTAAGCTCTGAACTTTGCTCCATTATCCGTATTTGTTCATCTAATATCCGCGGAATTGCTCCGTTGAGCAAGAGAGAGAGCGCCCGACCCCGTGTGTTCCACTTACGAGCGGTCACCACGGGCTGTGAGAGAGAGGGACCTAGTGCCTCAATTGGCACCCGGCCAGCCCCTTAAGCGTGGGCCTCGTACCTTCGGGAGGGCAACCCTAGCCCTGCTGGCACTCTACCAGTTAGGGTCTTGATCCATCACCTCCACTTAGCATCATCAAGTCACCCGGGCTCGTGTGTGTGCGACGGTGATTCGGCCCCAATCTAGTACTTTATTGCTTTGTGATTGTGCTTGCGGAATAGGTCCAAGGATCTTTGTCTCTTTGCTGCATACCTCCTTAGTGTGTCACATCACACCAAGTCACTTGCAATGGGAGACACTAAGTCTCCCTTCTCCTGAGTCCACAGGAGGAAACGCAAACTCAACCTGAGTATCGGAAGACCAAGAAACTAGAAGATGAAGGTAACAAAAAGAAAAACAAACTGGCGAATAAAGCTCAATAAAAAAAATAGCTCACGCAGGAGCACAGTAGTCTAGGATCTGATTTTAGAACTGAAATTCTTCTCTCTTCCTCTTCTGCTGTTGTATCTCTTACTCTCTCTGGCTACTTTGATCTCTTTTTCTTCTGGGTGCTCTCTCTCTCTATCTTTTTCGTCTCTTCTATTCTTTTTCTTCTTCTTTTTCTTATCTGCTGTTCTCTCCTTTTCTTTCTTGAACTCTCCTATTCTTTTCTCTGCTCTTCTCTTCTTCTATTCTTCTCGTCGCCTCCTTTGACCGAAGGACCGGCCTTCTTATATGGCTGTTGGTAGGGTTCCCACGAGCTCATCCGTCTAGAGAGGATTGGGGATGTTGCTCCATGTGGCAGAATGTCAGAGATATTCTTCCTGGGACCACGTGCCAATCATTGTTTCTGTTATCCTTACGAGCTCACGTGCCATATGATGATTTCTGCCCTCGTGCAGATGATATGCTCGAATGTATGGCCTAGCTTGTAGAAGTTGCCGTAGCCTTAGATCTGCACAGACTTGTGCTCACGGCGCTCGTAAAACTGCACCGACTTGTGCTTGCAGTAAAAACTTGCACTGACTTGGGCTCGCAGTAAGGTTTGTACTGACTTGAGCTCATGGCAAGGTTTGCACTGACTTGAGCTCGCAGTTAAAAACTGCACCGATAGTGAATATACGTTAGACGAGAAAATGTTGCCCTGACCCTGTATACAACTAACACTGACTTCAGTATGCACATAGTACAACTTAGCACAAACCTTATAAATGCATGTAACAGAGTATGCACGGACTTTGTTCTGTGCAAGGAAGAATGTGCACAGACTTAAATGATGCATAAACCTAAATGTTGCACGGACTTCAGTTTCACTGCTACAGGGATATGCACGGACTTGGATAGGTTTGCTAGCATGAAGTGCACTGACCTCATGTTCCTTAGCACAGGCATTGTGTATGCATGATGCAAGCTATGCACAGACCCTATATGTGCAGTACGATGGCTTGCACCGACCTTATGTTACTTAAGCAAAGCAATGCACTGACCTTATGTTCGTTTGGCCAAAACATGCACCGAGTGTATATGCTGTAGACACAAATGAATGAGGCGCTCACATCAAAGAATATGCATCGACCCATGAATGCTTACTGCATGAGACTTAAACATGCACTAACTAGATGCTCACTATATGCATCGACCTTGAGGTATGCACAGACACGAAACGTACTTAGACCTGGGTATGTTGAGACACAACATGAGACGCTAAGTGAGACGGACACAGAATGTGCACCGATTTGAATAGTGAAGTGCACGGACCTTTATAATCCTTAGCATTGACTTCGTGTGCAAACATGCACTGACTTTTAGACACTTAAGCCAAAACACACACATACGTTGTGTTATGAATGCATCGACCAAATGTTTGACAGAATGCAATGCATCGACCAAGTGTTTATCAAAATGTTAGACCCAAGGAAATGACATGCACACAAGGAAATAATATGCACACAGGGAAATAATATACACACAATGTATATGATGAAATCTCATTCACAAGCACAGATTCATAAATGCATATTCACACTTATGAATCATCTTAACATGCACTCATATAAATCATCACGGTCATTCATGCACACATGCGCACATATGAAACATCTTGGTATTTGCCATCATCAAAATCACAGAGACACAATAGTCCCTTCTCTTGTCCCATCTCCTTCACCTATCCAAGCCTCTGCTCAGGCAAATACCCCTCTTTCACCCTCCATTTCCACCACCGCTCTTGTCCCCAAGCCCGCTCGACGCATCGTGTCGATACGTCGAAGAGAGTCGCAACCTGCCACTTCCTCCACTTCACCACCACTTTCACCCTTTCCACCTTCACCATCTTCGCCATCCCTTTCGCTATCGTTGTCCGAGCCCGAGCAAGCTAAGCCCACACCTATACCTCCACCTTTGCCTTTGCCTCCACCAGAGCCTATCATTGCCGCTATCCCTACACCACTCACATTGCATTTACCACCACTTACGCCTTCTACACCTTCACCCACACCTTCCAAGCCTTCTTCACCCCTTTCTCCACCTATTTCCACCCCACGGAGCGAGTGTTCATTACCATTGGTGCCACTTGGGTCTAGTCCCCAGGGAGATGATGAGAGTAGCCAGGTTTCGATTGTGCATTACAAGCTTCAAGATTTCATTTGTCGCATGCCGGTCCGAGTTCTGATCCCTGGCTATTTTGGAGATGATCAGCCTGCACTTCCCACGACGGTTTCCAAGAGAAGCTCCTTAGCACTAGTGCCAGTTTCTTCTCGAGCGAGACCGGTGACAATCTCTTTGCTCGCCGGAGGATTCACTATTGATGCTGTTATTTCTCCTCGCTCCATTGTTGTTCAGTTCACTGGCCGAGAGGGGTTCTCTACTCAGATTATGCTAACCCATACGGTCGTCAGGAGCCTGATGGATTCCCCATACAAGGGGCAATTGGCCGTATTTTCAAGGTTGGTTATGTAATCTCCCTCGGTTTGTTGGTGAGACGGCCACTTCAATGCCATGCATTACTCTCCCTCAGTATCGTCCTACACTTTTGGTAAGGGCGTTATGCTTCATGCCCAACTGCCAAGTGGAGATGTCAAATCTCATGTTTCTAGTGCCGAGTGACAAGACTCTGTGGTCTTCTGATGTTCATCCTAAGGAGCTATCTATTCCAAAATGTCTGCCTATGGTTAGCACTGCGTGTCTAGGGGCAACCACCCCAATAAAATAGCATATTCATAATCGGGCCAGGCAATCTGTCTGATGGGCCCGTTATTTGAGAAGACATTACAAATCAAGAAGCCCGATGGCCCGAGTCCGTGCCAGGCAGGTTCATTTCAAGGAAATTTCTACCAAGAAGAGGCGGCGACGCTGGTTCAAGGGCCGTCGGTTGTGCACTCAGGGGTCCACTTCCTCTTCCCGATCTTTTCATTCATCTTTCCTTATGATCAGCTCCCACCCTTGGGTGGTTTACCTCCCTCATTCCAATCCTACGTCCATGATTTTCTCCTCTTTTTTCGGGTCTGCAAACCCCCATTCTTTTCTCTCCCCACATCTGGAGCCTCCGGATCCTCCATTTTCTCATGATTTTAGGCCTAGGCCTATGTCATCCTTTCATCCCACTTTCGGGACTTCTTCTGATCCTTCTCTTCCGGTATCCCTGGGCTCTGCTTCTGTTCCTTCCTCGACCATGTCGGGTGATTTTCCCGATCCTTCCCCGATCATGTTGGGTGATTACCCTTTTCCTTCCCCGGCCCTGTTGGGTGACTGCCATTCTTCTTCCCCGACCATGTCGGGTGTCTATCACTCATTTTCCCCAACCCTGTCGGGTGATTCTCATTCTCCTTCCCCGACCCTGTCCGGTGATTCTAATTCCTTTTCTCCGATCACGTGGGATGATTTTCCTCCTGCTCTTTCTGCTCACTCCTCCTCACCCTTTCGGGGTTCTTACCTTTTTTCTTGCTATTTTCGAGGCTTTAGCCCACCTTGATCTCAGTTGATCTGGTTTCTTCTATATCTGGTTCCTTGTTATTAGGGCCTCAGTGCCTTAGCGGGGGAGTTCTAGCCCTTGTCTCTCTTTCTTTTTATCCCTTCTTCGTCCAGTATGATGTCTGCCACTCCTCTGTGTCGAGGAATCCAATCCTTTGCTCTCCTTTCATCCTTTATCCTGGCAAGCAAGGAATACAAAGCTACTCGCACTCCTCAAAGCTTGATGATCGAGATCGCTTCAGGATGCCGATTTCCACACCATGGATTTGCAAAGGTTTCTTTATTTTGTGCAAGAAATGTGCTTTCATTTCTATTATTTCTATTGTTTCTGCACATGGTTATAATGTCAATTCCTTAGCATGATTGAGGGGCTTTAGGAGTCTTTGTTTAATTAGATCTTAACTTTGTGTCAAATAAAAAAGTTAGCTTCTGTAGCATCCTTAGACTGGTGATAGCTCCACGCTGGGAGTCTAGTTTCTTTCCCCAATCATTGAGGGTAACCTTTTAACATGGGTTTTCACACACTACATGGCAAGCCATAGCCGATCTCTCTGAGGCACACCATTGCTGCTTTGGCCATACTTTGGGTACGCACAAAGCTCTTTTCATTTCTCTGCTCGACCGAGTGCAGGGGCAAGAGATGGATGGATGAGATGACCAACCTAGGCGCTCCCCAATATGAGAGAGGTCTCAAATAGGGGTAGTCTTGACCCTTGAATATGAGCGTTCATGCTAAATCTAGCCAATAAGGGCCGCCGAAAGAAAATCAATGAAATTCAATGCGAAATTATGAAATCAAAGGCATGGCAAGAGTGGCAAAGTCCCCGTGGGACGTCATGAGCCCGGTCGCATGCGTGCCTGATAAATATAGGTCCGAAAAAATCAAAGACACAAAGCCCCGGCGTAACAGACTGTATCTTTGAGGGGTAGTGCCCTGGAAGGAATTCAAATCATGATGTCTCCCATCCTGCATAAAGCTTGTCTCCAAATTTTCTTCTATTTCTCCCTCTTAGGCTGGGTTGTATCCCGGGTATGGCCTTAGTAGGGGCACCGTTCTTTAGAAGCGGTTGGTTGTGGTGAGCCACCCTCAAATGCACGCCATGCTTAGGGGAAGCCTTTAATGGGAGGGGTAGAAACAATGATCCCTAGTTAGTAGTTCGAGCCCGTCTTTGGGTGCTGCGGATTGCTATTTCAAATATTCAAAAAAAATGGGAAAATATTGCCAAAAATCTAAAAAAATGAGATATTATCAAAAGTCCAAGAAAATCAAAATATTGTTCAAAAGCTAAAAAATCAAATATTGTTGAAAATTCAAAAAAAATATTTTCAAAATCCAAAAAATCAAGAAAATTGAAAATTCTACAAATATTTATCTTTTTTATTCCTTTCTATCTATTTGTTTTGAGGACGGATACGTGATCTATTTGCTAAGTGTGCAGGTTGTAGATGTTCAAGTTTCCTTGATCTATCTCTCGCTTTGCCTCCTATTCACGACTTCTAATCTATTCTCTCTTCTTCAATCTATATCTCTCGATCTATCCTTAAGCTTGTATCCCTCTCAACTCTCGCTTCATCTCATCATGTCTCTATGAGAGGGCATTGCCTCTCGATTTTGAACCTGGCAAGTTCTGCTTCATCCGATCTTGGGGCTTTGATTGAAGAATGTGTTTGTTATATTTTGTCCCTCGTGTTGGTTGTCACACGTGTTTATGTCTGTCATGTCTTTGTTTCATGTGTCTATGTCTCACATGTGTTGTCCTTGTCACGTGTGCCTTTGTCCGTCCGTGTCATCCCACGTGTTATCTTATGTCCCCAGTGGTGTTGTCCCACGTGTCTTTGTCCCACCATGTCCTTGTCCCAACGTATTGTGGTGTTGTCTTGTTCCACCGTATTCTTCAATCTCACGCATGCTTGCCATTTGTTCTTGTGATGTTTGTCATGTTGTTATATTTTTTGCAACATTATGTTTAATTCATGTTCAGTTGTGTTATGTTATCCTCATGCTTGTTCATGTGGTTGTGTCTTATTCAAAAATCTAAAAAATGCCGTTTCATCTGCACAAGTAAGTCAGGTATGGCTTTCTATCCCTATATCCATTATTACATTACTATATGGTATTATGTTATATTATCTCGAGAACCAGTTGGTTGCTTACGTGTTCCAGGATCTGATGTTCCCCTATAACAAAAACGATGATGATCCAGGTTCATGTATTTAATCATCGGATAGGCCGTTGGGTTGAGAAAATTAGGGGACGATGGTTCTATCTCGCACGCCGTGGTTGCAGATAGTATCTTGACCCTAATTCTCCCAGTCTAGCAATATTATTCTCGAGTATCTTCTATTTTATGGCTTTGTTTGCATTCGTTTTAATGATTTTTTTTATTTTAGCCCAGCATGCATCATACGCATCTTTGAGCATTCATGACGCATAGTTTGTCTGAGAGTGTCCAGTTTGTGATGGATGATTGTGCGTTCATGGTTTTGAGTAAGAAGAAAATATTCCACTCAGAGTTGGAAGGTTTTCTCTGGTCTGTTCACCTGGTTTGATTGACTGAAGGTCCCTGTCTGGAGTTTTCATCTGTTTCATTACTTTTTCTTACTTATTCCGGTCTCCTCATTGGTCTGAGGGATTGTGTCCCCCATGAGGTTGATCGTGTGTTTCCTTTTCCTTTTTGTTTAGTTAATTTCTCTAGACTGGTGTTGTTTTGGTTCTATTGTTCCTTGTGCTTGGTTCAAGGTTTTTCAGAAGATTCCTGTCGCTCGTCGACAATGAAACGGGTGTCTTTTACCTTAACGCCCACTTTTAAGTCCACTCCGCTTCATTTCTGCTCCATCTCCATGTTCCATTTCGCTTTCGCTTCACCTCCGCTCGCTCCCCTGCAAAGAGGACGTTAAGGAGGGGCATCTGTTGACACCCGTTTTTAGCCTATGAGTTGAGTCATTCCTCTTACCACATTTGTTGATGCCTCGAGTTGTCCATTACTCATTGGGCTATTTTCAGGCACGTCTTTGGGCTTATTTTATGGGTATCTCCCTCCCTGGCTAGGTTTGCTCACGAATTAGGGCTTAATGGGCCTTGATTTCGCTTGATCTTCGGGTTAAATCGGCTCATTTATCTCATTTTATCAATTTCAAACGCCCAGGCTATACGCGGTCTAGAGACCGACCGTTTAGTCACTGGGCGGTTTGATTGGAACCGTCTACTGATTTAATGGATATTTATTTAATTTTCTGAATTTCTATCGACAAGTCTTTGCGTGGTCCAAAGTCAACCGTTTACCTCCATTACACGGCCAGGCGTTAGACCGTTCAGCTCCCAGAGTCCTCAGCTGGTTGGTTTTTCAGATAATTATCTATTTATCTTATTTTTTTGGATTTATCACTGACAGGTTTACACGGTCTAGTATTGGATCGTGCCACTGTTGAGTGTTCTAGCAGTAGACCGTCTTATCCTGAAGAGTCCAATGCCGTGATAGCCTGTCAGTTCGATGGATAAGTGGATAATTTTTATTTTTATTTATTTATCACCGACAGCATTGGGCGGTCTAGAGATGGACCGTGCAATGGTCTGGGAGGTCTATCGCGAGGCCGCGTACATGTTTGAGAATTGAATTTCGTTTGGATTTTCTCTCTCCATCAGTGGCTAAACCTCCACCTTCCTCTGCCATTTTCTCCGCGGTTTCTCAACCAAATGCGGTACCATTTGATTTGGGTGGAAGATAAAGGTATTATCTACGGATTTTGTCTTATCATTTCGGATTAATATCCATTGGAAAATCTAATTTCGAGATTGGACTTTCAAGGGTCTATAAATAGAACCTCTAGTCCAAGCTTGAAAAGGGAGATCAAACGTCGACGGCGAAGCTCTGCCGAACTTTTGAATGAGCTGTAGTCGGGAAGGGAGGCTTTCTACATCCTCTTAAGCCTCCGGTTCAGGGAGTAATCGTTGTTTTGTGTTCTAGTCCAGGCTTCTGAGTCCTCTTTTCATTCATTGCATGTTCCTTTCATCATCTCTTCTCCCACGTTTTTGCACTTCTCACATCATTTCACACTTTCCCATTTGTTTTTGACACACTTTAGGGGTTTAAAAACCTCCTAGGTATCGCCCCTTCCAAGTCATTATGTTAATTTTTCATTTCGTTCTATAGTTACTACACATTTTAGGGCTAATTTGGGTGTTGTTTGCTTGTCTTTCACGTTATTTTGTAGCTTAGCATCAGCATAGCACGAGGTCCATCCCCGCTGGCCGGCCGAAAGGGGTGAAGGATCAGGTCTCACAACTTTGAAGTCTGGCGCTTTGGACGGTTGTCTTCCATCCATTTTCGGATAAAAATGGTCCTTTACGAGTCGTTTAGATCCTGTAGGCAGCTATCTGAGAACCGTTCTATTGCCAGATCTGTCTTCATCCTGCTTTGGGCGGTCTATCGAGCGACCGTGCCATTCACTGAGCGATCCCCCCAGGACCGTGTATACTTGTCAGTGCTGCATCTTCGGCAAGTACTTCCTCCCTCTTTCCAAGGTACGTCTTACCATCCGGTACCCGTGTCTTGGTGGCGATCACGATCACACACACTTCTTCACTCTTTCTTTCTTCCTTAGTTTGGTTTGTCTTTACACCTTGATTACTAGAAAAGGAAGGTAAGAAGGAGAAAGGTGGGAAAACATGGCAACACCTACCTGGTACTGTAAAAAGATAGATAGAGGGCTTCTCGTGTTTGTGGTTGGCCGATTGTGCCATTTGCTATGTTTACATCGCCTTAGTGCGGTGGCACTAGTGAAGCCTCACTTGGTTTAAGTGTGGGGTGGACGTAGAACTTGGGTTTGAGTTCGAACCACCTAAAAATCCTTGCTCTTGTGGTTTGCATGTGTGTGATCGCCCAGGGCTAGATGCTTGCTTAGGCTCGTTGTCTATTTACACTTCATCATCTTGCGTATAGGTTCTTGTTTCATGTGCTAGTTGTTTTATTCCGCTGCAATCTTTTTATATCTAGAAAAAGAGGGGCAGATCTATTCACCCCTCCCCTCTAGATCAGCCATTCCCACACAACACGTGGTATCAGAGCCAAACTCTCAGGATGGGGTCCAACGACCTTGAGAGAAATGGTGGTATGGCGTCCAAGGGTCTTATGCCCGAAGGACATTCTGTTAACAGACCGCCCTACTTCACTGGATCTAAATACCCTTATTAGAAAAATCATATGTAGGTGTTCATCCGCACCCAAGACTATGAGCTCTGGCGAGTTATTAGCAAGGGCCCCTATGAGCTTCCAGAAGATGAAGACGTCTGGACTAAGGAGTAGATAAGAAGATCAACAGTCAACTGGAGTGCCAAGCACATTATGCAGTGCTCTCTTCATCCAGTAGAATTTTCAAGAGTATCAACTTGTGCGACAGCCAAGGAGATGTGGAATCGCTTAGAGGTAATATATGAAGGCACGTCTCAGGTGCGTGAAACCAAGGCTAACATCTTGAGTTTTGAGTATGAAATGTTCAGAATGAAACCTGATGAGTCCATTCAAGATATGTATGCTCGTTTAACTACACTCACAAATAGTCTAACTGATCTGAGAAAGAAATATACAGAGCAGGACATAGTGAGAAAAATTCTCCGATCATTAACCCCGGCATGACATACCAAGGCTACTATGGTTGAAGAGTCCAGAGATCTATCAACCACCGAGGTAGAAGAACTCATAGGGTCACTCATGACCTATGAGATTAACTTGAAGAACAAGGAGATAGATGTGACCAAGAAGAAGCCTTTGGCTCTAAAGGCCGGATCTAGCCCCCAAACTACCTCTAAGGAAGGTGAGCCTTCTACCAGTGAGCAAGATGAGGATCAAGTGGCCATGCTCACACGTAAGTTCAGAAGTTTTCTGAGAAAAGAAGGTAAGGGCTTCATAAAAAGGAAGCCACATGTAAAGAAAGGTTATAGATTGAGCTCTGAAAATTTTAAGAAAGATGACAAGATTATTTGTTACTCTTGCAACAAACCAGGACATGTCAAGACTGAGTGTCTTGAAAGGGTAAAGAAAGTTGGCCAATGAAAAGGGAAAAAGAACAACAAAGCCATGGTATGCACGTGGAGCGATGAAGAGGAAGATGATGATGAAACAAGCTCCACGGAGAAGGAAAAGGAAGACTTCTGCCTAATGGCCAAAGGAGACGAAGAATCTGAGGTACATTCTCCTTTCGAGCTCTTCATTGCTAGTGATTGGGAAGAAGCCTAAATAGAACTCATGGATAAGTATGACATGTATAAGAAGGAAAACAAAGTCTTGAAAAAAAAAATTAACTCAACTATGCATGATCAAAGCATGAGTGATAAAACTGTCTCCCTGGAATCTGAGATTGAAGACTTAAAAAAATTTATTGAAGATTTGGAAGATGGTAGAAAAGAAATGGATGACTTAGAAGTTGAAAATGAAGACTTAAGAAATGAAATTGATGAAATAAAAATGAAGATGCAAAGTTATGAAAATGACAGCAAACTGTGCAATGAAAAATATGAAGCTGTCAAGCAAGTCAATTCTCAACTTCTTGAAAATATTGAAAAACTACAGAAAGAACTTAATGACAAACAACAATCCTTGGAAAAGTTTGTAGATGGTAGGGAAAACCTAGATGCATTGCTAGGTACAAAAATGAACTTCAACAAGGAAGGGTTGGGTTTTAATCCCACCAACAAAAAGCAACTTGGTTTGAAAACTGTCACATTTGTATCCTCCATAAGTGCATCCACCTCAAACACAACCCATCCGAAACCAAGAAAAATTCACCAACAAAGGAAAAGAGAAGGTTGAATCAGCTGAAGTGATAACTCCCGAAACTTCCAAGAAAATCTTTCAAAACAACCAGGCAGGTCAACCTCATTCACAGCACATGTCTAGACATCCATAAAATTGTAATGACACAGGCTGACACTTCACCCAGCCCAGGTCGACACGCCCGTGGTCATCACCCAATCAGGCCGCCAGACACTACCCATCAGTCGACACTCCACTTACAGGAGGTCGACTCTTCAATCAGACAGAAACCGTTATAACTTGGGAAAACAAAGCACAGGTCGACACTCCAGTTACAGGAGGTCGACACTTCAGTTAACCAGAGGCAGTTATGAGTGGGTAGCACCAAAAATAGGTCGACACTTCAACACACACAGGTCGACTCCTTCGTATGGTTGGCCTTATTATGCATCACACACATACCGGCCTAGTCAGGATCATTTTCCCATGAACCATACCACCTTCCATCAATTGAAAACAATGCATTGGAATAAAAAACAACCCTTCTCACACATCCATCACGAATCAAAAGGTAAGAAACAAAGGAAGAATTTGAAAATGAATAAAAAGAACAAAAACATGGCAGCAAGCAAGAAAATCAAAAATGAAAAGAAAATGTAGATTCCAAAGAGTATGGTATCATGTTTTGAAGAATTGAAGAGTTTGATGGGACCTAAACTCTTTTGGGATCCAAACATTGTCACTTAATTCTTTGTGCAGGAGTGTCTTATAGCCATACATAATCGATGGTACCTGGATAGTGGCTGCTCAAGACACATGACTAGGGACAGAACTAAATTATGTCTTCTAATGGAAAAAGGAGGTGGATACGTCACATTTGGAGAGAACAACAAGAAAAAAATCATCGGTACATGTAATGTAGGTAATAGTCTCTCTAACTCCATAGAAAATGTTTTGTTTGTTGAAAGTTTGGAATACAACTTACTGAGTATAAGTCAATTATGTGATAAAGGCCATAGAGTGATTTTTGACTCTCTCGAATTCAAAATTCTGGAACTTAAATCTGGCATAGTAAAAAATTTTGGTAAGAGAGTCAATAATGTATACATGATTGACCTAGATGATCCTGCACATTTGAATCTATGTCTTGCTGCATCAAAATCTAAACTTGTGTGGTTATGGCATCGTAGACTAGGACATGGTAGCTATAATGTCCTGCATAAACTCATGAAGCATTCGATGGTGAAAGGGATGTCTTAACTCTCATTTAAGCAAGATAATAAAATCTGTGATGCATGTGCCCTAGGGAAACAAACAAAAAAATCATTTAAAAATAGATCTGAAAGTCTTTCATCCAAACCACTTCAGCTAATTCATATGGATCTATTTGAGCCAACTAAAACTGCAAGTCTAAGAGGTAGAAGATTTGGCTATGTCTTGGCGGATGATTTCTCCAGGTTCACATGAGTATTCTTCCTTACGTATAAAAATGATGTTTTTGATGAGTTTCAAGCACTCTACATGAAGATAAAGCAAGACGGTGAGTCTAAAGTTTCCAACATTCAATCAGATCATGGTGGTGAATTTGACAATGCTGACTTCTATGAATTTTGTAGGATTGAAGGAATATCACACAGATTTTCATCACCTAGGACCCATGAGCAAAATGGGGTAGTCGAGAGGAGAAACTGAACACTCATAGAAATGGCTAGAACGATCCTGGCAGAAAGGCAACTTCCTAGGAAATTTTGGGCTGAGGCGGTAAATACATCATGCTACATCATTAACCGATCTATGGTAAGGCCTCACACCAAAAAGACTCCTTATGAGTTATACAAAGGTAAGAAGCCTTCTATCACTCATATGAAAGTGTTCAGTTCTAAATGCTTTATACATAATAATGACAAAAGAGAATTGGATAAGTTTAAGCCCAAAAGTGATCAAGGTATATTTCTTGGCTATTCCGATAGATCTATGGCTTTTAGAATTTACAATACTAAAACTCTAATTGTGGAAGAATGTCACGCCCCGAACCGATAGCAGCGGGAAGCGATGCTCGGAACGTGGTAGCGAAACAGTCATGATAATTAGAGCAGAAAATAAATAAACATAATAAATAATATTCAAACACCTGGAGACCATTGATTTGAGAAAACTATAGTTTTATTGATATTTTAAAATTAAATTATAAATTTGACTCAATTTTTACAATAATAGACTCAATGACAGAAATAAAGAAGAGAAAATAGCAAGACCCAGTATACTAACTAGACTCAAGAAAATAAAAAGACTCCGGTCTCTAAGTTCCAGGTTCACTCAATCACGCTAGCCCGAGCCCAGTTCTAAACGTTCCATCTACCGAGTTACCTGAAAAATGTTAAAGTAGGGAGTGAGCAAGAGCTCAGTAGGAATTATACTCTATCGCCAGGCGAAGTTTAAGTAATTAGCCATTTTCATGAACGTATAAATAAAATGAGAATTAAATAAAATAAGCTGGTAACCAACAAGATCAGGAGATAATTAATAGATAAATGGAAAGGAACATTTGCAAATCGAGATAGCAAAACAAATAACCAGAATTCCATGTGAGTGGCCACATGCCAAGTCATGTCAAGTCAATACATCATGCACGATAATAAGTGAATGGCCATTTATCAAGTCAAGTCAAGTCGAGTCATACAAGCAAGTACTTCACGCTTCAAGCATGAATTGTAAGTTTCACGAGAATGTGGAATGTCGTAGACTCAACACGCAAGCTAGTACTCGGTGATAATGCCACACCTAGTCATTCACCTCCCCGGGGATCAAGTACATTTCGGGTGCGCCTCCCAGGACCAGACTGGGCCCTTGAATATGTTTACCTTGGCATTGATTTATTTGGATCATAGATCCCACGAAATCTAGACATCCACGAATGCAAATGGCCAAGAGTTCCAAGATCAAGCTCATGTAATCAAGGTAGCATGTGTAAGAACATTGATTTTCTTGATATTCCAACAACAAGCTCATTAATCGAGAGGAATTAGTCATTTAAGGAAATGACTCTTGAATGGATAATGTCATCAATAGACCTAACAATAGGTCAAAACTTGAGGTACAATAGCCTAGTTAAGCTGGAGTAGCTTACACATATCAGAATCGTGAAAATATCAATTTCTGGAAAACTGGAATGTGAAACGGTCAGCAAAGGACCGCTTAGATAATAACACGGTCTACTCAGGACCGCGTACACCATAAACGGTCCAAAGTGGGCCATGATCAAGACTAGACGGTCCTAGCTGGGCCGTCGGAAGATATACATGGTCTTACAACAACTGCGTACAATACAGTAACTAGACGGTCCCATCTGGGCCGCTTAGAAAGATAAACGGTCCAATAATAACCGCTTACACTATAGAGTCCATAGGACTAAAGTCGATGCACAGCCGGTTAAAGGTCACAAGAGGGCTGTTCAAGAAATTGGGCGGTCATGAATGAACCGCGTAATGACATAACGGTCTAAGGAGGGCCTTTCAGAAAGTCCGGCGGTCATGTTTGAGCCGCTTAATGACAGAACGGTCTCCAGAGAGCCGCGATCAAACAAGACAGTCCCGATTCCGGGATTTTGCAAAAATACACGATTCGATCGAGTCAAAAAGGTTCATGCTTGTGGGTACAACCCGCCCGGCATCCTAGTTGGAATCCCAGGCTCGCGGGGGCTTATTGAGGTATCATAATAGAAGTCCTAGTCTGACGGAAGGAATATCCGGCAGAGAGTCCCAACTATTACAAGAATTGAGGGCTAAATGAAATCGCGGAAAATGAATGTATAGCGGTCAGTCAGCATTATCGAAGTGAAGTGACTGTCAAACAATCCTAGTAGATCATTTTATAATTTCATAAGAATAGAACATGCCAATTAAATTACAATTTAATGTTATAATTGACATTAAGAGAGAGAAAAGATATGAACATGAAAGGAAGGGTAAGATTTTAGCAGTCATGATCAGTAAATGAAATAGACCTTATATTGTTCCATGTAATCCATTTGTTAGATGTGTTCTTACCCTATACATGCTCTCAAATCAAAGTGAACATAGATAATAAAACATGATCTGTTCAATATAGACGGTCAGGGAGTGGGCCACTATTGTTTCTTAGCAGTCATTCGTAGGGCCGCTCTAAAGCTGCGTCCTCTAAAAAACAAAAGACTATAAATGGTCGTGCACAGGGCCGTTAGGATCAACCGCTGTTAGATACATGGCTGTTAATCCAGACCCCGCGGTCTATCGAGGGGCCGTGCATGGCCAGGGGTGTCAACGCCAAAACAAGGTAAACGGTCAAGCCACGACCGCCGACTTCAGAGTAGCTGTCAATCGTGGGGCCGTTCAGTGCTGAGCGGTTCCTGTAAGAACATTTCTACTAACTTGAGCCCCAAATCATGAAGAACATGACACCGGTATAATAAAGCATGAAATAAAACATGGATATGGCATAAAAATTAGGCGATTCACTATTAAAAGATAGATAGCTTAAAAACGCACAACATAGCATGGCCAATTAAAAGATTGGACTTCAATTAGTCTATATAAATCAACGGAAATGATGAAAGTAGCAAACCCCAATCACATGTACTTCATAAAATCATGAATACACATGATATAGATGGATAAAATTAGGCAAAATAGATTCAAATGAACGGTGAGAACGAGATCTACATGTTGACATTGTTTAATTAGGTTGGGCCTGAGAGAAACCTACCGATTTGGAAGAAGAAAGGTAAGATGCGCTCGACGGAACCCTAAAACACGCAGCCACAAAATGCCTAAATTCGCTCGACTCCGGCCACGAAAGTCCGCGCCTGTTGACACCTGGAAAATGAACAAGGGTGGAAGCATAATTGAAAAGAGGGTCTGACCAACAGTGAAAGACTAATGATGAAGCTTATCAACCTTTCACCCGGCTAAAGCCCTTGTCGGCCAAAGCCGATGCCCGGTGCCAATGTCACTCAGACGGCAGCACTGATAAAGCAGCAGTCACTCGACTAATGAGACCTTCCAGCCCTTTAAGAAGAGCTGTACTACTGCTTCGTCCAAGAAGTCACAGATGATATGTCAGGGTAAGTCAGATGTCGGCTTACTGACGGAAGTAATATGAGATAAAGATGAAGCCAGCACCGGCAGATGAAGATGATAAAGGCTCCTGAAAAGATAGAACAGAAGAAGAATCATCTACACATATTATACACCCGGCTGAGGTCTTCCCAGACTAAAGCTGATGTCCGAGCTCGTCACCATTAGAGTGACGATATTGATAAGATGATAGCCGGTTTTGTCACCGTTCAGATGACAATCCTGATGAAACCCCTGTCTACGGACTGATAAAACCCCTGTCTACGGACTGATAAAATCCCTATCTACGGACTGATAAAACCCCTGTCTACGGACTGATGAAACCCCTGTCTGCGGACTGATAAAACCCCTGTCTACAGACTGATAAAATCCCTGTCTACGGACTGATAAAACCCCTGTCTACGGACTGATAAAACCCTGTCTGCGGACTGATGAAAATCGTAATCACGATTTTGATACGAGACATGTCATAAATGAAAGGCCCTTTCGGGTGATGAAACACTTAAAAAACCCCAAGTGGGCCTGTATGAAGGTGGCGCTGAAAGCCTGTGTCGAAGCCCAAAGTTGACGCCGAGAGGCCGGATTCGAGCGCGCCGGGAAGCTTATTTCAAGCGCGCCGTGAGGGTGTCTGCCGAGAAGAAAAAGGGAAAAGGGTTATAAAACCCCCTCCCTTCGAAGAGAGAAAAAGGGAGATAGCAAGAAAGAGGATAGACAGAAAAGAAAAGAAGAAAGAGACGAAGAAGAAAAGAGCGAACAGATAGCCAGAAAGAGAAAGAGAAAGAAAAAGAGAGGGAGAGAGTCTCCGTCGAAAGAAGAAGCAGAAGAAAGGAAAGAAGAAGGGCTCCACGTGGGCTGATAGGGGGAGGGAGAGGAGTCAATGCTCCACCCTCCCCCCCCCCCCATGTTCGATGTTTCTTTTTCTTCTTTTTACTGATTCTCCGTATGTAATAGTCGAAGTCTTGATGTTTAAATTATTCATACGATTCTTTCCCTGTTCCTCCCCTTTATGTTTCTCGATGTAAGTGATGGTGAGATGAAATAAATGCAATGGCCATGATGGATTTTAGGCGATACGATCTTCCTTTGTCTCCATATGTACGCATACTGTTTGTATGAATGCCCCATGGGCGAAATGACTCAGGCTCCGGTGTCGGGTCTGTTCTTCGAACAGGGATGAAGGTAGAACCCCCACCCTTGTTTAATGGGTTGATGGGTTCTATTCTCCTCTCTCTTCCCGCTTCAAGAGCATGCCCTCCATATGTATTTGAGTCTGTTCCTCAAGCCTCTTGTGCTGTCCGGGAACCAGAGACATCAATCTCTTGGTTCCCCGGACTGCCGGCTATAAAAGATACATTTGAGCCCGAAGACGAATGCGACCCCGGATCCTCATTCCAATCGTTGAATGACTAGGGTCTGAGGTCCCAGCATCAAGGGTTCTTTCATCGTAGATTTACTTCCCAGATGATATCATGCTAGTCTGGGGAATCAGAGACAGCCATCTCTTGACCCCCCCAGACGTCTGGCAGTATACAGATAAAAGCTACTCAGGCCCCGACGATGGTCTCCCCTCTTCCTGATGATCCGGCCTCTCAGCTCCCTTGGCGTCCTTCTAGCAGAGGCCTTCATGAAATCTCCTCATACATCCCTGATTCGGCCTCAATCTGAGCCATAAAACCCAGAAATCCCAGAAACAGAGCATCGTTATTGAGCTCTGAAGCCCTGAAATCCTTCTGCATTCCATCTTCTCGGCGTGCGAGTTTCCCCGTCGAGAACCGTAAGGCCGAGAGGCCTTCCCTTCCTTTCAGCTAAACGACAAGCCCTTGTTTTGTGAAAAACCCCATAGCCCACAGCCTCCCGGCGCGGCCATGAGCGCGCCGGGAAGCCCCGTGCCGAGAGCTTCTTCCAGCCAAAGGCCCCACGCCGAGATCCTCCTCTATCCACCAAATGGCCATGCCGAGAGCCCCCCCCCTTTTGTCCACCAAAAGGTCATGCCGAGAGCCCCCCTTGGCCAATCAAAGGGCCATGCCGAGAGCCCCCCTTTGCCAATCAAAAAGCCACGCCGAGAGCTCCCCCTTGGCCAACCAAGAAGCCACGCCGAGAACCCCCCTTGGCCAGCCAGTAAGCCACGCCGAGAGCCCCCTTGGCCAACCAAAAAGCCACGCCGAGAGCTCCCCTTGGCCAACCAAGGAGCCACGCCGAGAACCCCCCTTGGCCAACCAGTAAGCCACGCCGAGACCCCTCTTCTTGGCCCAATGAAGCCCAGTCAGGGGACTCTCTCCCCACTGCCATGAGACCGTCATGAATGATCTGAGAAGATACAATAATGGGGAGGACCTCCCTCCCCTACAGTCCTCATTCCCTATCCGGATTCCACCCTTATGAACCTAAAGGGCCATGTCGTTACATGCGTTCTGAAGGGTCTCAAGGGGATATTGACCGATGAAACAGAGGCAAGTGATGTCCCGGGGCCCGGTGCCCATCCTCATTCGGTTGTCATCCGGGCATTCCGTGGGTGATGACCTATCTTCTCTTGGCACAATCCAAGTCAAGGGGACATGCTGCCGAAATTCACACACACCTGGCCAGGTCACTGTGATATTATCTCTCAACCCCGTCGGCCCACGGAGTCATGCCTTTGTATGCCCGCCGATGGTCCCCTCGAAGGGGGGATATAAACGTGCTACCGCACCCATATGGGGCGTGCCATGGCATGCCGGTCCCTATTCGGACTCCGGGTCAATTATGCCCGATCCTTTACGGTTCCCACCTTGCCATTGCATGGGTGGTTTCCTATTCCCCACTTGGCATCATCCAAGATGGTGGGAATATGCCGTCGGATTTGTCCCGTAATTAACAAACCCCTGCTTTGTCCGAAGACATTTAACGTCTTGCAAACAGATGAATTTTGTCTCCTTTGAGCATGTGGTTTTACCGCTGTCTTCCTCCTACCTTTAGCGTTTAATCAAAGGTTGTCTTCCTTAGGGAGGACGTAATTAACGTCATAGCGTTCAGGGTATGACGGACTTCCAGTCCCGACTCGGACCTCACAATCGACTGACCAAGTCAGATCGAGCGCACAATAAAAAGATCGTCACCATGGTGACTGGCACGCCAATAAATCCATAAACATAAATAAATAACCAGACGATAGACAAATAAACCAACGATAAAATCGATAAAGGAATAAAATCCGCGCTCCACAAGTCTGTCACGCCCGGTGGGACAGAGTCTCCCTTCATCTTTACGCTAAGGTAGGAGGCCCAGCAGGCCCCCCTCAAATTTCTGATTCCGTGTGTTTCCTTGTTTCCAGGAAACTACGATGACAACACAAATCACGTCTGTATGCTTCGACAAGCAACCGGTGGACATGCACGTCCAGGAGGGGTACCTGGCGGTACCACTGGCGTTCGGTTCGTTTCCCCCAGCTGTCGGGCTGCCCAACTGTGACGACCCGAGGATCCGAGTACCGGAAAGGAACCGGCGCATCTCGAATCCCGGCCTGCCAACCCACGAGCCCGAAGACTCGGAAGGGTAGAAAGGAGTGGTGTGGGGTATAAGAGAAGTCGCAACGTCCACAGAGATAGCACAACAATCAAAAGGAAATGCACATAATAATAAATAAATCAAACTGCTACAAGGTCCACAGTGTCTCATGTCCAAAGCAAGTACAGTCAACAGGAAAGAAAGTACAACTACACGGGGCATCCCCCGGAGTACAACAACACGGGACATCCCCCGGAGTACAACTACGCGGGGCATCCCCCGGCTTTGGCAGACTGGCAACTAACCCTGGCTGGAAGACCCACGCTGAAACTCGGCAGCGCCTCCCGCCGACCCCGCCTCACCTGAAGAGCAGGGGTGAGCCTCATCTCATTGGCCCAGTAGGGATCCCGCGAATCCCCACCTCGCACGGAAAACGAGGAAGAAGAAGACAACCCTACCAAGCGAGAGTACGGTAGAACCGACAAGCTAAAGTACATAAATGGAAAAGTCGTCTACTCTAACGGTACCGTAGTACGAAACCTCGGTCCAACAAAACACGAGTCCACGCCTGCCAGTGAACAGGAGCACCATCCACAAGAAGAACGACCGGATGCGTCCCCTGACGTCTTACACCGCGTCATAAGTGTCTAGCTACAACGCCCCGGGCGTGAGACTCAGACACGCAACAAGTACCACAACAAGGACTAGCTAGGGTCGCACTCGTCAGTGCGTGCCCTAAGCCCCCAACTACGTGTGCACACACAGACAATCTGCTCTAGGTCGGGTCCTCTAGCTGGTTTTCCCCCCCACCGGACTCTGGTGGCAAAGGCAAGGGGCCCTACGGTAACCAGCCTAAAAACCGCGTCACACTGGGTCTCGCTCTCCACCACTCCCAGGTGGGTCCGCACACGCGTGCGCAGAAAGCTACGACTAGTGGACAGATCACTGGAAGTAAGGACTAACCCACGGAAACCACCGACCAACACTAACACAGACTCACGATGATCATACGATAGGCATAGATGCCGGGGACACGCATGATGTCCAACCGTCCCTCAAGTCACGCGGCACCCCTACCGAGGTAACTGACTCTCCGGGGAACCCCGGGCGCCCCTGTGGCTCTCACTGGGTGCCCACGGCATCCCTAGGGCCACACGCCACAACCGGGTCCGCAACTCACCCAACCGGAGGTCACGCTACCCGCAAAAACACGGTTCGGGGGAGGGGATGGTCGCGCTAGGTATCCCTAGCGCGACACCGAAGAACGCGCTAGCTAAGGCTAGCGCGATCTTCCATGTCGCGCCGCCCAAAGCCAGCGCGTTCACACCTGAACGCGCTAGTTTTGGGTAGCACGATATGGACATCGCGCTACCCGAACCAGGCGCGTTCCCCACCGCCTTACTGTTCGTCTTCTCAGACGGACACGCTCGGACGACATGGCGCGTTCATCAAGAACGCGCCACTGGACTATAGCGCGACAACGGGCCGAGCCCGGTTTCGCGAAACACGCCCAAAAACGTAGATCCACGCCCATTCACCACTCCTGGTGAAGGGAAAACAATGGGGAATCACCCCACAACACCCTAGCATGCATCTAGGACCCCCAAATCGATTAAAAACCTCACGAATCGACGGATCTGGCGCTCAAACCCCAAACATGGAAATAACCCTCCCGGCATGAATCTAGCCCCTCTCGGCCTCTCCACGGCCTAGAAATCACGGGGAATGCTAGAAAGAGGGTAAGGATTCATCCCCCTACCTCAAGGAAGCTCGAAATCCACCGAATCACCGCCGAAATCAAGGATGAAGCTTTTACTCCCACGAACGCCCCGCCTCTCGCCGAGAAAAGCACGCCACCGGGACCGCCTTGCCACCGCCGCCGCTGCCACGCCGTTGTCGGAGTGAGGGGGGCCGCGTCTCGGTCGCCCAGGGAGGAGAAGATCAGCCGCGGGGGAGGGGGGAGCTCTCACGGTTGAAGGAAGGAGGAAGAAGAAGAAAAGAAAAAGGTAAAAGGAAAAGAAAAAGAATTGATATATATATAAAATCCGAAAAATCAGAAAAATCTTGAAAAATAGAAAAATACACCTCCTCGACCGTCTCGACGCGCTGATCGCAACGGTACCACTCGCGGGCTGGTGAACGACCCAGTTCACCTGCTACAGGGTTCCGAAGGATTCACCGAAACCCGTACGCGGAAATCAGAAAACGCACACGGAAAAGTCGCGGACACACTCCGGGCCTCCGAAACGACTCCGGATCGCGCCGATCCGAACACGAAAGATGTCCGAAATAAAATTTCGGACACAACAGGGTCGAACACCCTGACAAACCAGATCCGGGACCCATAACGAAGGATCCGAAAGATCCGGGACATTACAGCCCTCCCCCCTTAGACGAATTTCATCCTCGAAATTCAAGGACAAGGCACAAGGATGGGGGAAAGACTCACACAAACAAATAAGGATACGACTCCCGCATCTCATCCTCACGCTCCCAAGATGCCTCGCCGCCAGAATGACGCTGCCAGACCACCTTAACCAGAGGAATAACCTTGTTCCGCAGGCGCTGCTCTCGCCGATCCTCAATGCGAACAGGAAACTCCGGAAGGGACAGATCTGGGGTCACATCAGGCCAAACGGCATCCTCGAGAGCATGAGAGTCATCGGGCATATACTTCCGAAGCATCGATACATGGAACACATCATGCACCGTGGAAAGCTCTGAAGGTAACTGCAACCGATAAGCAACTTCCCCAACGCGCTCAACGATGGGAAAGGGACCAATGTAGCGGGGACTCAGCTTCCCACGCCTACCGAAGCGCATCACGCCCTTCATGGGAGACACTCTCAAGAAAACTCGATCTCCCACAGCAAAGCTGAGGGGTCGCCTCCTCCGATCGGCATAACTCTTCTGCCGGCTCTGAGCTGCCAACATCTTCTGCCGAACGAGATGCACCACCTCAACACACTGCTACACCAAATCTGGTCCGGTCAAGGCACGCTCGCCCACCTCGAACCAATCAAGCGGAGTCCGACAAGGTCGCCCATACAACGCCTCATAGGGAGCCATACCGATGCTCGAATGATAGCTGTTGTAGTAGGCAAATTCCACTAATGGCAAATGGTGGGTCCAACTCCCCTGCCATTCCAAGCAACATGCTCGCAACATGTCCTCCAAAGTCTGGATGGTCCGCTCAGACTGACCGTCCGACTGAGGATGATAGGCCGAGCTGAATGCCAACTCAGTGCCTAGAGCCTTCTGGAAGCTCCTCTAGAATCCAGAAGTGAAACGAGGGTCACGATCCGATACAATGGAGATAGGAACTCCATGCAACGGGACGATCCGCTCCACATACAACCGAGCCAAACGCTGCACGCTCCAACTGACTTTGACCGACAGCAATCGCGCCATCTTCATCAGTCTATCCACTAGCAACCAGATACTATCCTCCCCACTGGACGTCCTCGGTAATCCAACCACAAAATCAGTGGTCACATGGTCCCACTTCCAGGCAGGAACATCCAAGGGCTGAAGTGTGCCTCCTGGTCGCTGGTGCTCAGCCTTCACCTGCTGACAGGTCAAACACCTGGCCACAAATTCCGCAACATCTCTCTTCATGCCAGGCCACCAAAACTGCCTCTTCAAGTTCTGGTACATCTTAGCCGATCCGGGGTGCACGGCATACCGACTCCCATGAGCCTCACGCAAAACCGTACGCCGTACCTGCCCCTCGGCTGGCACATACAATCTACCTCTGAACCTCACAGCTCCATCCTCGCCCATCTCCACCTCGGCCATTGACAAAATACGGGGTAGCTCGGGGTCCGCTCGCTGGGCCTCAGTCACCTGTCGACGCACCGCGGGCATGACAGTCAGACTCGCAAGGACAGCCGAACCCTGGTCCTGCGGGACCTTGAGCCTAAAAGTCATGGCCGGGACCTGCTCCCAAAGCTTCCACTCCCTCAATAACATCTGACTGACCGTTACCCTCCAGCTCAGAGCATCAGCCACGACGTTCATCCTGCCAGGCTGATAAGACAGAGTAACATCATAATCCTTCATGTACTCTATCCATCTCCTCTGTCTGAGGTTAAGGTCCTTCTGCGTGAACACATACCTCAAACTCTGATGATCAGTGAAGAGCTCAAACCGCTCGCCGTACAAATAATGCCTCCAAATCTTCAGAGCGAAGATCACCGCTGCCAACTCAAGATCATGAGTAGGGTAGTTCGCCTCATGTGGCTTCAACTGCCGCGACGCATACGCCACGACTCTCCCATGCTGCATCAACACAGCACCGAGGCCTACCCCGGAAGCATCTGTACACACCACAAAACCACCCGAGCCAGATGGCAACACCAAAACCGGAGCAGTGGTAAGCAATCTCTTCAGCTCCATGAAGCTCCGCTCACACTCCTCCGTCCAGACGAACTGCACCTCTTTCCGCATGAGCCTGGTCATCGGGGCCGCAATACGAGAGAAATCATGAATAAACCATCGATAATAACCTGCAAGCCCCAAGAAACTCCGAATCTCCGTGACAGAACTCGGCCTCGGCCACTGCACTACTGCCTCGACCTTGGCCGGGTCCACGGAAACACCATCACCAGAAATAACATGTCCCAGAAAGTGCACCTCTCGGAGCCAGAACTCGCACTTGCTGTACTTGGCATACAACTGGTGATCGCGCAGGGTCTGCAATACCGCTCTCAAATGCTGTACATGCTCCTCAGCAGACCGCGAATACACGAGGATATCGTCCACAAACACGACCACAAACTGGTCCAAGTACGGACGAAACACCCTATGCATCAAGTCCATGAATGCTGCGGGGGCATTGGTGAGCCCGAACGGCATCACCAAGAACTCATAATGCCCATACCTCGATCGGAACGCCGTCTTCTCCACGTCTGACTCTCGGATCCGCAGCTGGTAATAACCCGATCTCAAATCGATCCTCGAAAACACCTGGGCCGACTGAAGCTGATCAAACAAGTCATCAATCCGCGACAACGGATACCTGTTCTTGACAGTCACCTGGTTTAACTGACGGTAGTCGATGCACAGCCTCAAACTACCATCCTTCTTCTTCACAAACAATACCGGCGCACCCCACGGGGAATAACTGGGATGAATATACCCCTTGGCCAGCAACTCCTGCAACTGCGCCTTCAGCTCTCGCAACTCAGCAGGCGCCATCCGATAAGGGGCCTTCGACATAGGCGCCATACCCGGCACCACCTCAATCACGAAATCAATCTCTCGCTGCGGTGGCATCCCTGGTAGCTCCTCGGGGAAAACATCAGGAAACTCGCACACGACAGGAATGTCCTCTACCTCAGGGCCCTGCCGCTCGACCAAAACCACGGATGCGAGAAAACCCTGACAACCTGCATCGAGCAAACGATGCGCACGGAAAGCCGAAATAAGCAAGCGGGAAGAGGAAGACCGAATACCTTGAAAATAGAAGGTGGGTCCACGGGGCTGTCGGAAGTAGACCTTCTTTGAGCCACAATCCACCAAGGCATGATGGGCCTCGAGCCAATCCATGCCCAAAATCACATCGAAGTCCTGAAGCGGTAACGCGTAGAGTCTAACCGGCAAGTTCCGCCCTTCCACCCACACAGGTACCTTCTCAAAGCAGTACGGGGTGATCATGAAGCCACCGGTAGGCAACTCTACCGCCAAGTCACAGGACACCTCGGTCACCGAGTCCTCCACGCTCTGAGCGAAAACCTCCGAGATGAACGAATGAGAAGCACCTGAATCGAACAAAACACGAGCCGCACAACCCAAAATCGAGAGAGTACCTTCCACCAAATGCGATGTCTCAGCCTCCGCCCTGGTCAGATGAGTCACTCTACCTCGGGATCTCTGCCCACCCATAGTAGCTGACCGTGCCAACTGAGGGAACTGTCCCTGCTGCTGGTACTGCTGCGGCTGTGCTGACGACTGCTGGGGCCGAAACTACTGCTGCTGCTGCAACTCGTGCGGCTGGCGCGGTCTCTGCGGACAGTCACGTGCCATGTGCCCTTGCTGGTCGCACCTGAAGCAAATCACGGGCGCCGAACACGGTCTGCCTGGATGAGAACCACCGCACCTGGGACAGCCATCCCGCGAACCAGTCATCGAACCCTGACGCTGAAAAGCCATCGGCTGTTGAACACTGCCCAACGACTCCTGCCCCGACTCCTTACGATCCTGACGCCTCTTGCTAAAACCAGCTTCCTTAAGCAACTTCTTAAGCTTCGACTTGAAGGATGAACCTGGCACCGGAGCCGCAGTCTGTGTCGCCACTGATCCACCTGCTGAGAGCTGGGCGGTACTCTGCTACTGCATCCCTGTCGGCTGGCTGAAATCTGCCTGCACCTGACTAGCACTGCTCGGCCCTCGAACCTTCTGCAAATCTCTCTCTAGCGTCGCTGCTGCCTTACATGCCGCATCCAAACTGGTCAAACCCGACGCAAGAAGATGATGCCTCAACTCTAGCCTCAGACCACTAACAAACTGATCGGTCTTCACCTCCTCGTCCGCCATGATATGAGGAGCATAACGGCCCAACTCGATAAACCTGGCACGGTACTCCATCACCGTCATGTCACCCTGAGTCAGCTCCATGAACTCTCGCAACCTCTGCGACCTGACAAAGGACGGACAAAAGGCTCGCTCGAAAGCCGTGACGAACTCCTGCCACGCAATCTGCCGAAGAGAACGAGATCGGAACACTGAACCCCACTCCGATGTCCACCAAGTACGGGCCGATCCCTGAAGACGATGAGTGGCCAGCGCCACCTGCTCCTCCTCGGGGCACTCCATCGCACTGAAAATCCGCTGCACATCATCCAACCACTCTCTGGCCACCTCAGGATCCGACTGCCCACCAAAAGAAGGAGGCTGATACAGCAAAAACTCCTTCAGCACACGACCGCGACCACCTCGAGCATGATCCTCACCAGCCTCGCCACCCTGCTGCTGATGACCTCCCTGCTGCTGACCTCCCTGCCGCTGCTGAAACACATATTCAAACATGCCTCGGAAGAAATCGTCCATCCCTGGAGCTCTCGCATCTCTAGATACACCCTCAGAAATTGAAGCCCTGCTCTGCTCCTCTGGACCACCACTAGACTCTCCCTGCTGGGCACGAGTCCTCCTCCGTGGCGCCATAACACACCTGGCACCAAGAAAAGCACCAGAAATCAATAAAACACACGACCCTAAGCCAGTCGCCGACTGTACAGGACATTCATGGACCTTCTGGACCACTGCAATTCGTTCCAAGTTCGATATACCTCCACAACCCCGCTCTGATACCAGCTGTGACGACCCGAGGATCCAAGTACCGGAAAGGAACCGGCGCGTCTCGAATCCCGGCCCGCCAACCCACGAGCCCGAAGACTCGGAAGGGTAGAAAGGAGTGGTGTGGGGTATAAGAGAAGCTGCAACGTCCACAGAGATAGCACAACGATCAAAAGGAAATGCACATAATAATAAATAAATCAAACTGCTACAAGGTCCACAGTGTCTCATGTCCAAAGCAAGTACAGTCAACATGAAAGAAAGTACAACTACACGGGGCATCCTCCGGAGTACAACAACACGGGGCATCCCCCGGAGTACAACTACGCGGGGCATCCCCCGGCTCTGGCAGACTGGCAACTAACCCTGGCTGGAAGACCCACGCTGAAACTCGGCCGCGCCTCCCGCCGACCCCGCCTCACCTGAAGAGCAGGGGTGAGCCTCATCTCATTGGCCCAGTAGGGATCCCGCGAATCCCCACCTCGCACGGAAAACGAGGAAGAAGAAGACAACCCTACCAAGCGAGAGTACGGTAGAACCGACAAGCTAAAGTAAATAAACGGAAAAGTCGTCTACTCTAACGGTACAGTAGTACGGAACCTCGGTCCAACAAAACACGAGTCCACGCCTGCCAGTGAACAGGAGCACCATCCACAAGAAGAACGACCGGATGCGTCCCCTGACGTCTTACACCGCGTCACAAGTGTCTAGCTACAACGCCCCGGGCGCGAGACTCAGACACGCAACAAGTACCACAACAAGGACTAGCTGGGGTCGCACTCGTCAGTGCGTGCCCTAAGCCCCCAACTACGTGTGCACACACAGACCATCTGCTCTAGGTCGGGTCCTCTAGCTGGTTTTCCCCCCCACCGGACTCTGGTGGCAAAGGCAAGGGGCCCTACGGTAACCAGCCTAAAAACCGCGTCACACTGGGTCTCGCTCTCCACCACTCCCAGGTGGGTACGCACACGCGTGCGCAGAAAGCTACGACTAGTGGACAGGTCACTGGAAGTAAGGACTAACCCACGGAAACCACCGACCAACACTAACACAGACTCACGATGATCATACGATAGGCATAGATGCCGGGGACACGCATGAGGTCCAACCATCCCTCAAGTCACGCGGCACCCCTACCAAGGTAACTGACTCTCCGGGGAACCCCGGGCGCCCCTGTGGCTCTCACTGGGTGCCCACGGCATCCCTAGGGCCACACGCCACAACCGGGTCCGCAACTCACCCAACCGGAGGTCACGATACCCGCAAAAACACGGTTCGGGGGAGGGGATGGTCGCGCTAGGTATCCCTAGCGCGACACCGAAGAACGCGCTAGCTAAGGCTAGCGCGATCTTCCATGTCGCGCCGCCCAAAGCCAGCGCGTTTACACCTGAACGCGCTAGTTTTGGGTAGCGCGATCTGGACATCGCGCTACCCGAACCAGGCGCGTTCCCCACCGCCTTACTGTTCGTCTTCTCAGACGGACACACTCGGACGACATGGCGCGTTCATCAAGAACGCGCCACTGGACTATAGCGCGACAACGGGCCGAGCCCGGTTTCGCGAAACACGCCCAAAAACGTAGATCCACGCCCATTCACCACTTCTGGTGAAGGGAAAACAATGGGGAATCACCCCACAACACCCTAGCATGCATCTAGGACCCCCAAATCGATTAAAAACCTCACGAATCGACGGATCCGGCGATCAAACCCCAAACATGGAAATAACCCTCCCGGCATGAATCTAGCCCCTCTCGGCCTCTCCACGGCCTAGAAATCACGGGGAATGCTAGAAAGAGGGTAAGGATTCGTCCCCCTACCTCAAGGAAGCTCGAAATCCACCGAATCACCGCCGAAATCAAGGATGAAGCTTTTACTCCCACGAACGCCCCGCCTCTCGCCGCGAAAAGCACGCCACCGGGACCGCCTTGCCGCCGCCGCCGCTGCCACGCCGTTGTCGGAGTGAGGGGGGCCGCATCTCGGTCGCCCGGGGAGGAGAAGATCAGCCGCGGGGGAGGGGGGAGCTCTCACGGTTGAAGGAAGGAGGAAGAAGAAGAAAAGAAAAAGGTAAAAGGAAAAGAAAAAGAATTGATATATATATAAAATCCGGAAAATCGAAAAAATCTCGAAAAATAGAAAAATACACCTCCTCGACCGTCTCGACGCGCTGATCGCAACGGTACCACTCGCGGGCTGGTGAACGACCCAGTTCACCCGCTACAGGGTTCCGAAGGATTCGCCGAAACCCGTACGCGGAAATCAGAAAACGCGCACGGAAAAGCCGCGGACACACTCCGGGCCTCCGAAACGACTCCGGATCGCGCCGATCCGAACACGAAAGATGTCCGAAATAAAATTTCGGACACAACAGAGTCGAACACCCTGACAAACCAGATCCGGGACCCATAACGAAGGATCCGAAAGATCCGGGACATTACACCAACTGCTTGGGCGCTGTCTACACCACCTTCTACAGGTCGATAACGAGGAGCAAGTCGCTGCTGCAAACGCCCCAGTGGAGGCCGCTGATCGCAAGGATGGCTTACCGAAGAAAACGGCCCCCACGGCCGTCGCCTGCTACGTCCATCATGTCCAGAAAAGGGACATGGTCCCCACTGCTGCCCAGAAGGGGAAGAAAACCAACCGGAGGAACCGGTCTACTGCTGTTGATCGTCGCCTTTCCAATTTCGGAAAGACGATAATGATGGGTGCTATTAGGGCGAACCTCGACGGTCGCCCCAGGGGAGTCCGGCCGGACAGAATCGTCCCGACCATCCCAACTGACAACAAGTTCCAGGTTTTGGCCGCTAGGAGGGCCAACTAGGAAGCTGCTGAAAAGAAGCCACTGGCGCCCAAGCCAGCAAAATACAAACAGGTCTGGCGACCGAAGAGGATCCAAAGCTGGGCCCCAGCTGAAGACAGAGAGAACCTCACTGATATCACTGTTGCTCGCCTCAGAGTAGGGGGCAGAAGGGAGATGAAGAAAGATGAAAGAAATGCTACTGCTGCCTACCCCAGGACCCGGGGGAAGAGAGATGAGATTGAGGGTCAAGAAAGAAATATGATTGCTATTCGTCCCATGATGAGGGGCGGAAAATATGAGACCAAGGAAAACTTCACCAACACCCATCCCATGGCCAGGGGTAAGAGATGGGAAGAGAAGATCTACAATGCTGCTGCCAACCGCTGCCAAGTTGGCAATATGAGAAGAGGTGAACCAGTCACTATGGTTACTGCAAGAAGATTAGGAGCTTGTGCCAGACAGGCTGATATCTTCAAATATCCCAGGGCCGAGCGTCTGAATGCTCGGGTGACAAGACTGGCCTGGCAGCAAAAGGGCCAGGACAGACTGATGCTCCGACCTGAGCCGCACAAGACTACTTCCACTACCTAGGGAGCTCTGCCCTAGGCCAGCAAAGACTATCCTGTGCCTTGGGCACCAGGGATGATGAAGAAGAAGAAACCTTCCAAGAAATGATGATCGAAGCCTCTTCCTCCGATTCGAATGACTATGAAGAAGGCCCCAGGGCCGGATATAATGAAGAAGACCTGTACGAGGAAGAAGCCAAAGAAAGAATATCGGTCTTTGACCGGCTCAGATATCCTAGCCAAATAAAAAGAAAGGTCTACAGGTGGAAAGGAAAGATGCAAATCTTCGCCTGCAATATGGCTGGACTGGCCAGGGGGCAAGATATACTACCAACTCAGCCAGATGAATTGCTCAGGCTGGCAACTAGACCTGGTCCTGTCACAAGAAGAGGCCAGGCAGCAAAAGATAAAATGAAAATTGATGATGAAGCCCGCAGGGTTGCCACTATGACAGTTAATGTAGTAACAGCGGAAGATGGAGATAACCCCTTCGTTGATGATGCTGAAGGGACTTCTGAAGATATACAAATCCCATCAACCATGGATCCCATGATCCAGATGATGTTCAGAAGATACCAACAGGAGATCAATGCTCTCCGAAGACAGCTCAATGAGAGACAGGAAGCTACGTCAGTCTCGAAGCAAGCTGAACCTGCGGGGCAGACATCCAGCTCCACAGAAACAACTATCCTGGCTAATCCTCTCTTAGCTGATAAGGGCAAAGCACCAAGTCAACCTGTTCCACAGCAAACAGTAGCTCAGCCCTCTGTGTCTCAGACACAGCCTACCGCGCCCATCTTGCGCGCCACTGTGATGACAACTCCTCACAGCCAGCAACAAGCTCACTTCTTCCCAGAAGAGATAGATCCAGCTGTAGCCCACAAGCAGATGATTGAAAGAATTGTGGAAATGAAGCTGTCAGAAAAGACTGGTGGTGATGCGGGTACTTATGATGTGTACAAGGTACCGTATCCTCCCCAGTATGCTGCCAAGAAACTACCTCCAGGCATCAGCAAGCCGCCAAAGTTTGAGAAATTCAATGGCCAGGGCTCCCCTAGGGAGCATATAGCCTACTACACTACAATCATGGGCGACCTAGCAGTCGATGAAGCCTATCTGCTCAAGTTCTTTGGCTCATCCCTCACTGGGTTGGCCTTTGAATGGTATTCAAGCTTGTCAGCAGGATCGGTGGTTGATTGGCCCGATATGCAGAGAAAATTCCGCGACAGGTTTCATGTCACGGAGAGGGAAATCACAATAGCAGAGCTGTATGCTACCAGGCAGAAACAAGATGAAACTGCACTGGATTACATCAAAAGATGGAGAAATCTAGCCATGAGATGCAGAAGACCTCCTCATCAGAGGATGCAGTGCAGATATGCAAGCAGAACCTCAGGAGGGAGGTGCTAGAAAAAATGATCGGTGCAGATGTCAAAACATTTGACCGACTGAACAATATAGTGGCGGAAGTCGAGACGTTCTTGTCCAAACGTCCGACCGTCAATGCTCCCGCCATGCCAAAAGGAAAATCCAATGATCGGCGGCCGTCACACTCTGAGGCCAACACCGTCGATTTTAGAACCTTTGAGCAACAAAAAGGGAAGAAAGGGGCAGATGAAGCTCCCCCGATGGCAGATACAGCAGAAAGAAGAGACAAAGTCTCTCTGAGGGACAGGATGAGAAGAGCTTACTCTTTTCCCAAGGATAAGACTGCAGCATTATTTAACTGGGCATATAAGTTCAATAAGGTAACATTGCCTGAACCGAAGAAGCCCGAAGATGCAGAAAAGAAAGATGATCCGATGTTCTGTCCATTTCACCGGGTGTTGGGGCACGCAATTGAGGACTGTTATGTCTTCAAAGATATCATGGAAGGAATGGTCAAGAAGGGTGAACTGCAGCTGGGAGATTACCAGGTGAAGCCGCCTCGGCCACATGAGCTTCCGCCCTGGAGGGTGGCCGCCAATATGATCTCAATCTATCAACAGCTGCCTAGGGAAGCCATTGAAGAATGCACCAGGCACACCTGTGAAGCCTGCTTCCTCACCCCATTGAAAGATCAGGAAGGATGGCAGATGGTACCCACAAAAAGCAGAAAGAAGACTCCCGCAGCTAAAACCAACGGAGCAGTTATCCGGGGTGTCACCCCAAGGCCGGAGTCGCCTCCAATAAAGCCAATATGGCCTACAGTTGAGACCGGACCAGTCATCCGGATCCATACTCGCAACCGGAGGAGACAAACTCCCCTCCCTGTACATAAAGAATAAAGCCCTGCAACCAGGCGTCTGCAGCAGTATATTAATGAGCTTGATGAGTATGAGCAGAAAAAGCCGAAACACCTGTTGGTGAAAGACTGTATACTCTGGGAGTAGCTCGAAGAGTTGAAAATTGAAGAGCAGCCGGAGGCAGAACAAAGAAAAGATGAGACTGAGTCCTTCTGGGGGCAGGAACTAGCAAAGCCAACTTCCCAGAAAAAGAAGAGACGGCCTAAGGCCAAAAAGGGAAAGAAGGTCACGACAGTACAATGCAATACTCTGTCGGTACTCTTTTCTCTGCCCCCGGGAGGATGATGAACAAGAAGCATCAGATGCCCCGCTAGAAGCCAATCATGCTGAGGCCTCTACCTCAGCCCATGCAACACGTTCTGGGAGAAAATGGGGGCGTCCGCCACCAGCTAACCATAATATTATGTTCAGAGGGGAGCAACCCTATCAGATCCCGAAACCAGAGGTGCGCGGTGTCCAGGTTCCTCCCCCTGCCAGCTTGTACCAAGGAAAAGATAAAGCAGAAGGAGCCCCTTCATTCCTGGAGTTCCTGTCCAGCTTAGAAAACGAGCAACTGGCTCACACTGCTCCAGCTAAAAGCAATAAGTGCCAGCAGACGGTAGATAGAAAGCAGAAGCAGCATGAAGAAAATGAAGAAAATAGCCCTCTAGCAAAGCCAGGGGCAGTCATTACAGAAGAAGCCCTCCGGGAGACCGATGAAGAAAATGAAACTGGGACTGGGCAGCAAAGGCCACAGGCACCACATGAACCTCCAAGACCCCGGTGGGCAGAGGAGATGAGGCTGTCTAATGTTCGGGTTGGCAGTCGAATCATGAAAATGTTGAAGAAGCTCCCCACCAGATTCTCCATCTGGGAGATACTCTCTCTGAGTGAAGAGGCCCGCCAAGCAATTGTGGATGCCCTGCAGTCGCCGGCACAATATGAAGCACTCTTAACGGAAGTGAATTCGGGGCCATCAGTCACATTCACAGAAGATGATATGCTGATCCCAAATGCCAGTCACAACAGACCGTTGTATATGAGGGGCTCCCTGAACTGTCAGTCGCTGAGCAGGATACTGATAGATCCCGGGGCTGCTGTAAATATTCTCCCGTATCGCATCTATCAGAAATACTACTTTGATCTGCAGCTTACCAAGGTCAGAGACATGAAGATTGCTGGGTTCAACCAGAAATGTGAAACACCTCTCGGGGTGGCTGATTTCAACCTCACATTGGGCGACCTCACTACCGTGGTACGATTCTATGTGATCGACTCCAACACCACGTATAAGGCCCTGTTGGGGAGACCGTGGCTGTATGAATATCAGATAGTGCCATCCACGCTACACCAATGCATAAAATACTACCATGAAGGAAAGGAAGAAAGGGTGTTTACAGACCTACATCCCTTTGAAGTGTCCGAGTGCCATATGCTCGATGCATCCTACTACACCGAGGTGTCGCAAAAGGATGAAAAGGAAGAGGCTGTGATCAGCCAGAAGAAGCCGACGACGAAGGCAAAAGCTTGGTCTCCACCGCCACCCAGGGGCTATGTTGAAAAGCATGAAGTAGCTCACATCTCTTATGCTGATGATTTTGCTCGGATCACCCCTCCTAGCATCCATCCAGATAGCACTGATCAAGAAATGAAAGAAAGGTGCATACAGGTGAAGGTCCCACGAGGTTTAATCAAACCCGTCGCCAGCCTAGAATACCAAACAGTGCTGCCACTGAAGACTATGGAAATCCCTCGCTTCTGCGAGCCGCCTACCATATTCTACACCGGGGAGGCAGTTGAAGAAGATGATCAAGACTGCATGGTCCCTGAAGAAGCCGCAAACCGATGGTGCCGATTACAGGCCTGGAGTATACTACCCAGCGGGTTTCGCAGATGTTCTCCAAGATGCAAATGCCATCACTACAATCTGCAGCCCAGAAGAAAGCATTCAGGGAGCTATGGGATCCGCCTCGAGATAATAAGGAACTGAGGAAGATCACACAGCATCCGGGATTGGGTTATACCCTTCAAGAATATTATGAAGCCGAGGTGGATGTCATCTCTACCTTCTACCAGCATGGAGACTCCCCTGGGATAGGATATGATCAATATCCCTTTGAGGATGAAGAGATTATGTATCAAACCATAACAGACAATGAAGCCCAAGATGACCAGCCAGAAGCAGGGATGTCTGATAAAACTGAGAGGGGTCGGTGCTGGAAGGACCCGTCCTGCAAGAAGGATCTATTCCAGGCCGAAGCACAATTTGATACGGGAACCCCGGATGAAGACCAGATGGCCAAAGAACTGAGAGAATGCCTGGAATTTGAGCGCATTCTGGAAGAAGTCCGGGCTCTACAGAAAGATGACCTTTCAGGGGAGCCTGCAACAGAAAGATCCCTAAGAGCAGAAGATTCCACTTTTGAATTCTCTTCTGAACCAGTCTCGTCCTCGGGGCAGACTGAACAGAATCCGATGGTATCAGCCTTATATGATAAGCCGACATCCGCTGATGAGCAGGATGACGATACAGAAGAACATGAAACTGAAGAGAATTATATCCCGGGAGGCTTTATTGATTTGCAAGAAGCCCCACCCGAAGTTGAGGACGGAGGCCAGGCCACCGTCGATGAGCTGATAGAAGTGAATCTGGGGTCAGCGGATGAGCCAAGGCCGACATTCCTCAGTGCACTGCTAGAACCAGCTGCCAGAGAACAGTACATACAGTTTCTGAAAGAGTTCCGAGACTGCTTTGCATGGACATATGATGAGATGCCGGGACTGAGCTCTGATGTGGCACAGCACCGATTGGCGATAAACCCGGGGGCAAGCCCTGTAAAGCAGCCTTCAAGGAGAATGCGTCCCGAACTGATAAATCAGATCAACAAAGAAGTCGACAAGCTGATCAATGTGGGCTTTGTTGAAGAGAACCAATATACTACATGGCTGGCCAATATAGTGCCCGTGAAGAAGAAAAATGGGCAGATCAGAATATGTGTAGATTTCAGGGACCTGAATAAGGCTTGTCCAAAAGATGATTTCCCAGTGCCAATTACTGAAGTAATGATCGATGCAACCACTGGCCATGAAGCCCTGTCATTCATGGATGGGTCATCCGGATATAACCAGATCTGGATCGCTGAAGAAGACAGAGTGCACACTGCATTCCGCACTCCGAAGGGGATATTCCACTATAAAAGGATGCCGTTCGGCCTCAAGAATGCCGGCGCTACCTATCAAAGAGCTATGACAAAGATCTTTGATGATTTGCTCTTCAAGAAGGTAGAGTGCTACATTGATGACCTGGTGGTGAAAACCAGCAGAAAAGAAGACCATTTGCAGGATCTGAGAGTAGTGTTCCAGAGGCTGCGCAAATATGAGCTCAAAATGAACCCTATGAAATGTGCCTTCGGCGTGTCCAGTGGAAAATTCCTTGGGTTCATCGTCCGTCACAGGGGCATTGAGATCGACCCATCCAAGATTAAAGCTATCCAGGAGCTCCCTCCACCAAGGAATCTCCACGAGCTGAGATCTTTACAAGGGCGTTTGGCCTACATCCGACGATTCATATCAAATCTGTCGGGGAGATGCCACCCTTTTCACAAGCTCATGATGAAAGATGTGCCGTTCCTCTGGGACGATGGCTGTCAGGAGGCCTTTGAGAAGCTGAAAGAATATCTCAAAACCCCTCCAGTGCTGGGGGCACCTATTAAGGGCAAACCCCTGATACTGTACATTGCAGCCACACACTGTTCCCTGGGGGCAATGCTAGCACAGATAAATGAAGAAGGCAAAGAGCAGGCTCTATACTACCTGAGTAGGAGGCTGATCAGAACAGAAGAAAGCTACAGCTATATAGAAAAGACATGCTTGGCACTAGTCTTTGCCGTTAAAAAGCTCCGGCACTACATGCTGTCACATGAAATCAGATTGATATCTGCAGCAGATCCACTCAAATACATACTGACTCAACCAGTACTGAAAGGCCGGTTGGGCAAATGGGCAGTAATTCTGATGGAATTCGATATCACATATATACCCCAGAGGGCAATAAAAGGACAGGCTGTGGCCGATTTCTTCGCAGAACATCCTGTGCCAGAGAATGATATGTTGGGGACTGAGTTACCCGATGATGAGACACTAGAAGCCTGCCAAGCTCGCAGCTATTCTTTGATGGAGCGTCTAGAACAGAGACGGACTCCGATGGAAAGACCAGAATACGGGCCGGAGCCGATATTGTGCTGAAATCGCCGGAAGGGGAGGTTGTGCATACTTCCTGTTCTATAAACAAGCCCTGCACTAATAATGAAGCCGAGTATGAAGCTCTGATAATCAGACTGCATATAAGCCTCAACATGGGTATCCAGATGCTTCAGGTATTCGGGGATTCAATGTTGATAATAAAGCAAATCCAAGGTGAGTTCGAAGTGTGAAAGCTGGAGTTGAACCCCTACCACCAAAAAGCTGTGCGCCTCATGGCGAAATTCTATCATATTGAGCTCAAGCATGTGGGCCGTGCACATAATGCCCAGGCTGATGCATTGGCAAAGCTAGCCAGCTCAATAGTAGTCCCACCGGATGAGACACTAAACATTGTTGTTATAAATCGGCGGCAAGTCCCCAGCATGCTAGAAGGCTGCCCCGAAGAAAATGAAGTCGCGACGATCAATACAGAACAGGCATCTGATTGGAGACAACACCTGCTACAATGGTTTTTACACCAACAGCTGCCGTAGAAAAGAGAAGAAAAGATGAAACTCCTGCGAATCAAAGATTCTTATGAATTTAGGAATGGGACTCTGTTCCGAATAATGGCAGATGCACGCAAGAAGATTCTGCTCCGCTGCCTGTCCACTGAGGAAGCTTGGCAAGCGATGAAAGAAGTACATGCTGGGACAGCAGGTGCCCACTAGGCTGGCCCCAAGATGAAGATAGAAATCAAGAAGCTGGGCTACTATTGGCCCACCATGTTTGAAGACTGCTGCACATTTGCAAAGTCATGCCAGAAGTGTCAGGAGCATGCTGTTGTGCCTAGAAGGCCACCTGCGATTCTGCACCCTACAGTCCCTAGCTGGCCGTTTGCACAATGGGGAACTGATGTAGTCGGTCCATTACCGACTTCCTCGGCTGGGCATAAGTATATACTGGCCATAACAGATTACTTCTCCCGATGGGCAGAGGCTATAGCACTAAGAGAAGTCACTGGTGAGTTGGTCGCTAGATTCATCAAGCAAAACATCATCTTCCGATTTGGGATCCCCAGCCGAATAATATCTGACAATGGGAGTCATTTCAGAAATCAGAAAGTCTATCGGCTTGCCGAGAAATATAAGATCGAATGGAGGACTTCCACTCCTTACAATCCACAGGCAAATGGATTGGCAGAAGCTTTCAATAAGACTTTGTGCACCCTGCTGGCCAAAGTCGTCAGTGCCAATAAGAAGGACTGGGAAGAAAAGATGTATGAAGCTCTGTGGGCGTACCGCACCATCTTCAAAACACCTACAGGGTGCTCACCATACTCCTTGGTATACGGCTCAGAGGCAGTAGTCCCACTAGAGCTGGAAGTCCCGTCACTCAGAGTGGCAGTCCAATATGACCTAGCCCGTGGCGAACAAACCAATGCAGAAAGAAGATTAGAAGAATTGGCTGAATTGGAAGGGAAGCGCCTCCAAGCTCAGAAAAATATCCAAATGTATCATGTCCGCATGGCCACTGCATTTAACAAACTCGTAAAAGGACGAGAATTTAAGAAAGGTGACCTCGTCATGGTCAAGAAAAAAGAAGTCATGGTGTCCAACCCGAAGGGAAAGCTAAATCCCAATTAGGAAGGTCCATATGTGATACAAAGGGTCTACGAAGGAGGGGCCTACATAGTTGTTAATCATCGAGGGGAGATCCAATTCTCACCACTCAACGGTAAACACCTAAAGTTGTATCATGCTGCACAGCTGATGTTCCCCGAGTAATCGGGCAAGAGATACCTTTTTCATGGTCTAGCAGCACTACGCCCTAGCCGAGATACCCTTTCCTTGGCCTAGCGGCACTCCGCCCTAGCCGAGATACCCTTTCCTTGGCCTAGCGGCACTCCGCCCTAGTCGAGATACCCTTTCCTTGGCTTAGCGGCACTCCGCCCTAGTCAAGATACCTTTTCCTTGACCTAGCGGCACTCCGCCCTAGCCGAGATACCCTTTCCTTGGCTTAGCGGCACTCCGCCCTAGTCAAGATACCCCTTCCTTGGTCTAGTTGCACTCCGCCCTAGCCGAGCTACCCTTCCTTGGTCTAGTGGCACTCCGCCCTGGCCGAGATATCCTTTCCTTGGTCTAGCGGCACCCCGCCCTAGTCAAGGTACCTCTTCCTTGGCCTAATGGCACTCCGCCCTAGTCAAGATACCTTTTCCTTGGCCTAATGGCACTCCGCCCTAGCCAAGATATCCTTTCCTTGGTATAGTGACACTCCGTCCTAACCAGGCTACCACTTATCGTGATCTTGTGTCGTCACGGTCTGACACCCTCTAAACAGGAAGGGGGGGATAGAAGAAAATAAAAAATATATATATAAAAAAAATGGGGTTAAAAATAGAGATACCCCGCCAGTCTTGTTCGGACATTCTGAACAAGGGTAAAAATGGCTAAAACCCAGCTGTGGTGAAAACCCGAAAGGGCACTGCAGGCAAAATCGGGTACCCCGCCATGCAAAAACCCGAAAGGGCGCACGGGGAAAAGCAAGAGGGAGCTGGCTCTGGTGAAAACCCGAAAGGGCACTTGGGTCGGTAATGTGGTAACCACGAAGAAACCCGCATATCTCTTTATGTCCCGCCGTGATGAAATCCATCCAGTTTAGACCTTACGTCTACCCTGATGAAATTTATGAAATCCTTGCATTGGTATAAACCCAATACCGATGATGAAACCCGTTGCTGATTGATTGGCGCATTGCACGATCAGCGATGAAACTTGTCCAGTTTAGACCTTACGTCTATCCTGATCAAACCTATAAAAATCCTTGCATTGGTATAAACCCAATACCAATGATGAAACCCGTTGCCGATCGATTGGCGCATTGCCCGATCAGCGATGAAACCTGTCCAGTTTAGACCTTACGTCTATCCTGATCAAACCTATAAAAATCCTTGCATTGGTATAAACCCAATACCAATGATGAAACCCGTTGCCGATCGATTGGCGCATTGCCCGGTCAGCGATGAAACCTGTCCAGTTTAGACCTTACGTCTATCCTGATCAAACCTATAAAAATCCTTGCATTGGTATAAACCCAATACCAATGATGAAACCCGTTGCTGATTGATTGGCGCATTGCCTGATCAGCGATGAAACCTGTCCAGTTTAGACCTTACGTCTATCCTGATTAAACCTATAAAAATCCTTGCATTGGTATAAACCAAATACCGATGATGAAATCCGTTGCTGATTGATTGGCGCATTGCCCGATCAGCGATGAAACCTGTCCAGTTTAGACCTTACGTCTATCCTGATGAGACCTATGAAACCCTTGCATTAATGTTAGCACCCACATCAATGATGACATATGCACAAACTGCGCCCATCAGTTATAGAATCAAAGTTTCAATAAAAAAAAAAGAAAGGGAGAAGAAAAGAAGAGATAAAATGGGGTTAAAAATAGAGATACCCCGCCAGTCTTGTTCAGGCATTCTGAACGAGGGCAAAAATGGCTAAAACCCAGCTGTGGTGAAAACCCGAAAGGGCACTGCAGGCAAAATCGGGTACCCCGCCACGTGAAAATCCGAAAGGACGCGTGGGCAAAAGCAAGAGGGGGCTGGCTCTGGTGAAAACCCGAAAGGGCACTTGGGTCAGTAATATGGTAATTCAAAAAGTTCCGTGCCAACCGGCGCGATACCTTCATCTGTCTTCATTGGTAAAACCTTCCGTCGGTCATCTGGCTCCATGCCCCACCGATGATAAAGCCTTTCTGGGACAGACCTTACGTTTGCCCTGATGAAATCCACATGCCCCCTTTCGCATGTCCCACCAACAATGAAACCCATCACTGTTCTGATGAAACCTATGCATTCTTGGCAAAGTCCCACCCGCGATAAACCCCTTTCAGTTTAGACCTTTCATCTATTCTGATAAAACTTAAAAACTCTTCTGTGCTTCGATATAAACCCAATATCGATGATGAAACCAACTGTTGATCGACCGGCACTTCGCTCGATCAATGATAAATCCTGCCAGTTTAGACCTTTCGTCTATTCTGATGAAACTTAAAAACTCTTCTGTGCTTCGATATAAACCCAATATCGATGATGAAACCAACTGTTGATCGACCGACACTTCGCCCGATCAATGATAAACCCTGCCAGTTTAGACCTTTCGTCTATTCTGATAAAACTTAAACTCTTCTTTGCTTCGATATAAACCCAATATCGATGATGAAACCAACTGTTGATCGACCGGTGCCTCGCCCGATCAATGATAAACCCTGCCAGTTTAGACCTTTCGTCTATTCTGATAAAACTTAAACTCTTCTCTGCTTCGATATAAACCCAATATCGATGATGAAACCAACTGTTGATCGACCGGCACCTCGCCCGATCAATGATAAAAACCCATCCGGCTCAGACCCTGTGTCTGTTCTGATGAAAACTATGTCCCCTTTAAATGCCCCACTTGCCATAACCTCTACCCAGTCTAGACTTTCCGTCTATTCTGATAAGACCCTTTCTTTCACATTCCTGCAAATTGTCTCCCTCACAGCACATATTGCCAAGAGGGACGTTTGCCGCTACCAACAGAATCCAGTTTAAGCACCTCTTCGGATGTCGTCATGCGGTGGAGCGAGTTCCCCATCCTTTCTCTGAAGGGGTGGACGCTCTCCTGCCAGATACGAGCCATTCGCATGAGGAGTTGCTAAAATCACTACCCCACTTCCCTGAAGTGATAAAACCACATGGAAAGAAGGTGGATACACATAAAGCCAAAAATTTCTTTTCATTAAGAAGTGAGTACATAAAGGGCCCCGAGGGGACATTGTATCACAAAAGAGCACAAAAAAAAAGATAAGAAAGAGAAAATGATTCATGGCTGTCGGAAGATATCCTCGAATGCCAGAAGGCCCACATAAGGGGCGGCTCCTAGTTCATGAAGCCGAGCCTCCTCCTCTTGCAGTCGAACAGATTGGTCTCGAAAGGATGCCACCTGCCCCTCTAATAAAGCTGCTTCTTCCTCGAGCTGCGGTCGATAAGTTGTTAGCTGCGGCAGCTCGGCTCGGAGATCAGACAGTTCAGCTTCCAGGATAGTTATCCGGTCGCGCACGAAATGCTCCCGCTCTGCCAAAGACTGCATTTGACGCTGTCGCTCCTGAAGGATAGAGTTCATCTTTGCCAGCTCAGACATGCACTCCGTTCTTTGCAACTTCAAGGCTGCCAATCTGTCCGACATGATGTGTGTCAAGAAATCCCGGCGGTGAACAAATTTCAACAATAAAAGAACCCGCTGGGCCCATATTTCTGTGGGACATCCCATCGCCTGTAAGCCGGCGGTGAAGCGCCCGGCTATCTCCTTCAACTGTGGACAAGTTAGTCCAGGTTGGGACTCCACCAGCTGACGCAGCATGCCCAGATGTTGCCAGACAAAACTTTCAGGGGAAGTGAAGCCAGGCAAAGGAAGAGGAGCTACTTCAAAAGTTACTTCACTGTCTATATCCGCCCATAGGGTGATATCCGGCTACGAAGAAGAAGACGACAGGTCTGCCGAAGCCACCAACTGAGCTCTGCCCGTAACCTCTGACGTGGCCGAGAGATCTTCCACCTCCATCTCCTCGGAGGCGGCCGTCGAAACACTCCCGGATGCAACTTCAGGCATCTCCTCCTCAGATTCTGAAAATACGGAGATAGATTTCGGGGCCGTTATAGGCGATACTCCCGTTTCTGTAACAGCTACCTCTCCTTCTTCCATTTCGGTGCCCAGTTCCTGCAATGTCAAGGCTGCGGGGGCCACAGTCTGAAGAGGCAAAGGTTCGCTCTCCATGATTGATATTATGGGAACTGTTGATTCGGGAGCGATGGTCATCACTGCAGCTGGTATAAAGGCAGAACCCCTGGCTGGGTCCATTTCAGCTCTGAAATCCAAAGCCTTGATGAGAGCCGGGCCTTCCCCTGCATTCCTCAGATCCAACGATGCTAAGTCCGTGGAGGACTGCACCCTCACTGGCACAGGGCGAATTATCTCAAGAACGCCTGCCCAGGCGGCTGCCGAAGCAGGAACAATAGCCAGGCTACCGGATAAAGTGGCTTCAACGGCTGCGCTCGTCGCCGGGATGGCAACAGGGGACTCTTGTGAACGGATCAATGCAGCGTCAAGCAGCAGATAAAAATGGGGAAAAGGAAATCGTAAAGGGAAAAGACTCACTTCTAATGTGATGCCAATATCCTCAAAAGACTGCAGGGAAGAAGAAAGCTCCGCTGATGGAACCACAAAAGGAGGAGCTATATCCGCCTCGGTATCCAGGCCGGCAAACTCTTCTGGTAACTCCTCTCCAGAAAATGGCACCAGCAACTTGGGGGGTGTAAATGATAAAATAATGGCGGTACATACAGATGGGGTCTCTGGTTTGGAGACACCCTCCGTATCGCTCCCGCTGAGATCTGCTTCTTCTCCACTTGCCTCAGAAGCGGCCGCGGAGCTACTGGAAGAGATTTCTACTCTGTCCACGGGCGGGGCCATCAATTCTAACATCTGCTTGGAGGAAGACCGGGTAACTATGCGCCTTCCAGGAGCGAAGCCCCGTTTACCCTGGGTCTTGTAACCCTCCCGCGGCTGAGTGATATCGCCAGCCGCTCCTGTAATCTCACTCTCCTCCCCGGCCATCACTATAAAGAAAAGCCTGTGAGAGGGACGATGAAAAGCAGTTGAAATGAACAGAAAAAGATGAAAAGGGCATGCTTACCCTCCGCCTCACTAGTCGGCGTGGGAGAGGGCAACCTGGTCCCCACCTCGGAGGGAGCCGCGACTGGCTCTTGAGCTGTGCAAAAAGGAGTGGTCAGATTTAAACACTCCTCTGAAATCCAGCAAGAGAGAATGAAGAATGCAATGGCAGAATACTGATGTTACCCTGAACTGATGCCTGAGCAGCCTCCCTCTGAGTTTCGAACTCATCAAATGAGGGAATGTCAGGGAGAGGGGTCCCGGTGTCCATCGCTATCGAAGCCGATTGTTGAGCATGGGCCTTCTTGGCCTTCCTGGCCTTCCCAACTGCAGCCTTGACTGCAGAAGCCTTCCTCTTCTTGCCAGGAGGCAGGGGAGTAGTAGTCGGTGCTGCTACAGGGACTTCAAAATAAGTGGGCTTCTCAGCCTGCGCAATAATCTTCCTGTAGAGCCCCTGCCGCTTTATATCGGGCCGGTCTGTTAAGAATGGCAGAAGGATGATGGGATCAATAGATGCAAAATTCAGATGCTAAGCAGAAAACACTGCAATCAGAAAAGAAGAAATCTTACCTGCCGGGCCGTCATAGAATACAGAAAGTGGCCAGTACATGTAAGCTACCTCCTTGGAGCGGGAAGCAGCCTCCTTGATGAGCCAACACACATCACCAAATAGCTGGCACTTCTCTACCAAAGCTGCCAGATCATTATGGCCGCGAAAGTCAAGGCAGCGAAACAAGTCAAGATGGTCCATGCCCCAGCCATCGACATAATGAAATGATATAAACAGTGGCTTGTTCAAAATGCCAGCTATCGGGCTTTCTGCAGATAATCCATGCAAACTCAGCAGAATGAACAGCCAGGACGTTTGTTTATAGTACGTCTGAGTTCTATCTTCCCGGCGTACAAACGTCCTATATGGATGAAATTTATCAATTGGACCCCTCCAATGAGATACTGCCGGGAGCGGCTCTTCAATAGGAAATGGATACTGTTGTGCCTCCAAGCGAGCATCTCCTACATGGCATAAATGTCTCAGGGTCTTTATGAAATTGTCTTCGTTAATAGCGGCAAAGACAGGAGCAGGCGGCTCAGAATTCTTTTCCTTCAGAGCTCGACGCTGGGCCAGATAGTTCTCTGCCTCCCTCTGGTTCTGCGAATAAAGCTTTCTCAGATGGGCCTCGGGGATTTCAAACACCGGCCCAGGCTGCTGTTTCAGGAAAGAGCGCTCTGCTACATCCCAGAAAGCACCCCTGCCATCCCTGAAAAAGCCGGTCCGAATGTTCCACCATTTGATATATTCTGATGTTACTCGGGGAGCACGGTTGGAGACGGTGGGCACCCTGAAGATTGCATCGTCCTGACGATGATAGAAATCCCACCACAACCGGCCGTCGCCGACAATGGTGGACGCATGCTTGGCCCTGCTATCCAGGGGAAATTGAGCAGCTGATGTAGGGATGTGCTGGTCATAACCGAAGTTTCGCCCAAATCGGAACGGATAGTATGGCTCCAACAGAAGCAGGCCACCCTTTCTGTAAACCAAAACACTGGGCCGAATTGCCATGGCCCATCTCACCAGCTCCGGTTCCAAGATTGGCCGAGCAGTGTTGACCCCTGAGACAGGGTGGATATATGTCTCTATCTCCTCCAGCTTGCACTCTCTTTGAGGATCAATCAAAGGAGCTGAACCTGCTGCCAAGCTCCAGAAATGTATGCTGCCAGGGGCGTCCACTGGTACTTTTATCAGTCGGCCCCTTATCTTAAATAGCTGATCATAAAAGGGACCAGGCTCAGCGCTGGTAAATTCAATCATCCTGGGTGACACTATATCCGCCTGCAAGGTTCTCGAGCTAATTCGGGGAATATACTGCAGACCCAGGCATTGAAGAAATGAAAAGGAACCACGGTCCTCAAAGAACGGGGAGTCCGATGCTTGTACAGGTCCCCCAAAGATTTATATATCAAACATAGGGCCACTGGGCAGAGCGACAGCTTCATCCCCCATGCCATCTGACAAGCTGGATATATGGCCTCTGGCCGAATGACTGTCTCGTCCCCTTGTGGAAGAGCAAAAGTACATAGCCAGAATGTGAAATAAGCTGCACAGTGTGTGATGGGATCTACCCCTGCCGGGTTGGGACCACCTTTGCCCGCATGGCGTAATGAAGATGGCAGTGCCGATTTATAGCGGGGAGCTCTTATCTGCTTGCTCGCGACAGGACCCATGGAGGGGAAATCTGCATATTTCAAGGGACCGTCGAAGAAGTACTGGAGCCACTGCCCGATCCGGACCCTCAGTTTGCTACCTTTCTCTCGGGGATGATAGCCTTTGGAGGATCCTCTGCTATATGCCAGACAGATGGAGCGGTAAACCTTCATCAGATATCGGTAAGAGAAGCCAAGGGAGTACTTGCCTTCTCCATCAGAGCTGTCTTTCTCAGAATCTACCAAGCAGACTTCTTCATACGGTTCACCGTCAATAGGCAGACCGGAGAGCCATGATAAACTCCAGAGGTCTAGGGATGTCTCACCCTCTACTGTATAAAAAGTGTTGAACAAAGGACAGAACACTTCAAACATCCCACAGCATAACCCCATGGAGATGGGATATCAGAATCTGGAAGCAAAAACACTGTGGTATACTCCCGCTCTGATCAGCAGAGGGGCATATTCCGTCAGAACAAACTCAGTAAATTCTACTGCCCCTACTCGGAACAGATGGGAGTCAGTGACTTTGCAGTCCCCGAACCAACCAGCGGACAAATGGTACTTGAACTGAATGGCCGAACAATTCAACACGAAGGGCTCTTCGCGATATCCCCACTTTATAGGTGCCAAGAACATACCATAGTCGGGCTTCTCCCTATGAACTCGGCCGCCAGCATTGTCCCACCGAGCAGGTGTAAATTCCGGTGCCCGGATCAGCATCTTCTTCTCCAGTTCTAGCTCCGATATTCCAAGGACTGCATCCCAGTCCCGCTTCTCCCCAGGAAGATATATGGCCTTGCTGCGATACACTGATTCCTTCAGGCTATCTCGCTCGGCAAGGATGGCAGCTTCAACTACGCGAGCTATCCGATAATCTCGCAAGCCACCCACTGTGAAAGTCCGTATGAACGGCATCAAGTGGCGATCCTTCGGGAAGTCTGGCCGGTAGTTATTATCCCGCCTGAAGCATGTCTCGGTCACCGTGGAGTATACCCGGGCCATCGACACTGTATCAATTTTAGAATCAGATGATTCGTCAACTGAAGCTATTCTATCATATCCGAAATCCAAGCTGTGCACGTTCAACCAATTTACTGTGGCCCGAGATATGTCTGGCTGGGCCGATGAACTAGCTCCAACAGCTCCGGAAGATGCAGCAGCAGAGCCAGAAGCCATTGCTATATCTGCAAACAAAAGAAGAGATATGGATTAAAAGTCAGTCTTGTGTAAATTGCAGCATGAGATTCTATAAAATTTTCGGCAGCATCTCCCCTTATTCGGGATCTGCCCAAAAAGAATAGGGAGTCACCAACCAAGAGGGGGTGATCCCGGAAGCAAAGGGATTAAATCCCCAAAAGACGTCATACCCAGGACGGAAGAACTCGCGGCCACCGCCGAGAGGATGAAGACGGCTCGCGTCGAAGAGAAGAAATGGAGAGAAAAGCTGAAGAAAGAGAAAAAAAGATGAAGAATGAGAAGAAAAAGAGCCTCGGCGCCCTAAATAGGGGCCCGGGCGACCAGGGTCTCGGCGCGGCCGAATGCGCGCCGAGAACCGCCCAGGCCGAGAGCCTCCGGCGGCCAGAAGGTGCGCCGAGAAGCCCCCAGGCCGAGAACCCCTCAGGCCGAGGCCCCCTGCGGCCAGGGCGCGCCGAGAAGACCCCAGGCCGAGAGCCCAGCCGACCAGGCCGCGCCGAGAGCCCCCCGCGCCGAGAAGCTTCGCGCCGGGAGGTCTAGCAGGCCGAGAAGCCTCAAATACTGAAAATAATGACAGAAAATATGAAGAGGAGAAACATCGGTGTGCAGAATACTGTTACAGCAAGATGATCAGGTCTGAGAACCGAATTGAAGACAAATTGAGGAAGATACCCTCGAATGGTGAAAAACACCTGCAACCCCCGTGCCGCTTATTCTGCGCTTACGCCGCCCGCAGGTGGGGGGCATTTGTTGACACCTGGAAAATGAACAAGGGTGGAAGCATAATTGAAAAGAGGGTCTGACCAACAGTGAAAGACTAATGATGAAGCTTATCAACCTTTCACCCGGCTAAAGCCCTTGTCGGCCAAAGCCGATGCTCGGTGCCAATGTCACTCAGACGACAGCACTGATAAAGCAGCAGTCACTCGACTAATGAGACCTTCCAGCCCTTTAAGAAGAGCTGTACTACTGCTTCGTCCAAGAAGTCACAGATGATATGTCAGGGTAAGTCAGATGTCGGCTTACTGAAGGAAGTAATATGAGATAAAGATGAAGCCAGCACCGGCAGATGAAGATGGTAAAGGATCCTGAAAAGATAGAACAGAAGAAGAATCGTCTACACAGATTATACACCCGGCTGAAGTCTTCCCAGACTAAAGCTGATGTCCGAGCTCGTCACCATTAGAGTGACGATATTGATAAGATGATATCCGGTTTTGTCACCGTTCAGATGACAATCCTGATGAAACCCCTGTCTACGGACTGATAAAACCCCTGTCTACGGACTGATAAAATCCCTGTCTACGGACTGATAAAACCCCTGTCTACGGACTGATAAAATCCCTGTCTACGGACTGATAAAACCCCTGTCTACAGACTGATGAAACCCCTGTCTGCGGACTGATAAAACCCCTGTCTACAGACTGATAAAATCCCTGTCTACGGACTGATAAAACCCCTATCTACGGACTGATAAAACCCTGTCTGCAGACTGATGAAAATCGTAATCACGATTTCGATATGAGACATGTCATAAATGAAAGGCCCTTTCGGGTGATGAAACACTTAAAAAACCCCAAGTGGGCCTGTATGAAGGTGGCGCCGAAAGCCTGTGTCGAAGCCCAAAGTTGGCGCCGAGAGGTCGGATTCGAGCGCCCCGGGAAGCTTATTTCAAGCGCGCCGTGAGGGTGTCTGCCGAGAAGAAAAAGGGAAAAGGGTTATAAAACCCCCTTCCTTCGAAGAGAGAAAAAGGGAGATAGCAAGAAAGAGGATAGACAGAAAAGAAAAGAAGAAAGAGACGAAGAAGAAAAGAGCGAACAGATAGCCAGAAAGAGAAAGAGAAAGAAAAAGAGAGGGAGAGAGTCTCCGTCGAAAGAAGAAGCAGAAGAAAGGAAAGAAGAAGGGCTCCAGGTGGGCTGATAGGGGGAGGGAGAGGAGTCAATGCTCCACCCTCCCCCCCCCCCATGTTCGATGTTTCTTTTTCTTCTTTTTACTGATTCTCCGTATGTAATAGTCGAAGTCTTGATGTTTAGATTATTCATACGATTCTTTCCCTGTTCCTCCCCTTTATGTTTCTCGATGTAAGTGATGGTGACATGAAATAAATGCAATGGCCGTGATGGATTTTAGGTGATACGATCTTCCTTTGTCTCCATATGTACGCATACTGTTTGTATGAATGCCCCATGGGCGAAATGACTCAAGCTCCGGTGTCGGGTCTGTTCTTCGAACAGGGATGAAGGTAGAACCCCCACCCTTGTTCAATGGGTTGCTGGGTTCTATTCTCCTCTCTCTTCCCGCTTCAAGAGCATGCCCTCCGTATGTATTTGAGTCTGTTCCTCAAGCCTCTTGTGCTGTCCGGGAACCAGAGACATCAATCTCTTGGTTCCCCGGACTGCCGGCTATAAAAGATACATTTGAGCCCGCAGACGAATGCGACCCCGGATCCTCATTCCAATCGTTGAATGACTAGGGTCTGAGGTCCCAGCATCAAGGGTTCTTTCATCGCAGATTTGCTTCCCAGATGATATCATGCTAGTCTGGGGAATCAGAGACAGCCATCTCTTGACCCCCCCAGACGTCTGGCAGTATACAGATAAAAGCTACTCAGGCCCCGACGATGGTCTCCCCTCTTCCTGATGATCCGGCCTCTCAGCTCCCTTGGCGTCCTTCTAGCAGAGGCCTTCATGAAATCTCCTCATACATCCCTGATTCGGCCTCAATCTGAGCCATAAAACCCAGAAATCCCAGAAACAGAGCATCGTTATTGAGCTCTGAAGCCCTGAAATCCTTCTGCATTCCATCTTCTCGGCGTGCGAGTTTCCCCGCCGAGAACCGTAAGGCCGAGAGGCCTTCCCTTCCTTTCAGCTAAACGACGAGCCCTTGTTTTGTGAAAAACCCCATAGCCCACAGCCTCCCGGCGCTAGGCTCCCGGCGCGGCCATGAGCGCGCCGGGAAGCCCCGTGCCGAGAGCTTCTTCCAGCCAAAGGCCCCACGCCGAGATCCTCCTCTATCCACCAAATGGCCATGCCGAGAGCCCCCCCCTTTTGTCCACCAAAAGGTCATGCTGAGAGCCCCCCTTGGCCAATCAAAGGGCCATGCCGAGAGCCCCCCTTTGCCAATCAAAAAGCCACGCCGAGAGCTCCCCCTTGGCCAACCAAGAAGCCACGCCGAGAACCCCCCTTGGCCAGCCAGTAAGCCACGCCGAGAGCCCCCTTGGCCAACCAAAAAGCCAAGCCGAGAGCTCCCCTTGGCCAACCAAGGAGCCACGCCGAGAACCCCCCTTGGCCAACCAGTAAGCCACGCCGAGACCCCTCTTCTTGGCCCAATGAAGCCCAGTCAGGGGACTCTCTCCCCACTGCCATGAGACCGTCATGAATGATCTGAGAAGATACAGTAATGGGGAGGACCTCCCTCCCCTACAGTCCTCATTCCCGATCCGGATTCCACCCTTATGAACCTAAAGGGCCATGTCGTTACATGCGTTCTGAAGGGTCTCAAGGGGATATTGACCGATGAAATAGAGGCAAGCGATGTCCCGGGGCCCGGTGCCCATCCTCATTCGGTTGTCATCCCGGCATTCCGTGGGTGATGACCTATCTTCTCTTGGCACAATCCAAGTCAAGGGGACATGCTGCCGAAATTCACACACACCTGGCCAGGTCACTGTGATATTATCCCTCAACCCCGTCGGCCCACGGAGTCATGCCTTTGTATGCCCGCCGATGGTCCCCTCGAAGGGGGGATATAAACGTGCTACCGCACCCATATGGGGCGTGCCATGGCATGCCGGTCCCTATTCGGACTCCGGGTCAATTATGCCCGATCCTTTACGGTTCCCACCTTGCCATTGCATGGGTGGTTTCCTATTCCCCACTTGGCATCATCCAAGATGGTGGGAATATGCCGTCGGATTTGTCCCGTAATTAACAAACCCCTGCTTTGTCCGAATACATTTAACGTCTTGCAAACAGATGAATTTTGTCTCCTTTGAGCATGTGGTTTTACCGCTGTCTTCCTCCTACCTTTAGCGTTTAATCAAGGGTTGTCTTCCTTAGGGAGGACGTAATTAACGTCATAGCGTTCAGGGTATGACGGACTTCCAGTCCCGACTCGGACCTCACAATCGACTGACCAAGTCAGATCGAGCGCACAATAAAAAGATCGTCACCACGGTGACTGGCACGCCAATAAATCCATAAACATAAATAAATAACCAGACGATAGACAAATAAACCAACGATAAAATCGATAAAGGAATAAAATCCGCGCTCCACAGCGCCACCTGTTGGAAAAGCAAAAAGAGGTCTAGGGCTACGATAGCCCTCTATTTATTAAGGTTGAGGAGGCTTCTAGAGATCGAATTGGCTAAGAGAGTCCAAAGGAAAAGAATCGGCGAAAAACTCGATATACCTAACTAATCCACATCACCGCCATTGAGAGAGGCATCTAGAAGCTAGGGTTTCAGGGGCAAAATGATCTACTAGAGTTTATCTATCAATTGGGCCTGGTCTGGGCTCGAATGGAAGAGAAATGGGCTCGAATTTGGTCGATTAAGGTTGGGCTATTAAGAACAACGATTTTGGACTAAAACCTCTTCAATTCGGCCTCATTAAATTTTTATTAGGGGTCGGCCTAGTTGACATTATTGTTAAACACTTCGTTCTCTACAAGAATATAATTTTTTCATATTTTTAAAAATTCGTCAAATCTTTGGCCTACAGGTGAAAGTCAATTAATTTAGATTGTACCTATTAAATTCCAATCATCGTGGAAAATTCGATTGCATCTTGGAATATGAAAGTCTTTTTATAGTGATTGTAGAAAAATAATTATTGATACAATTTGGCCACTTTCAAAGATAAATAATATTATTGAATTAAAAAAATCATTGAAGTCATTAAAAAAAAGTTAATAGCTTTAATTCCAATGCATATTTCAAAATTTTACTTTTATATTTTATTATTTAACTGGGGTGTTACATCCTCCCCTACTTCAAGAAATTTGGTCCCCAAATTCATCAATCGCCATTAACTATTCAAATAGTTAAAATAAGATGATCTTATCTATTCAAAATAACATGTTAATCATACAACTAATGGAATGCAAAAGAATTTAACTAGAGTTAAGGACGAGGGAAAATGATACCTTATATAATTCTTCATTTGATAGAAATCAGTTCCAATTTTCTCGTGGAAGTAGCTTAGGGCAATTAGCCATTACTTGATCTTTATTTCCGCAACAAAGACACGCTCCGCTCCTTCGCCAACACTCTTTGATTAGATGACCAAATTTGTGACAATGAAAATATTTCAATTGCGAGAGGTTATTCCTTTTCTTCTTATTACATCGAATCTTTTTACGATGGACTCGCCACCTTCTAGCGAAATCGAACCTTAGCTTACTCGTAGACCCTCTGGCTTTCATTTCAAAAAGGAGCTTAGACACCTACAAAATAATTAAAAAAAATTTTATTACCCTTACACGCCGTGCTACGCAATCTTATACATACTTTATTACTTAACTCAAAGCACTACCCAATCTCACCAGGTGACAAGAAGGGATGACAAGGATTACACGATCTATTACTTAGGGTAACCTATACTTACAGAAAAGAACCTAGGACTCAACAACCGAGGCTCTGATACCACTTCTGTCACGCCCCGAACCGATAGCAGCGGGAAGCGATGCTCGGAATATGGCAGCGAAACAATCATAATAATTAGAGTAGAAAATAAATAAACATGATAAATAATATTCAAACAACTGGAGACCATTGATTTGAGAAAACTATAGTTTTATTGATATTTGGAAATTGAATTACAAATTTGACTCATTTTTTACAATAATAGACTCAATGACAGAAATAAAGAAGAGAAAATAGCAAGACCCACTATACTAACTAGACTCAAGAAAATAAAAAGACTCCAGTCTCTAAGTTCCATGTTCACTTGATCACGCTGGCCCGAGCCCAGTTGTAAACGTTCCATCTACCTAGTTACCTGAAAAATGATAAAGTAGGGAGTGAGCAAGAGCTCAGTAGGAATTATACTCTATCGCCAGGCGAAGTTTAAGTAATTAGCCATTTTCATGAACGTATAAATAAAGCGAGAATTCAATAAAACAAGCTGGTAACCAACAAGATCAGAAGATAATTGATAGATAAATGGAAAGGAACATTTACAAATCGAGATAGTAAAACAAATAACCAGAATTCCACGTGAGTGGCCACATTACAAGTCAAGTCAAGTCAATACATCATGCACGATAATAAGTGAATGGCCATTTATAAAGTAAAGTCAAGTCGAGTCATACAAGCAAGTACTTCACGCTTCAAGCATGAATTGTAAGTTTCACGAGAATGTGGAATGTCATAGACTCAACACGTAAGCTAGTACTCGGTGACAATGCCACACCTAGTCATTCACCTCCCCGGGGATCAAGTACATTTTGGGTGCGTCTCCCAGGACCAGACTGGGCCCTTGAATATGTTTACATTGGCATTGATTTATTTGGATAATAGATCCCATGAAATCTAGACATCCACGAATGCAAATGGCCAAGAGTTCCAAGATCAAGCTCATGTAATCAAGGTAGCATGTGTAAGAACATTGATTTTCTTGAGATTCCAACAACAAGCTCATCAATCGAGAGGAATTAGTCATTTAAAGAAATGACTCTTGAATGGATAATGTCATCAATAGACCTAACAAAAGGTCAAAACTTGAGGTACAATAGCCTAGTTAGGCTGGAGTAGCTTACACATATCAGAATCGTGAAAATATCAATTTTTGAAAAATTGGAACGTGAAACGGTCAGCAAAGGACCGCTCAGATAATAACACGGTCTACTCAGGACCGCATACAACATAAACGGTCCAAAGTGGGCCATGATCAAGACTAGACGGTCCAAGCTGGGCCGCCGGAAGATATACATGGTCTAACAACAACTGCGTACAATACAGAAACTTGACGGTCCCATCTGGGCCGCTTAGAAAGATTAACGGTCCAATAACAACCGCTTACACTACAGAGTCCAGAGGACTGAAGTCGATGCACAGCCGGTTAAACACGGTCACAAGAGGGCCGTTCAAGAAATCTTGCGGTCATGAATGAACCGCGTAATGACAGAATGGTCTAAGGAGGGCCGTTCCGAATGTCCGGCAGTCATGTTTGAGCCGCTTAATGACAGAACGGTCTCCGGAGAGCCGCGATAAAACAGGACAGTCCCGATTTCGGGATTAAGTAAAAATACACGATTCGATCGAGTCAAAAAGGTTTAGACTTGTGGGTACAACCCGCCCGACATCCTATTGGTAATCCCAGGCTCGTGGGGGCTTATGGAGGTCTCATAATAGAGGTCCTAGTCCGATGGAAGGAATATCCGACGGAGAGTCCCAACTATTACAAGAATTGAGGGCTAAATGAAATCGCGGAAAACGATTGTATAGCGGTCACTCAACATTACCGGAGTGAAGTGACTGTCAAACAATCCTAGTAGATCATTTTATAATTTCATAAGAATAGAACATTGCAATTAAATTATAATTTAACGTTATAATTGACATTAAGAGGGAGAAAAGATATGAACATGAAAGGAAGGGTAAGATTTTAGCAGTCATGATCAGTAAATGAAATAGACCTTATATTGTTCCATGTAATCCATTTGTTAGATGTGTTCTTACCCTATACATGCTCTCAAATCAAAGTGAACATAGATAATAAAACACGATCTGTTCAATATAGACGGTCAGGGAGTGGGCCGCTATTGTTTCTTAGCGGTCATTCGCAGGGCCGCTCTAAAGTTGCGTCCTCTAAAAAACAAAAGACTATAAACGGTCGTGTACAGGGCCGCTAGGATCATACACGGTGAGATATAGGGCCATTAATCCAGACCCCGCGGTCTATCGAGGGGTCATGCATGGCCAGGGGTGTCAACGCCAAAACAAGGTAAACGGTCAAGCCACGACCGCCGACTTCAGAGTAGCGGTCAATCGTGGGGCCGTTCAGTGCTGAGCGATTCCTGTAAGAACGTTTCTACTAACCCGAGCCCCAATCACGAAGAACATGACACCGGTATAATAAAGCATGAAATAAGACATGGATATGACATAAAAATTGGGCGATTCACTATTAAAAGATAGATAGCTTAAAAATGCACAACATAGCATGGCCAATTAAAAGATTGGACTTCGATTAGTGTATATAAATCAACGGAAGTGATGAAAGTAGGAAACCCTAATCACATGTACTTCATAAAATCATGAATACGCATGATATAGATGGCTAAAATTAGGCAAAATAGATTTTAATGAAAGGTGAGAACGAGATCTACATGTTGACATTGTTTAATTAGGTTGGGCCTGAGAGAAACCTACCGATTTAGAAGAAGAAAGAGAAGACGTGCTCGTCGAAACCCTAAAACACGCTGCCACAAAACGCCTAAATTTGCTCGACTCCGGCCATGAAAGTCCGTGCCACCTGTTGGAAAAATTAAAGGATGTCTAGGGCTGTGAAAGCCCTCTATTTATAGAGGTTGAGGAGGCTTCTAGAGATCGAATTGGCTAAGAGAGTCCAAAGGAGAAGAATCGGCGAAAAACTCGGTATGCCTACCTAATCCACATCGCCGCCGCTGAGAGAGGGATCTACAAGCTAGGGTTTCAAAGGCAAAACGATCTACTATGGTTTATCTATCAAGTGGGCTTGGTCTGGCCTCGAATAGTTGAGAAATGGGCTCAAATTTGGTCGATTAAGGTTGGGCTATTAAGAACAACGATTTTTGACTAAAACATCTTCAATTCAGCCTAATTAAATTTTTATTAGGGGTCGGCCCAGTTGACATTATTGTTAAACACTTTATTTTCGATAAGAATATAATTTTTTCATATTTTTAAAAATTAGTCAAATTTTTGGCCTACGGGTGAAATTCAATTAATTTAGATTATACCTATTAAATTCCAATCATCGTGGAAAATTCGATTGCATCTTGGAATATGAAAGTCTTTTTATAGTGATAGTAGAAAAATAATTATTGATATAATTTGGCCACATTCAAAGATAAATAATATTATTTAATTAAGAAAATCATTGAAGTCATTAAATAACAAGTTAATAGCTTTAATTCCAATACATATTTCAAAATTTTACTTTTATATTTTATTATTTAACCGAGGTGCTACATCCTCCCCCACTTCAAGGAATTTGATCCCCAAATTCATCAATCCCCATTAACTATTCAAATAGTTAAACTAAGATGATCTTATCTATTCAAAATAACATGTTAATCATACAACTAATGGAATGCAAAAGAATTTAACTAGAGTTAAGGATGAGGGAGAACGATACCTTATATAATTCTTCATTTGATAGAAATCAGTTCCAATTTGCTTGTGGAAGTAGCTTAGGGTAATTAGCCATTATATGATCTTTATTTCTGCAACGAAGACACGCTCCGCTCCTTCGCCAGCTCTCTTTGATTAGATGACCAAATTTGTGACAGTGAAAACATTTCAATTGCGAGAGGTTATTCATTTTCTTCTTATTACTTTGATTCTTTTTACGATGGACTCGCCACCTTCTAGCGAAACCGAACCTTAGCTTACTCGTAGACCCTCTTGCTTTCATTTCAAAAAGGAGCTTAGACACCTGCAAAATAATTAAAAAATTTATTACCCTTACACGCCGTGCTACGCAATCTTATAAATATTTTATTACTTAACCCGAAGCACTACCCAATCTCACCAGGTGACAAGAAGGGATGACAAGGATTACATGACCTATTACTTAGGGTAACCTATACTTACAGACAAGAACCTATGACTCAACAACCGAGGCTCTGATACCACTTCTGTCACGCTCCGAATCGATAGCAGCAGGAAGCGATGCTCGGAACGTGGCAGCGAAACAGTCATGATAATTAGAGCAGAAAATAAATAAACATAATAAATAATATTCAAACATATGGAGACCATTGATTTGAGAAAACTATAGTTTTATTGATATTTAGAAATTGAATTACAAATTTGACTCAATTTTTACAATAATAGATTCAATGAAAGAAATAAAGAAGATAAAATAGCAAGACCCACTATACTAACTAGACTCAAGAAAATAAAAAGACTCTGGTCTCTAAGATCCAGGTTCACTCGATCACGCTGGCCCGAGCCCAGTTGTAAACGTTTCATCTGCTGAGTTATCTGAAAAATGTTAAAGTAGGGAGTGAGCAAGAGCTCAGTAGAAATTATACTCTATCGCCAGGCGAAGTTTAAGTAATTAGCCATTTTCATGAACGTATAAATAAAGCGAGAATTCAATAAAACAAGCTGGTAACCAACAAGATTAGAAGATAATTAATAGATAAGTGGAAAGTAACATTTGCAAATCAAGATAGCAAAACAAATAACTAGAATTCCACATGAGTGGCCACATGCCAAGTCAAGCCAAGTCAATACATCATGCACGATAATAAGTGAATGGCCATTTATAAAGTAAAGTCAAGTCGAGTCATACAAGCAAGTACTTCACGCTTCAAGCATGAATTGTAAGTTTCACGAGAATGTGGAATGTCATAGACTCAACACGTAAGCTAGTACTCGGTGACAATGCCACACCTAGTCATTCACCTCCCCGGGGATCAAGTACATTTTGGGTGCGCCTCCCAGGACCAGACTGGGCCCTTGAATATGTTTACATTGGCATTGATTTATTTGGATAATAGATCCCATGAAATCTAGACATCCACGAATGCAAATGGCCAAGAGTTCCAAGATCAAGCTCATGTAATCAAGGTAGCATGTGTAAGAACATTGATTTTCTTGAGATTCCAACAACAAGCTCATTAATCGTGAGGAATTAGTCATTTAAAGAAATGACTCTTGAATGGATAATGTCATCAATAGACCTAACAAAAGGTCAAAACTTGAGGTACAATAGCCTAGTTAGGCTGGAGTAGCTTACACATATCAGAATCGTGAAAATATCAATTTCCGAAAAATTGGAACGTGAAACGGTCAACAAAGGACCGCTCAGATAATAACACGGTCTACTCAGGACCGCATACAACATAAACGGTCCAAAGTGGGCCATGATCAAGACTAGACGGTCCAAGCTGGGCCGCCGGAAGATATACATGGTCTAACAACAATTGCGTACAATACAGAAACTAGACGGTCTCATCTGGGCCGCTTAGAAAGATAAACGATCGAATAACAACCACTTACACTATAGAGTCCAGAGGACTAAAGCTGTCACGCCCCGAGTGCGAAAGATTGCCCGTGGCGCGACGAGCCTTTATATGGAACCAACGCGATCTAGACATTTAGTGGAGTTCTTCCTTTAACAATTAATAGAGTGCGCAAATAACTAAGATTTATCTTGAAATTAATACAAATAGTACGAGCTGACAATTGTTACAACTAATCAAATGACACATACATACATTCCCAGAGTCCAACGACTAGGCTTCAAGCCCTAAGTAGTTCTAATCAAGTGGATTAATGCAACTGACATAAGTAAAATAACACAATTGACATAACTGGGATTACAAATAACACAATTGACATGACAATTTGATAACTGAATTCTAGCACTCATCACTCAGTCTCACTCCCATCCGAGTGTTGGTCATTATTCAAGTTCCCTGAAATGTTAGAAAGCAACTGGATGAGCGAATCGCTCAGTAGGATTTACATCTCAAGTTCCAACATGCTTTAAGTGGTTTACAAGTTCATTTAATGTGGGTAAACTATGCATGTAGGCAAGTCGAAACTATGCATGTAAGCAAGTAGATAATAAGAATGGTATAAAACGACAAGAGCAGTATAGAGAGGAAATAACAAGAGAGAGTATATAGATTTCAAATTTCATTATAGCACTAGCAAGTGATATCAAGCAAGTATAACTGGTAACTGGCAATAACAATAATTTTTCCAAGAAGGTAAGAACTCATGTCAAGCAAGTGATAGTAAGTATTGTAATTTCAAGCATGTATAATTGGAATTGGCTATTATCAATTTCATATATCACGTGAATGAGTGGAATGCCAAAAGTCTAGCAAGCAAGTACTCGGGTGCAATGCCAAACACCGTGGTCAGTAAACTCCCATGGGCACAAGTACCTTCGGGTGCTCCTCCCAGGACCAGACCGGGCCCTATATGCACAACATTAGTCATGTTTGTCAACATCCACTCTCATTTATAGCCAATATAAAATTTTCAAGGATTGACCATGTAGGATATATAAGATGGATTTTATAGAATGGAATCTAAAGGCGTATTGTTATGTAGGGACGAACAAGGAGTAAAAACCAGCAACGTTTGATACACGGAAAAACTGGGTGGGATCGGTGCCTTGTAAGCTTCTGGACATGTTCAAAAATGGCATACACACATAGGGATGCCTCTTTTGTGAACAAGACAGGGTTTAGAGAACCCTGTCAAGGGTTAAATAACGCCTCTCAGGGCTGCCATGTTTTAGTAGAAGGCGCCTCCACGCAGGTGCGCACCATTCATAGTTACAGGTTCAAGTTCATAGGCGCCCTGGGGGCTGCCATGTCTCAGTGCCAGGCGCCCAGGTGCCAGGCGCCTATTAAACAGGTTACTAATTTTTATACTTATCTGTAATTGTGGTCGAGGGTTAATCAGGTTGAGATAATGGCTGAGGGGTTAACTGGTTAAGATAATTGGTTGGTTTTAGTGTTAACTGAGAGAATTGGTTTTAGGGTTAACAGATTAAGGTAAGTGGTTTACAAATCAAGATAAATGGCACCCAGAGGGCAGCCATCTTCTGAAAATGGGCGCCCCAGGGCCTGCCATGATTCAGTAAAGGGCGCCCACGGGTCTGCCATATTTCAGTGAAAGAGGTTAGGGATAATCAGGTTAGATAGAAGGCGCCCAGGGGGCTGCGATCAATTGGCGCCCCAGGAGTTGCCATGTTTCACTGAAGGGCGCCCCTGGATCAGCCATGTATTATTAATAGGCGCCCTAGGGTTGGGCGCCCCTTTCAAGGGGGTCATTTTGTCCCGTTTCGAGTAGAACAACGACCGTTTGTACGGTCGTTTCTCAGTGAACGGCACCCTAGTCAAGGGCGCCCTTCACTTAAGGTGGATTGCCCAACCGAGACTCAGGTTACCGTTCACATTTTCTAATGTTCTCAGACTATAGAAGTAATAGCATGGACGGGTAGAAAAAAATTATGAGGATCTCAGATTCGTGGTCATGCATTTGTTTCAAGCTTTAGCTTCTCTGATATAAAATTTTAACATGGTCATTTGTTTCATGCTTTAGTTTCCCTGATATAAATTTTTAACATGGTGGTTCAAGTGTTTAACAGAACATGGTCATTTGTTTCATGCTTTAGTTTCCCTGATATAAATTTTTAACATGGTGGTTCAAGTGTTTAACAGAACCTGGTCATTTGTTTCATGCTAGAACATGGTCATTTGCTTCATATATTACGTAAAAAGCTAATAGATTACGTAAAAATTTGATAAACTTGCTGTGTAAACACAATATATCGAATGGGGATGAGGCTAATACTATTAATACTCATTTTAGCCTAGATTAGCTATCCTAGATTAGCTACTGATTAGGCTAAAGCTTGAGAATACCTACCTTTCTAAGATGACAACTAGGTATAGGTAAAAGAAAAGGGTAGCTTTCTTCCCTCCTCTGCAACCTCTGCAACTTCAGAGAATGTTCCCCCTTCTCTGCAGCAAGCCTTCGAACTAACGTTGAGCTGCCTCAATAGAAGTGTGTAATATAGGGGTTTTAGGATTTTAGGTAGACAGGAGGGGAACCGGATCCTAAATCACAGCGTCCATGGCCATACTATAGTGCGATGCCAACAAAAAAGGGGCTGTATGTGTCGAAAAGGGCACAGGATAATCGGATGTCAACTAATTGTTTGTCTGGAAGAAGTCACAACCTGGAGAGGGTCGTGTATGCTAAATTACAGGGGCGGACCATCATAGTTTTAACAACGTTACAACATTTATAAATTTTATATCTAATGAACCATGTTAATAAAAATAGTAAATTGCATATTTTCATGATCCCTATATTTTTTTGACAATTATCATAATTTTATTTTATTAAAAATATGCTAGAATAAAATTTAACCTGAAAACTGTACATTTAACTTCAAAGATTTTTATCTTTAAAATTGATGGAATCAGTTTATGAAATTTCATGGCTAAGATCCATATATTTTTTTCTTATTTTTCATATAGTTTATTTCTCAAAATGTCTTTTAAATAAAAAGTGACACTATTCATGATTAGGGGAACAACGACATGATACATGTCGTGGTTTAATGAACAACGACCATAATTTCGTCGTGACTTCTTTTGAAGCCTTTTCCCTCTCACCCTCTAAGGACCAAAGTTATATATATACCCTTTTAAACCTTATCCATATATCATGTGCCTTGGATATTTACTTTAATTGAATAATGACACTATTCATGTGGTACATTTATGAACAACGACCTATTAAACGGTCGTGATATTGTTTTGGGGCTTTTCCACCCACCCTACACTAACCAAAATTATCTATATACCTTATCTCACCTCCTCAATTATGTTTATTCTTTAAAATCTTATCTATATATATCCTTATTTCTTCAAAATAATATATATCCTTATTTCTTCATAATAATATATATCCTTATTTCTTCAAAATAATATATATCCTTATTTCTTCATAATAAAGATATAGTGTAATAATATGTAATATTAAATTCCCTAATTTATTAAAAAATATAATTTGGCATCTTCTCTACGTGATGTTTATTTATTTTAAATTATTAATTTAAATAGAATTAGAATATAAGTTAAATGTCTTCTTTTCAAATCCTAAATGTATTGATTTCTATTTCAAAATTCTCGGGTGTTATACCCTCCCCTACTTAAAAGAATTTGGTCCCCAAATTCAACCGTACATGAGTACTGTAGAAGGTATAGGATACTCACAGTCTAAAATAGTTCTAGGTATCTTCTTTTCATAGATTCCTCTGTCTCCCAAGTAGCTTCTTGCTCCGAGCATCGATTCCATTGGATTTTTACCATAGGGATCGTCTTGCTTCTTAGAACTCGTACTTCTCGGTCGAGGATCCGCATCGGCCTTTGTTCATAAGTGAGGTCCCTTTGAATCACCAAATCAACATGGTCAATGATGTGAGAAGGGTCGTGCACATATTTCTTCAACATAGATATATGAAATACATTGTGCACTTCCGAGAGTTGAGGAGGTAAAGCAATACGGTAAGCCACCTCGCCCACTCTTTCCAATACTTCAAATGGACCGATAAACCTTGGTGTAAGCTTGCCCTTAGCACCGAATCTTCTGATACCTCGGCCGGGAGATACCTTGAGAAATACATGGTCACCAACTTAGAACTCTAGATCTCTCCTTCTGTTATCAGCATAAGATTTTTACCTGCACTGTGCTATCTTGAGTCTCTCTCGAATAAGATATATCTTCTCAGTTGAATCTCTAACCATATCTGGGCCTAGAATTTGTCTTTCACTGACTTCATCCCAGCATATTGGAGATCGACAACTCCTACCATAAAGAGCCTCGAAAGGTGCCATTTGGATGCTGGCTTGATAGCTATTATTGTAGGCAAATTCGGCTAGGGGTAAGTGGTCGTGCTAGCTTCCGTCGAAATCTATAATACATGCCCTTAACATATCTTCAACCACTTGATTTGTCCTTTCAGTCTGACCATCTGTCTGGGGATGAAAAGTAGTGCTAAAGTTGAGTTTTGTTCCCAGAGAGTGTTGTAGACCTTTCCAAAAATGAGAAGTGAAGCGCGGGTCTCGATCAGATACGATGGACACATGAATTCCATGCAATCTAGTAACCTCCTTGATATACAAGGCAGCAAGAACATCAATCGACCATCGACTTTTGATAGGCAAGAAATGAGCCGATTTAGTAAGGTGATCGATGATTACCCAAATTCCATCATGTCCGCCCCTAGACTTGGGCAAACCCATGATAAAGTCCATGCCGATGTCTTCCCATTTCCACTTGGGAATATCCAGTGGATGCAATCTTCCAGCGGGTTTCTGGTGTTCTGCCTTCACCTGTTGGTATGTCAGGCATCGAGACACGAAGTCTGCTATCTCCTTTTTCATATTGGGCCACCAGAAGGTTCTTTTTATGTCTTGGTACATCTTAGTGGCTCTAGAGTTGATCGTGTACCTCGATCGGTGAGCTTCTTCAAGAATCCTCTTCTTCAGCTCAGGACAGTCTGGTACACTTGTCCTTTCATGGAATAATAATCTGCCATCAGGTGCCAACTTGAAATCAGGTTTCTCGTTCAATTTCTCTTTTATTTCCACTAAGATAGGATCTTCTTCTTGTAACCTCTTGATTTCAGCTAGCAAGTCTGGATGCAAACTTATATGAGATAGAGTAATATACCCATTTTTCTCATCCATGTTTATATTGAGTTCTTAGAATTTTTCTAGCAGCTTCTATTCTTGAACCATACAATTGGTTATTAAGGCTCTCGGCTTCCGACTAAGGGCATCTGCTATGGAATTACCCTTTCCAGGATGATATTGTATAGTGAAGTCGAAATCCTTGAGATACTCGAGCCAACGCCTTTGTCGCATGTTCAGCTCCTTTTGAGAGAATAAATATTTGAGGTTTTTATGATCAGAGTATACTGTAAATTGTTCTCCGTAGAGATAGTGCCTCCAGATCTTTAAGGCCAATACTACTGCGGCTAGCTCTAAATCATACACAGTGTAGTTTTCTTCATGCTTCTTTAATTACCGAGAAGAGTATGCAATGACTCTTCCATTCTGCATCAATACACACCCGAGGCCAATACCAGATGCATCGATATACACCTCATACTTCTCTCCTTCAATTGGTAGGGATAAGACTGGAGCAGTGGTCAAGAGATCCTTCAAAGCTAGGAAACTCTTCTCACAGTCTTCATTCCATGCATAAGGCACTTCCTTGCGGGTCAATCTGGTAAGAGTAACAGCAATTTTGGAGAAGTCTTTGATAAAACGCCGGTAGTAAGCAGCTAGACCCAAGAAGCTTTGAATCTCCGTTGCATTTGTTGGTCGTCCCCAGTTTTGCACGGCTTCGACTTTCGCAGGATCAACAGAAATTCCATTCTTCGAGATTACATGGCCTAAGAAGGACACTTCCTCAAGCCATATCTGGCACTTGCTGAATTTGGCATATAACTTGTTGTCTCGCAATATTTGTAATGCCTTCTCGAGATGTACTTCATGGTCTTCTTCAGTTTTTGAATAGATCAATATATCATCAATAAAGACCACTATAAATTGGTCTAAATGGGGCCTGTAGATGCTGTTCATTAACTGCATAAAAGCTACGGGGGCATTTGTTAGTCCAAAAGGCATAACAGTGAATTCGTAATGCCCATACCTGCTTCGAAATGTAGTTTTGTGGATGTCTTCCTCTTTGATCCTCAATTGGTGGTAACCAGACCGAAGATCAATCTTGGAGAAGTAATTAGCTCAAGACAATTGGTCGAACAGCTCATCAATTCTCGGCAGCGGGTACTTATTTTTAATTATAAGATGGTTCAACTGCCGATAATCAATGCATAACCTCAAAGTTCCATCTTTCTTTTTGACAAAGAGCACGGGTGCTCCCCAGGGGGAAGTACTCGGCCTAATAAAACCCTTTCTCAATAATTCCATTAACTGCTCCTTTAGCTCCTTCAGCTCAGCGGGAGGCATTCTGTAGGGTGCCTTAGAAATAGGACCGGCACCAGGAACAATGTCGATTATGAACGACACTTCCCTTTCCCGGGGTAAACCAGATAATTCTTTTGGAAAAACATCTGGAAAGTCCCAAATTACTCGATGTCTTCAATTTCAGTTCTATCGACTTCCGTGGCAGTCACAAAAGCTATGAAAGCCACACATCCTTTATTCACAAGTTTGCTAGCTCGAAGAGCTGAGATGAAAGGGGATCTATTCCGAGGGCTAACATAAACCAACTCGGGATAATCCGCAAAAGTTATCTTGCCATGCTGGCAATCTACCATTGCTTGGTAGGTGGATAACCAGTCAGCGCCTAATATGACATCATATCAAGGCATATCAGGTCGGCCGGCAGGTTGTTACCTTGAACCATAACCTCACAACTTGGGTAGTGATGCATGATATCAGACTTGTTTCTGAGAGGTGTAGATATGACTAAATCTAACCATTCGGGTTCTTTAGAAAATAAGGTAGCAAACTTCTTGGAAACAAATGAATGAGTTGCTCCAGTATCAAATAGAACTTTAGCAATTTTAGAGTAAATAGTTAATGTACCTTCTATGGGTTCCATCCCTTGAAGAGCTTGTAGACGACCTTGTTTCTTTACCAGACGCTTCTCGTCTTTATTGGCTTGTTCTTTCAGCAAGGGGCAGTCGGGGATTCGATACTCTCGACTCCCACATCGGAGACACGCTCCCAGTTTCCTCCAGCATTCCTCGGTCTTATGACCAGCTTTGTCATAGTACTTGCAGATCTCCTTGGAAGGTGCGATGGTGGGGAAGGGTTTGTTGCTTTTCTAAAACCTCTTTTCTTTGGAAAACTCTCGTCCGTTGAAGAATCGGTTCTTGCCAAATGGTGGTTTAAAGTTTCCCGTACTAGTGACGGGTTCCTTCTTGTCCTTCCCTCGAAACCTTTCAGAGAATTCAATGACGTCTTCTAACAACTGGGCACGCCAAACCATTTTCGAATAGATTTGGATGTCCATCGGCACAAGCTGTGTAATATATTGGGGCTGAAGTCCGTTAAGGAATCTTCTCGCCTTCATCTTTTCCATACACACCAAGTGGGGTGCATACCGGGAAAGTCTTGAGAATTGGGCATCATATTCGGCCACCTTCAGGGTCTGTTGCTTCAATGCGGAAAATTCCGTGGCCTTCTTTTCTTGAACCCAGTCAGAGAAATACTTGTTGTTGTAATATTCAACAAACTCCGGCCATGTGACATGGTCATCGGGCAGTGTTGCTTCTACGGTTTCCCACCAGCAACGAGCATCCCGCTCCAGTTGGAATGTGGCCAATAGAACCTTCTCTGCATCTGTGCATTGCATCACATGGAAAATCCTTTCAATTTTCTTCAGCCAATTCTCGGCATCATCGGGGTCAGCCGAACCCATGAACCTTGGTGGGTTCATGTTGCAAAAATCTCGATGAAGGTCACCAGCTCCACGGTGAACACCGCCTTGCGCCACTTGCTGTAGCGCCTGCGTAAGTCCTTGCACAGTGCGCTGCATCTCGCGTCATTGTGCTCTTTCAGCAGCCAGAATCCTACAAAAGAATTTAAGTGTGATAAATATTGGGTTTTATGGTTATGGGGTCAATTGTCGTTAAACTTAACCCATGGCTTATCAATTATCGTTAAACTTAACCCATGGCTTATCTCACTAGGTAAGATCTAAACCTATCCTTAGACAATTCTATCTTTGGACTCTGGTTTTACCTAGGAAATGTGAACTTGGCTCTGATACCACGAAAAAGCTGTCACGCCCCGAGTGCGAAAGATTACTCGTGGCGCGACGAGCCTTTATATAGAACCAACACGATCTAGACATTTAGTGGAGTTCTTCATTTAACAATTAATAGAGTGTGTAAATAACTAAGATTTAACTTGAAATTAATACAAATAGTATGAGCTAATAATTTGATGGGGACATCAAGGCAAGACCGCTCACATTTTATTTGCATTTATGTCCTTTTGTATTTGTATGTATACCCTTGTGATATATGGGTACACAATTGTAAGTCTTAGTGGATTTTTGTGTAAAATGTCAGTAGGTCCAGCAAGGGGGCCCCCAGTCCTTCCCCATTGGTCCACCTAAGTCATGTGGGGCTGGTCAAAGTCCTAGGTGGCCTTCTAGATGGATTGACTAGTCAATTGACACATGGGGAGACAAGTGGTTTAAAATGTCAAAGGAGGCTACCTACCTTGTCTCTTGGTCAAGGCCCCCCCCCTTTATAGGTAATTTTCATTTTTGTTAAAAAACCCATTAGAACTAATTAGTTCTATACCTTGTAGACCCCTCCCAAACCCTAGATCTGAGGGCATAATTGGTCATTTTCCTTTTATTATATAAGGCATGTATTTTCCATTTGTATGAATTAATGAGAAGAAAATATTGCATTGTGCAAGGAGCTTGGTGCGCCCCTCCCCTCTCTCCCTATGGTTTCTCTCTTCTTCTTCCAATCTTCAGGGTGTAGACCCCTTCTATCTTAGCCCCTCTACCTCTGGTTTGAATCTCTGCCGACGCCGCCGCCGTTCGTGCCGCCAGCGAGCCGCGCGAATCCGCTTCTGAAGTGCTGTCTAGATCTCTATTCTACTGTATAGAGGTTCACTCCGAGAATTTTATCTCCCAACTATCTAATCTCATGGAGTTGAGATTTTCAGAGTTAGTTCTAGAGATCATCACCACGTCCCAGAAAAATTGCAAAAAATTGCAGCCCCCGTTTTATATTTTTCTAGTTTCGTGCTTCCCAATCCATCAGTTCTGTCTGCAGTCTGTCCAGTGTTATAGTCACTCTGAGTTTCCACCTTTCGACCCACTTCTTGATTTTTTTTGAATCCCCAAATTTATTGGAGGTTATGTCCACCATCCCCACAATCTAAAAATTTTCTTGTGAATTTATAATTTTGTTCATATTTTTTAAAAATTCACTTCAGATATCAAGTTCTGTTCTATCTCTGTTGTCCAGATCCGACCACCCGGTGCTATAAAATCATTTTCTCCAGTCAAATCTCCGCCAAACCTTTCATAAAATATATCCCCATTTTCCTCTCTTCGGCCTCTATCACTTTTATGAAGAGCTCAACAGCTGAATCAGAGGTCTACAATGTGGTCAACACCAACTCTCAGGAAAACATACTTGTACCCTGAGTTTTCAGATCCTATGAACCAGAAGCTTGAATATTCGACGAAGGCCATCAAAGGGAAATTAAAATTTCTTTCTCTAGTCATAGAACGAAGGATTTTGAGTTAGCTTTCCATCGGTTTCTCTTGTACATCGATCCGACATCGGGGCTGATCGCAGTATCAGTTTTTGTCGGGACGCGCAAGTCTGAAACAGAGTTCAGATCCGTGGGCAGCAACTCCGACGAGTGAAGATCGGAGCCGCCCGGCCTCCGATCGGTGAACCAGCGTACCGCCATCCCAGGGAGCGTCCTTCCAGGCATCTCCACCACAGCGGTACCACCCTGGTCCCACGCGGCTCCACTGAATATCACGTGGGCCCCACGGTCGTGAGTACGTGTGCCGCCGAAGCAACACAAGAAGCGGCTTGTCAACCCGAAACTGCTACTCCCGGGCCCCACTGTGTCGCCCTTTACCTCCCTGCGTGGAGTGGGCAGTAATTTATCTTGCTGTAATTATTGTGTATTTACTGTTCTGGGAGTACGAGTTCAGCCGGGAAGTCTTCCCCACGCCCGGTAGCGTGGAGGTATCGTATTTGCTCCCATCTCGGCATTTGCTTCATTTTGTATTTATTTCTTTATGCCACTGCTAGAGAGCATGCTAGAATTGTAGCTCGCTATATGTTTTATATCACCACTGCTGTGAGAGAGAGCGAGACCGTCCCGTGATCCGATCCGGGCACGAATTTGTGAGTTGACCACCCTAGCTTTCTGTCGGTTTCTCAACCGTGCACGTCCGTACACTTCCCTTGTTAGGGGCGATCCTGAGCTTGCTTAGAGTCCGAGGGTCGCATATCCATTGGTCTTGAGTCCGTGGTCCGTCCCGCATCAATTTGGTATCAGAGCACCAGTTGAGTCTTGGGTAGTCATTGATCATTGCTTAACAAAAATACAAAAAAAGAGTCATTGTCTAAGTCGGTCTAGATTGCATTTCATCCCAATAACCCGGTATATAAAAAGGTGTTGTCCGAAGGTTAGGCTACGCCTATCGGGACGGCCGCACACTTGCGCGAGTGATCTTCGGATCGATTAACTACGCCACGTACCGAGTCTTGGTTTAAGTCTAGGGTCCTTAGTGTGCATGCATTCCAACCTTGCATAGTCGGTCTAGTATCTTGTCCACGGTTGGCATGGTCACCCTTTGGCTCCCCTAATGCCCATGGCTTCCCCATCGCAGAGGCGATATGACCGTTGGCCCACCCATGGGGTTGGCAACCATCCTCGCCACTTCCGTAGGCCCGAAGCCTCAGATTTTTATGGCTCCAATGACTCGGGCATCTACCTCAAGTGGGAGGCCAACATGGACACCTACTTTGATTGTTATCCCATGTCCGAAGTCGGGCAGTTCTATTATGCCAAGGAGCGGCTTCTACACAAGGCCACCGAAAAGTGGGATTACATTGAACGTTCGAGAGAGGTTAGGAGGCAATGGCCCATCGAGTCATGGTGGGACATGAAGAGAGAGCTTAGGAAGGTCTATCTTCCCCACCCATCAACCTCCAACCCCGGGGGTCATACCACGAGCCAACCCCACCACATCACCCCTAATCAAGTGGGCCACACCTCCACCCAACCCCGCCCCTTCACCCACATCCAAGCCCTCTAAAGCAACCCCAATCAAGTGGCCCGCCCAGTCGCCTCCAACCAACCTCACATCGGCACCCCCATCCAATCCCCACCCAAGCACCTCCAACCAAGTGGAAGCCCCACTTATTGCTGAGTCTAGGTCTGCATCCGGGCCGAGAGATGAAGAGCGAGTCCACCCCAAGGCCCCTACTCCAACCCGCACCTTAGATGAAATCAAGAAAATGCTTTCGGATTGGTTGGATAGGGTAGAAAGGACACATGCTCCTTCACCACCCTTGAGTGCTCCGTTGTCACCCTCTCCTTCCGAACTTCATCCGGAGCCATCTTATTTGGAGCCACCAAAGCCCGAGCCACCCGTGTTTCTAACGGGTACGCCTTTCATAGCCGAGCCACTTCTTAGCTGGCTCAAGGTTGGCTTGGTCCCGCCTTCATATCCATCCATGGACCCCACCTTATCTCTAGTTCCCATCAACTCCTACCATACGACATTCTGGTCTAGTCACCATGTTGATACATTGGGTGACCTTATTATGGGTTTACACCGGCAATGGACGTTGACGTACTTATTGGCCCGAGGCTTCGACTAACCCACTAGTCGTAGCTTCACTCATCCGGTCTTAGGGTCCATTACCTCCGTGTGCATCGTGGGTTGTGTCACCACGGAGATCCTCTTATTCCTCCCCATGCCGGCCGAACCCGACTTCATACCCTTTTGCCCGAGGGAGGAACCATACATCCTACACATGATCACTGTCCCACCTACAATGCATGAAGGTGACTATCCACACCTTCGAGACTTCTACACCGGGGACAGTGACTTGTGGGAATCCACCACAAGGGGTCATACCTTCTTTGATTTCTTTGACCCATTCCCTAGTGGACCCCTTGACCCACCATATATACTTCATTCCTTTGAGGGAGTCCACTACCACACCCCTATCCCACGGGTCGGGTCTTCTACACCCACCAATCCCAATCTCGATACACCCACACCCAGCTCTTCCACACCCGGCTCTTCTAGCCCTCTCAAGTTCCCCAAATCCAAAGGGCCGTCCATGCATGAGTGGGTCATACTTGGACGTTTAGGTGTTCCCCATGCCACCCATCTCCGGTTGCATAACATGCATGCATGGCACACATTCGGGTGTCCTGGTCCACCATCGCCTATGTGTAGGTCAGATTAACATTAGGTGTGTCTAGGGTCGTTGTGAGTCTTTGTTTCGTTTGTCTGTCGTATGTTTGTGCATACATCGAGTCGAGTCGGTTTGGTACGCTCGCGTTGTTAGTCCCTTTCGAGTATGAGACTTGTCAGACTATTGGGATCAGCTCTACATCTATGCCCCAGATCTAGTCACCTAAAGGGACCCAGCGGTGATTCCTAGTGAGTCTTCGAGCTGCCTCCTCCCCTTGAGAGTGACCCCACCCCAGAGTGTTCCACCACTAGCCTCTTCCCATAGCAGCATGCGTATATCGAGTATATACGGAATGAGTAGGTGACGATCACTTGGAGTGGAGCGTACCCGCGCTACTTGGTACGGTGACGGATCCGCCAAAACTATTCGAGCAGTCGCACCCTTTACTCGACGGGGTCGAGTTCTTCCCACCCGAAGAGAATTGATGGGGACATCAAGGCAAGACCGCTCACATTTTCTTTGCATTTATGTTCTTTTGTATTTATATGTATACCCTTGTGATATATGGGTACACAATTGTAAGTCTTAGTGGGTTTTTGTGCAAAATATCAGTAGGTCCAGCAAGGGGGCCCCCAGTCCTTTTCCATTGGTCCACTTAAGCCATGTGGGGCTAGTCAAAGTCCTAGGTGGCCTTTTAGATAGATTGACTAGTCAATTCACACATGGGGAGACAAGTGGTTTAAAATGTCAAAGGAGGCTACCTACCTTGCCTCTGGTCAAGGGGGCGCCCCCACCCCCCTTATGGGTAATTTTGTTTTTTTTTAAAAAACATATTAGAACTAATTAGTTCTATACCTTGTAGACCCCTCCCAAACCCTAGATCTGAGGGCATAATTGGTCATTTTCCTTTTATTATATAAGGCATGTATTTTCCATTTGTATGAATTAATGAGAAGAAAATATTGCATTGTGCAAGGAGCTTGGTGCGCCCCTCCCCTCTCTCCCTATGGTTTCTCTCTTCTTCCTCCAATATTCAGGGTGTAGACCCCTTCTATCTTAGCCCCTCTACCTTGGTTTCAATCTCTGCTTCCGCCGCCGCCGTTCGTGCCGCTATCGAGCTGCCGCGAAGCCGCTTCTAAAGTGCTGTCCAGATCTCCATTCTGCTGGATAGAGCTTCACTCCGGGAATTGTATATCCCAACTCCCTCATCTTCTAGAGCTGATATTTTTAGAGTGCGTTTTAGAGGTCATCATCACATCCCAGAAAAATTGAAAAAAATTGCAGCCCCCGTTTTATATTTTTTCCAGTTTCGTGCTTCCCAATACATCAGTTCTGTCTACAGTCTGTCTAGTGTTATAGTCACTCTGAGTTTCCACCTTTCGACCCACTTCTTGATTTTTGTTTAAATCCCAAAATTTATTGGAGGTTTTGTCTACCATCCCCACCATCCACAAATTTTCTTGTGAATTTATAATTTCGTTCATATTTTCTAACAATTCACTTCAGATCCCAAGTTCTGTTCTGTCTCTGCTGTCCAGATCTAACCACCCGATGCTATAAAATCGTTTTCCCCAATCAAATCTCCACCAAACCTTTCATAAAATATATCCCCGTTTTCCTCTCTTCGGCCTCTACCACTTTCATGAAGAGCTCAACAGCTGAATCGGAGGTCTACAATATGGTCAATGCCAACTCTCAGGAAAAAGCACTTCTGCCCTGAGTTTTCAGATCCTGTGAACCAGCAACTTGAATATTCGACAAAGGCCATCAACAGGAAATTGAAAATCCTTTCTTTAGTCATAAATCAAAGGATTTTGAGTTATCTTTCCATCAGTACCTCTTGTTCATCGATCCGATGTCGGGGCTGATCGCAGCATCAGTCTTCGTCGAGACGTGCAGGTCTGAAACAGAGTTCAGATCCGTGGGCAGCAACTCCGCCGAGTGAAGATCGGAGCCGCCCGGCCTCCGATCGGCAAACCAGCGTACCGCCATCCCAGGGAGCGTCCTTCCAGGTGTCCCCACAGCAGCGGCACCACCCTGGTCCCACGCGACCCCACTGACCATCACGTGGGCCCCACAGTTGGGAGTACGTGTGCCGCCGAAGCAACACAAGAAGCTGCCCGTCAACCCGAAACCGCTACTCCTGGGCCCCACTATGTCGCCCTTTACCTCCCTGCGTGGAGTGGGTAGTAATTTATCTTGCTGTAATTATTGTGTATTTACTGTTCCGTGAGTACGAGTTCGGCCGGGAAGTCTTCCCCACGCCCGGTAGCGTGGAGGTATCGTATTCGCTCCCATCTCGGCATTTACTTCATTTCATATTTATTTCTTTATGCCGCTGCTAGAGAGCATGCTAGGATCATAGCTCGCTATACTTTTTATATCACCGCTACTGCGAGAGAGAGCGAGACCGTCCCGTGATCCGATCCGGGCACGAATTTGTGAGTTGACCACCCTAGCTCACTGCCGATTTCTCAACCGTGCACGTCCGTACGCTTCCCTCGTTAGGGGCAATCGCGAGCTTGCTTAGAGTCCGAGGGTCGCATATCCATTGGTCTCGACCCCGTGGTCCATCCCGCATCACAATTGTTACAACTAATCAAATGACAAATACATACATTCCCAGAGTCCAACGACTAGGCTTCAAGCCCTAAGCAATTCTCATCAAGTGGATTAATACAATTGACATACGTAAATTAATACAACTGACATAACTGGGATTACAAATAACACAATTGACATGATAATTTGATAACTCAATTCTAGCACTCATCACTCAGTCTCACTCCCATCCGAGTGTTGGTCGTTATCCAAGTTACCTAAAATGTTAGAAAGCAACTGGATGAGCAAATCGCTCAGTAGGATTTACATCTCAAGTTCCAACATGCTTTAAGTGGTTTACAAGTTCATTTAATGTGGGTAAACTATGCATGTAGGCAAGTAGAAACTATGCATGTAGGCAAGTAGATATCAAGAACGGTATAAAACGACAAGAGCAGTATAGAGAGGAAATAACAAGAGAGACTATATAGATTTCAAATTTCATTACAGCATTACCAAGTGATATCAAGCAAGTATAACTGGTAACTGGCAATAACAATAATTTTTCCAAAAAGGTAAGAACTCATGTCAAGCAAGCGATAGTAAGCATTGTAATTTCAAGCATGTATAACTGGAATTGGCTATTATCAATTTCATATATCACGTGAATCAGTGGAATGCCTAAAGTCTAGCAAGCAAGTACTCCGGTGCAATGCCAAACACCGTGGTCAATAAACTCCCATGGGCACAAGTATCTTCGGGTGCTCCTCCCAGGACCAGACCGGGCCCTATATGCACAACATTAGTCATGTTTGTCGACATTCACTCTCATTTATATCTAATATGAAATTTTCAAGGATTGACCATGTAGGATATATAAGGTGGATTTTATAGAATGAAATCCAAGGGCGTATTGTTATGTAGGGATGAAATAGGAGTAAAAATAAGCAACGTTTGATACATTGAAAAACTGGGTGGGATCAGTCCCTTGTAGGCTTCCGGACATGTTCAGAAATGACATCCTCACCGAGGGATGCCTCCTCTGTGAACTATACAGGGTTTAGGGAACCCTGTCAGGGGTTAAGTGGCGCCTCTCAGGGCTGCCATGTTTCAGTAGAAGGCGCCTCCACGCAGGGGCGCACCATTCAGAGTTACAGGTTCAAGTTCATAGGCGCCCTGGGGGCTGCCATGTCTCAGTGCCAGGCGCCTATTAAATAGGTTACTAATTTTTATACTTATCTCTAATGGTGGTCGAGGGTTAATCGGGTTGAGATAATGGCTGAGGGGTTAACTGGTTAAGCTAATTGGTTGGTTTTAGTGTTAACTGAGAGAATTGGTTTTAGGGTTAACAGATTAAGGTAAGTGGTTTATAGATCAAGATAAATGGCGCCCAGAGGGCAGCCATCTTCTGAAAAGGGGCACCCTAGGGCCTGCCATGATTCAGTAAAGGGCGCCCATGGGTCTGCCATCTTTTAGTGAAAGAGGTTAGGGATAATCAGGTTAGATAGAAGGCGCCCAGGGAGATGCCATCTATTGGTGCCTTAGGAGCTGCCATGTTTCACTGAAGGGCGCCCCTGGGTCAGCCATGTATTATTAATAGGCTCCCTAGGGTTGGGCACCCCTTTCAAGGGGGTCATTTTGTCCCGTTTCGAGTAGAATAATGACCATTTGTTCGGTCATTTCTTAGTGAATGGTGCCCTGGTCAGGGGCGCCCTTCACTTAACGTGGATTGCCCGACCGAGACTCAGGTTACCGTTCACATTTTCTAATGTTCTCAGAATATATAAGTAATAGCATGGACGGGTAGAAAAAAATTATGAGGATCTCAGATTCGTGGTCATGCATTTGTTTCAAGCTTTAGCTTCTCTGATATAAATTTTTAACATGGTCATTGGTTTCATGCTTTAGTTTCCCTAATATAATTTTTTCCCTGATATAAATTTTCAACATGGTGGTTCAAGTGTTTAACAGAACATGGTCATTTGTTTCATGCTTTAGTTTCCCTGATATAAAATTTTTACATTGTGGTTCAAGTGTTTAACAGAACATGGTCATTTGTTTCATGCTAGAACATGGTCATTTGTTTCATATATTACGTAAAAAGCTAATAGATTACGTAAAAACATGATAAAGCTAATAGATTACGTAAAAACATGATAAACTTGCTGTGTAAACAAAAAATATCGCATGGGGATGAGGCTAATACTATTAATACACATTTTACCCTAGATTAGATACTGATTAGGCTAGAGCTTGAGAATACCTACCTTTCAAAGATGACAACTAGGTACAGGTAAAAGAAAAGGGCAGCTTTCTTCCCTCCTCTGCAACCTCTGCAACTTCAGAGAATGTTCCCCCTTCTCTAAAGCAAGCCTTCGAACTAACGTGGAGCTGCCTCAATAAAAGGGTGTAATATAGGGGTTTTAGGATTTTAGGTAGACAGGAGGGGAACTAGATCCTAAATCACGGGTGTTACAAATGTCGACGCACAGCCGGTTAAACACGATCACTGGAGGGCCGTTCAAGAAATCGGGCGGTCATGAATGAACCACGTAATTATAGAACGGTCTATGGAGGGCCGTTCAGAAAGTTCGATGGTCATGTTTGAGCCGCTTAATGATAGAACGGTCTCCGGAGCGCCACGATCAAACAGGACAGTCCCGATTCTGAGATTAAGCAAAAATACACGATTCGATCCAGTCAAAAAGGTTCAGGCTTGTGGGCACAACCGGCATGGCATCCTAGTAGGAATCCCAGGCTCGCGGGGGCTTACGGACGTCTCATAATAGAGATCCTAGTCCGACGGAAGGAATATCCGGCGGAGAGTCCCAACTATTACAAGAATTGAGGGCTAAATGAAATCGTGAAAAATGAATGTATAGTGGTCAGTCAGCATTACGGGAGTGAAGTGACTGTCAAACAATCCTAGTAGATCATTTTATAATTTCAGGAGAATAGAACATGGTAATTAAATTACAATTTAATGTTATAATTGACATTAACAGGGAGAAAAGATATGAACATGAAAGGAAGGGTAAGATTTTAGCAGTCATGATCAGTAAATGAAATAGACCTTATATTGTTCCATGTAATCCATTTGTTAGATGTGTTCTTACCCTATACATGCTGTCAAATCAAAGTGAACATAGCTAATAAAACATGATCTGTTCAATATAGACGGTCAAGGAGTGGGCCGCTATTGTTTCTTAGCGGTCATTTGCAGAGCCGCTCTGAAGCTGCGTCCTCTAAAAGACAAAAGACTATAAACGGTCGTGCACAGGGCCGCTAGGATCATACACGGTCAGATACATGGCTGTTAATCCTGACCCCGCGGTCTATCGAGGGGCCGTGCATGGCCAGGGGTGTCAACGCCAAAACAAGGTAAACAGTCAAGCCACGACCATCGACTTCAGAGTAGCAGTCAATCGTGGGGCTGTTCAATCCTGAGCGGTTCCTGTAAGAACGTTTCTACTAACCCGAGCCCCAAATCATGAAGAACATGACACCGGTATAATAAAGCATGAAATAAAACATGGATATGGCATAAAATTGGGTGATTCATAATTAAAAGATAGATAGATTAAAAATGCACAGCATAGCATGGCCAATTAAAAGATTGGACTTTGATTAGTCTATATAAATCAACGAAAATGATGAAAGTATGAAACCCTAATCACATATACTTCATAAAATCATGAATACGCATGATATAGATGGCTAAAATTAGGCACGATAGATTCAAATGAAAGGTGAGAACGAGATCTACATGTTGACATTGTTTAATTATGTTGGGCCTGAGAGAAACCTACCGGTTTGAAAGAAGAAAGGGAAGACGCGCTCGCCGGAACCCTAAAACACGCTGCCATAAAATGCCTAAATTCGCTCGACTCTGACCACAAAAGTCCGCGCCACCTATTGAAAAAGTAAAACGAGGTCTAGGGCTACGAAAGTCCTCTATTTATTAAGGATGAGGAGGCTTCTAGAGATCGAATTGGCTAAGAGAGTCCAAAGGAGAAGAATCGGCGAAAAACTCGATATGCCTACCTAATCCATGTCGCCGCCGCTGAGAGAGGCATCTAGAAGCTAGGGTTTCAGGGGCAAAGTGATCTACTAGGGTTTATCTATCAAGTGGGCCTGGTCTGGGCTCGAATGGTTGAGAAATAGGCTCGAATTTGGTAGATTAAGGTTGGGCTATTAGGAACAACGATTTTGGACTAAAACCTCTTCAATTCGGCCTCATTAAATTTTTATTAGGGGTCAGCCCAGTTGACATTATTGTTAAACACTTCGTTCTCTACAAGAATATAATTTTTCCATATTTTTAGAAATTAGTCAAATCTTTGGCCTACGGGTGAAATTCAATTAATTTTGATTATAACTTTTAAATTCTAATCATCGTGAAAAATTCGATTGCATCTTGGAATATGAAAGTCTTTTTATAGTGATTGTAGAAAAATAATTATTAATATAATTTGGCCACTTTCAAAGATAAATAATATTATTTAATTAAGAAAATCTTTGAAGTCATTAAATAACAAGTTAATAGCTTTAATTCCAATACATATTTCAAAATTTTACTTTTATATTTTATTATTTAACTTGGGTGTTAAAAAGAATCACCCCATGTCACTTTTGATGAACTTAATGATGATACTAAAAGTGACAAACTTTGCAGGAAAGATGACGACGATGGGGAGTTCCTATCCACAAAGGAAAAACATGATCCTCCACAAGAAGAGACAAGAGGAAATGATGACTTGGGGGAATCAAGCAAAATAAGAGATCAAGCTACCGGTGAAGGTAATGATCCTTTCGATATTAGAGTTCTTAAAGATCATCCTTTGGAATAAGCCGTATGTAGCTTGAATGACCCACATAGAACCAGGTCACATTTTAGAATAGTTGAAGAATTGGACCAAATTGCTCTTGTCTTACAAATTAAACCAAAAAATGTTGAAGAAGTTTTGAAAGAATAAAATTGGATAAATTCCATGCAAGACGAATTAAACCAGTTTGAAAGAAATAATATTTGATACCTTGTTCCTAGACCCTCATCAAAATCTGTCATAGGCACCAAATGGGTCTTTAGAAACAAACTTAGTGAAGATGGCAAGATAATAAAAAATAAGGCTAGATTGGTGGCTCAAGGGTACAACCAAGAATTTAGGGTAGATTTTGAAGAGTCTTTTGCCCCTGTAGCTCGACTAGAAGCCATTAGGATGCTGCTTGCATTTTCATGTTCACACAAAATAAAATTGCATCAAATAGATGTTAAAAGTGCATTCTTAAATGGACTATTCAGAGAAGAAGTTTATGTAGAGCAGCCACCTAGCTTTGAAAGTTCTGATCATGAAGATTATGTGTACAAGCTGGACATGGCTCTCTATGGCTTGAAGCAAGCACCTAGAGCTTGGTATGAAAGGTTAAGCTCTTTTCTCACTGAAAATGGATATACAAGAGGTAAAGTAGATCAAACACTCTTCACCAAAAAGTAAGGTAAGAACATCTTGATTGTTCAAATCTATATTAATGATATCGTGTTTGGATCTACAAAATCTGAAATGTGTAAGGAATTTGCTAACCTCATGACTAGTGGGTTCGAGATGAGCTTAATGGGTGAACTTCAATTCTTTCTCGGCTTGCAGGTCAATCAAGGAGAAGAGGGGTGCTTCATAAGTCAAGCTAAGTACATCAAGGAGCTACTAAAAAGGTTTGACATGATAGGCTGTAAAATGATTGCAACTCCTATGAGCACTACAACCTCACTGGATGCGGATGAAAATGGTAATTATGTGGATCCAAAAATTTATAGAGGTATGATTGGTTCATTGCTTTATTTGACTACATCTAGACCAGACATCCAGTTTAGTGTATGCCTCTGTGCTAGATTTCAAGCTAGTCCTAGAGAATCCCACTTGATTGCCGTCAAGCGTATCCTAAGATATCTTGCTGGGACTCAAGACTTGGGGTTGTGGTATCTGTCATCTTGTGATCTTTCTTTTATTTCTTATTCAGATGTGGACTACGCTGGATGCAAACTGGATCGCAAGAGCACTAGTGACTATTGCCAATTTCTGGGAGGGTGTTTAGTTTCTTCGGCCTCCAAGAAACAACACTCGGTTGCCCTCTCTACCGTAGAGGCATGAATATGTTGTTGCGGGAAGTTGTGGCACCCAAGTGTTGTGGATTAAACACCAACTTCAAGACTACCTAGTGGATCTTGGGTGTGTCCCGATTCTGTGTGATAACATAAGTGCAATCAATTTTGCTAAAAATCGAGTCCAGCACTCCAGGACTAAGCACATTGAAATTAGGCATCATTTCCTTAGAGATGAAGTCCTTAAGAAAAATTTTGAACTGCATTTTTGATACATTGAACCAAGTTGCTGACATTTTTACCAAGCCCTTGTGTACTGACAGGTTTTCTACACTAAGAAGGGAGCTTAGTCTGTGTAGACCTCAAATCAATAAGGATTGAAGTGTTCAATATCTCTTACTATTGTTGTTCGTTGATTGAGCTGAACTGCAATAAAAAGGCTGTACAAAAAATCTGATGCATTTATCCTTCATATCAATACATGTCTTTATGCATTGGCATGCATGAGTTGATAAGTTCATATTCATGATGCATTGCATTGGTTGTTAGTTGGTTTTTGTTTGACCATGGTATATAAAATGATGATTTGTGGAAAGGCAGGATATGCTTGCCTGAAAGCATTCACCATGCATGAAGATACACCTCCACCGAGTACCATGAGTCGATATTGCATTTAGGCCACATTGTCAGGGGAGCAACTTCTTTGAATCATTCTTGCATACATGCTATCTTTATTTTGTCAACTTTAATAAGTGTACAACCATTGGCATAAATTTCCAAATCATAGCTTAATATCTTGTTGATGACCATTGCATATCCTCAGGGGGAGTGTCCACTACTCATCATCTTAACTTGACAATCATGCTTATCTGAAAAACTAAATGGATCATTTCTTGTTGGTGTTACTGGCTGTTCTGATCACTCTCTTGAAAAATCTGAAATTCAATAGCCTCCAGTCTGGGTACCATGATCATAAAACTGAGTGGAATTCAAAGTAAGAATCCTCTATTATATGACCTTGTGCTTGTCCATCCTAAAATTGGTTTAGGTTTAATGACTTCATTGAGTTTTGAGACAAATGTTATGAAATCATCTGTATTCAATACTTTTAATAGACCTTAACCAGTATTGACATGTTGTGCCTTGAATGATACTTCTCGAATGTCTGAAAATTCCTATCTTAAGGCAACCTTGGTTGAGTTACTAATGCTTAGTATTGTTCTTAAACATCATGAATTGCTGGAATTCTTAACTGATAAATTTTGTCAGAGCAATGACGTTGGTTCACTGAGAAACCATGTCCCTTGTCCAAGAAGATAAGTGGGCTGTGTCATGAAGTGCCTTTGTTAACTCTGCAGTAAGTTGAAGAAAAATCTGAGGCAGAGCAATGGCTCAGTTGCTGAGAAATATGTCCCCTCATCAAAGAAATGAGGTAAGACAAGTCATGAGGTGACAATGCTATGTCTATTCAATTTGAGGTATGATAGTCAGTCACACGAAGTACCTAGGGATACTGGCATCTAAACAACGTGTATCCTCAAGATACAAGGCATGACTGGGCTTAACTACTCGTAAAAACCATCTGTGCTCAAAGAAAATTATGAGCTAGATAGCATAAGATCAAAGAGAAATTGATGTAACTCTGAATTCCATAAAAACTTCATGAGTGTTTAACCTTAATACTAGCTTGTGTAACTCTCAAAGAAGTCGTTGAATCTGAATAAGTCAGGCAAAGGAAGGTTGCACATGGCTTCGACATGCAATTCTGGTTCATTTCTATTAAAACATGCATGCATATGTTCTTTCAAATTCTTTCCATGAACTTTGATATCATTAGATTTGAACCACGTAATTTGAATAAAGATCATGTCATAAGGTTTGTATAATGGTCGACTCTAAACATAAATATTCTCTTTGTTATGAGATTAGTATCAGATTGTGAAAGTTCTTGCATTTTTCAGATCTTCAACTCATCATACAGGTTGTATTTCTCGAAAAATTACTCATAATCATATCTTCTATGAAAAATTTATTCTCGCTCTGATCTTCAGTCTCTCCACTATTTCTCATCCCATCTTATTGCGGGTGACAAAGGGGGATAAGATGTTTTCATGAGTCATTTAAGGGGGAGAGTAGTTAAGTCATCTCTTTTCATGCTTTATCCTCTCTATGCATGTGTCTTTAAAATGCTCGAACTGGATCATATTGATATACAATGACTCACAGTGTTGCCATCATCAAAAAGGGGAAGAATGTTATGTCCCTGCGGTTTTGATGTTGTTCAACACCATGAGTCATTGACATTCTATGGTTTTGATGCTCTCCAACACTCTGAGTCATTAATATACTCATCTCCTGATTGCTGACATTGATTGATATTATCATGACATATAAGCCAAATAAGTCATAAGGGATGGCAAAAGAACGTGCCCAAGTCACCTCAAGAAAATCTCTTAAAGACAATTTTTACACAGGAAGTGTCGACACCTTGTTCCAGAAGGTCGACACTATGGTCTTCCAGAGAGTGTTTATATTGGCAGTTTTCCTAAGACGTGTCGACACCTTGTTCCAGCAAGTCAACACTATGGTCTTCCAGAGAGCGTTATATTGGCAGTTTTCCTACGACGTGTCGACACCTTGTTCCAGCAGGTCGACACTACGGTCTTCCATAGAACGTTATATTGGTAGTTTTCCTAAGATGCGTCGACACTTCCTTTACAAGAGGTTGACACTATGGTTCTTCCAGAAGCCTTTTAAGCTATCTTTTCAAAACACATCAGATCATCCAGGGAATATAAATAGGAACCGTAAATCCCCAAAAATATGGATTTTGAGGTCTAGAGCAACTCCCAAGGTCAGACAAGTGACTCAACCATCATCACCATATCTGAAATGACTTTCTGGTGGCAGCTGTGACAAAGTTCAAATATGGCAAATGTCACCCCACCTGCTGCTGGCAGCCAATGAGAGATGATCCTAGAAAGGTACACCAAGCATAGAAGTGACCGGAGCCAATGAGGAAGTAGTCTGCTGGATGTTGTCCACAAGGATCATTTAATGCTTAGATTTGGAACAGGAGGAAAGTCTTATTGTATATTTCCTATGAACCAATCAAAAGAAAGCAAGTGTGAAGACACCTTTTTCACTCAAGTTGAACCAATCAGTGGACAAGATTTTTGGAGGGAAAGCTCCATCTGCTGGGCAATATGAGTGACACAATTCCATGCACACAGGGAGCTGTGCAGGCGCCAAAAAGGAGATGAAGATGCTGCAGGTAAAAGTGGGCAAAAATAAGAAAGAGCTACTAGTGGGGTTGCTGGTGCACCTGGAAGAAGAGTGGGAGCCGTCACCTGGTGCTGTGTCTCCAGGAGAAGAAAAGAAACACAAGAAGCCAGGTATGACTAGAAGAAGAAAAGAGGAAGCAGGAGGAGAAGGTGAGGAGCTCCAAGCCTTTCGTGAAGATCCGGTTCAAGGCAGCGAGCTTCTCATCCACCTGTTCGTTGTCTTGCAAAAAAAAGTCATCAACAAAGAAGCAACAAATCTCAACGCAGCAAGCCAAGCTCTTCACATCTCAGACAAGAACATTTGCATCTAGCACCATGTTTCACTCTTTCTATCTGAGCTCTTCATTGTTCTTTTTCATTTGTTCTTATCATAAACTGTGAACCGTCCCTACTGGTGTTGTAGGAAGACAGACGGAGGTGTTCTCCGGTCTGTGGTGTTTCAGTCCCTACCCGATAATGTAGGAAGACAGACATAGGGCTTCTCGTGTCTGTGGTTGGCTGGTTGTGCCATTTGCTATGTTTACAGCGGCTTAGTGCGGTGGCACTAGCGAAGCCTCAATTGGTTTAAGTGAGGGGTGGACGTAGAACTCAGGTTTGAGTTCGAACCACTTAAAAATCCTGCTCTTGTGGTTTGCATGTTTGTGATCGCCCTGTGCTAGATGCTTTCTTATGCTCGTTGTCTATTTACACTTCATCATCTTGCGTATAGGTTCTTATTTCATGTGCTAGTTGTTTTATTCCGCTGCAATATTTTTATATCTAGAAAATGAGGGGTAGATCTATTCACCCCTCCCCTCTAGATCAGCCATTCTCACACAACAAGCTGAAGCAGCAAATATGGCTTGCTACATAATTAATAGGGCCATGATAAGGCCAAAGTGTAAGAAAACCCCGTATGAGATGATGAAAGGTAAGAAACCCAATTTGGCCTACTTCAAAGCTTTCGGATCAAAATGCTATGTGCATAATAATGATAAATCTAATCTGGATAAATTTGAGGCCAAGAGTGACATTGGAATATTATTAGGGTATTCTGAAACATCAAGAGCATATAGGGTATTTAATGTGAAACATCGTACAGTGGAAGAAACTCTGCATGTTGTATTTGCTAAAATAAATAATGAACCTGACAAGGACATTGTTGACAGGGAAAAGAAGGAAGAAAATAGAGGATTTTTGAAATCTAAAAAAGATCAGGGAGATGGAAGCCAACAATAGTCCACAGAGCAAGAGGTAGGTCGGTCGATCAAAGTCCATGCTCACTCAATACTGCCCGGTGAGTCCTCTACCAATTTGCGCATCTTAAAAGATCATCCTATGCAAAACATTATAGAGAATTTGCATGACCCTCCTAGGACCAGGTCATTTCATAAAGATGTGCATAATGAAGATCTCATTGCATTAGTTTCACAATTTGAACCCAAATGCATTGAAGATGCCTTACAAGATGAAAATTGGGTTAATGCCATGCTTGGAGAACTTATTAAATTTGAAAGAAACCAAGTTTGGAATATGGTTCCAAGACCCATCGACCAGAATGTTATTGGGACAAGATGGGTTTTTCAAGAACAAGCTAAATGAAAATGGGGAAATCATTAGAAACAAGGCTAGGTTGGTAGCCAAGGGGTATAACCAAGAAATTGGCACTGACTTTGAAGAATCATATGCCCCCGTTGCAAGATTAGAAGCCATCAGAATTCTATTAGCATTTGCATGCTCCCTAGGCATTAAACTACAACAAATGGATATCAAGAGTGCTTTTCTGAATGGCCTAATAAAAGAGGAAGTATTTGTAGAATAGCCCCCTGGTTTTGAACAAATTGATTTGCCTAACCATGTTTAGAAATTGAATAAGGCACTGTATGGGCTAAAGTAGGCTCCACAGGCCTGGTATGAAAGACTTAGTGCACATCTAACCAGGGAAGCCTACATCAGAGGTAACATTGACCAAACACTCTTTACAAGGGAAATGAATGGACACATCATTGTGGTACAAGTATATGTAGATGATAGAGTGTTTGGCTCAACTAACTCTGACTTGTTCAAGTAGTTTACAAATCATATGACAAAGGAATTCGAAATGAGCCTCATGGGGGAACTCCAATTCTTTCTTGGACTACAGATCACACAGGCGAAGGAAGGATTCTTCATAAATCAGTCCAAATATACATTGGAGGTTCTGAAAAGATTTGGGATGAAGGAGGTGAAACACATATCCACACTCATGGGAACCAAGGCATCTCTAGATGCAGATGAGAATGGTAAATATGTAGATCCTAAAAGATACCGAGGTATGGTCGGGTCTCTTTTATATCTCACTGCTTCTAGGTCTGATATTCAGTTTAGTGTGTGCATGTGTGCTCGCTTTCAAGCCAATCCTAAAGAATCTCATTTGATTGCTGTGAAAAGAATCTTAAGATACATTGCTAGCACTAATGACTTAGGATTATGGTATCCTGCATCATACTATTTTGATTTGATTTCATATACTGATGCTAATTATGCGGGGTGTAAACTTGATCAAAAATGCACTAGTGGCTATTACCAATACTTGGGTGGGTGCCTAGTCTCTTGGGCTTCCAAGAAGTAGCACTCGGTGGCTCTATCTACTGCTGAAGCAGAATATGTAGCAGCAGGTAGTTGTGGGACCCAAGTGCTGTGGATAAAGCACCAACTCCAGGACTACAGAGTAGATCTTGGATGCACACCCATATTGTGTGATAACACAAGTGCCATCAATTTAGCTAAGAACCCCACCCAGCATTCCCGCACAAAACACATTGAAATAAGGCATCATTTCCTTCGAGATGAGGCAAGCAAAAAGAATTTTGAATTCCAATTCTGTGAAACTGAAAAGCAAATTGTAGATATTTTCATTAAACCCCTGAGCCATGTAAGATTTTCAACCCTGAGGAGAGAATTGGGTCTGTGTAGACCTCCCACTTGATTTCACTTGCATGTTTTAGCTCATCTAAGTCCAAGAGGTCACTGGTTGCTACTGTCAGGGGGAGTCCATCATGCATATTTGATTGATTGCATTACTCATTTTTTCATTGGTTGTTTCCTTTCACTGCATGACCCTATGGTATAAAGAATGGTGATGTGTGAGGCAAGTCCTTCGCCAGGTATCAAGGGTACTTTCACATTACATTTTAGTGTGCATGGGTTGAGGGGGAGAGTATAATATTTTCTGAGATAGGCTCTTCAACAGATTTGCTATTCTTAAAACATTCCTTTTGTCTTATTTTAGTGAGTCGACGCCCTGATCATTGTGTGTCGATGCCATGGTTCTATTGACTGCTTTTCATCATTCTGTGAGGACACTCTGTGTTGACATACTGCGCAGCCTAAGTCGACACACCCTTAAGCATTTCAGAAACCTTACTGTTCCTTCTTCTCTTGTGTGCTGCTCTCTCATGCCTTAACCTCTAGCCTTTATTCACATGCATAAATCCTGTCATCCAAATCCTTACACTCACTGAGGGGTAGCATGATACTTCACAGAAGATTCCCCTCTAAGACTAAATTTTATTGACTGTCTACTCTGAAAGCAATCTCTTGCATCTTCTTATATCATGGTTGTGTACATGAATTGAGGTTTAAACTCAACAACTTCTTGAAGTTTGAAAACTAGCAACTTGGAAAACGGACTCCACAAGCTTACTTCTGTTGATGCTTGTTAAGTTATAAGTTCTAATGTTCCATGGTCTACTTATGCATTTTCATTGACAACTTTGGTTGATGTACTTCTCGAGTATTGTAATCAAATGACCATGTCAAGTGAGATTTATCCAAGGCACTCATCTCAAAGCAATGGTTAGGACTTACTGAGTAACCGGATGCACTTCACCTAAGACGTGAGGTGGTTCGCGTCAAAAGGTAATGTGTTGACTAACTCTGAGCAAGAAAAGCTTAATAGAGCAAGGGCTCTTGCCCACTGAGAAACTGTCATCCTTCACCAATGAAGTGATGGAGGGACATGCATGAAGTGGCAAGCTATCTCTGATCAAAATGAGGCATGACAGTTAACATCACTTAGTAACTGGGGCATTTGCATCTAACAAATGTGATTCCTCATGTAAAAAAGTGTTAGTTAAACTTGACTGTCAGTTCGGAAAGGGTGCATGCTCGGAAAAAATTCTCACTATTCCAGCTTGTTTGGCTTCAATACTCATGGTAGTTAATCCTAAAAGGTCGTTGAATCTCACTAAGTTAGACTGAACAAGGGCTATCCAGAACTTCAGTTCCCTTTTATGCATCTACACCAGTAATCTTGGGTGACCACCATGCCATTCCCTTTTATCCTCAAGGACTTACTGAGTCACTAAATCTCTACTGTTAATTGCTTGAATTCTAATACTTCTCCACATTATTGATTTTAAACCTATTAGTTTACACTCTACCACCATGCCATGCTTATGTGCTGGAAGATATTTGTTTTGGAGCTGATCCAGTCCTTTCCTCCAATGGGTCATAGTCTTGAATCATTCATGTTGAAATTTTCTCCACATCACCTACTCCTTCCTGCTCTTTCTACATCATCCCTCATGTTTTGCTGATGTCAAAGGGGGAGAGAGAGAGGTTGTATGTCAAGGAGAGAAAGAGTATTGCCGTTATGTGCTCATTATACATATCATGATGGAAGTCATTCATGTTGTTGTCATAATCCTTCATGTACTTATGATGTGCTTCATGATAGTTTTGTTCCATCTCTGCTGTCAAAACTGTGAGCATAATGACTCATAGTTGCCATCATCAAAAAGGGGGAGAATGTTGCGTAAATTATGTTTTGATGATGTCTTACTATACGTCATTGAACTATCAAATTAGAAACTCATGAAGCTTCCTTTTATAGGTATGAAGATGGTACAAGAAGAAGGCCATGCGATTTAAGCTGAAAAGGATGTTTTGAGTCGACTCCAAACACTTCTTGAGTCTACTCCAGTCAACCTCAAGTCACACGCTAGCTGATGGAAATAGTGGTGACAAATGGCTTGCTAAGGCAGACAAATGAGGCCTTAAGGGTGTAAAATAGGTGAGCAAGGGTGAAAAATAGATCTCAAAGCTCTGCCCGAGAGATCACAACCAAGGCAGAGAGTTGAGCCTATCTAAAGCTTGGATGGATCAAGCTAGGATCAAGCTCGATCCTCATATACAAACCTCAGCAAAGCTTGGACTCCATCATGTCTAAGCTTGGACTTTGCAAACCAGAGTCGAGCCCAACTAAGGTCGGACGCCATGATGCAGAGTCGGACCCTGTGAAAAGAAATGCTTGGAACTCTTAAAGCCGAAGCTCGAGAGTCGATCAATCATGCTCAGAGTAAGCTCAGAGGTCGACGCCAATGAAACTAAGCTAGGACTGAAAACTAGCCCAGAATAACTTGGAATTCTGCTTTAAGCTCAGATTCCATAAAGAAGAGTTGAGCCTGACCAAGCTCGGACTCCATCTTGCTCAAGCCCAACAAAGCTCGGACCTAGGTCAAACTATGCACGGGAGTCTATGGCTACTAAGCTCGGAATCGGCCTTATGGCAATGATGCTCGGGAGTCATCTCCACAAGCTCCTCCAGCAGGTTTGAGGTCTGGGAAAAGGCTCTTGGGACAGTCAACGGTCCTTGTCATCATTGGCTTACCATAACAACCTTTCTGGTCAGTTGATATGTCAGTTTACATATAAGGGAAAGGTCACCTTTCAGAGCAACATGCTTTTTGCATCCGACCAATCAGAGGTGATATCCAGAAGATCCTATAGGACAAGAAGGACGTCCTTGGTGCTGCCAGCCAATGAGGCAGTAAATGCTACGGGTTTGATTTATTTGAAGAACTACTTCTTTTCTCCAGCCAATCAAATAGCAGGACCTTGGAGGGAAAATTGCTGCAGCTCGAGCCTATAAATTGGACGCCTCCTATTTGCATGATGTAGCTGTTGAGCTGTTAAGAAATTTAAAGAAGGTTTGAACGTGAGACTCTAAGAGAGAAAAGAAAAGAGCTCAGTCTTGAGAGAAGAAGAGGAAAAAGAGAGTGTCTAGCCAGCTAGCCAGCCATGATACTTCTGGAGGAGTGAGTCTCATTGATGTTCATCAAGTGCCTTTCATCCTCCAGCAGTGCATTGCTCCTTCATGCTTTTGTTCTTTTTGTTTTGAGTTTCTCCTTTTTACCTCTATCCTTTAGTGTGTGGGCCGTCGTCCCCATAGCAAGTTGTGAGGCTCAGCAATAGCAAGTTGTGAGGCTCAGCCGTAGCAAGCTATGAGGCTCAACGGTTGTAAGCGGTTTGCTCCCTCGAAGCTGTGGATTAGCAGTCAAGCTGTGTGTCAGCATAATGCCTCATTGGGTTGGTGAGGTGTGGATGTAGGCATGCTAGGTAGCAGCCGAACCACCTTAAAAATCTCAGGTGTTGTGGTTTGAGTGCTCTCCACTTCTTCTGTCCCCTTCACAGGTGTGTTTATCTTGATTGAGCTTCCTTGCAGCTTTATGTTTCTTGTGACGTCCTGCACTAGTACAGGACCGTGTCTGAATCTTGGTTTCACTATCTTACTGGTTTCTATTGGTTTTCTCTTGCATCCAAAAAATTAGGTGCCGGATCTATTCACCCCCCTCTAGATCCTCTCTTACTACACAACATATAAGCCCCTCAATGTGTGATGGGTTATCCCCAAGTGTAAAGGGAGATGGGACATTGGCCTCAAAGGGAAAGTCCGGCTCCCTACTCGGGGCAACAAGGTCCAGATGGTGGATCAGCTCAGGCTCCTCAGGAGTGGGGAGGAACAAGAGGATTTTACTAGTGCAGTTACCCATGGTGCAGACATAGACAATGGAACCATAAGAGGGGTGGATGATGTTAATGCACCTAGGTCGATTGGGCCTCATGGCCAGCATGCCATTCAGCTCCAATTGCCATCCAAGTCCCTTAATAAGGTCGTCCATGGTGTATATGATGTAGAAGTATTGGAAGGTAGTGTGAAAGGAGTTGATGGGCACCATTTGGTGGTTTTGTTTCATGGGAGGGTAGCCGAGGACCGAGATCTCATGGACCAGACTTTTCTTTAGCCAACTAGCGAGGGGTCCTTCTGAGAATAGTTTACCTTCAAGTAGTGTGAATGGCGTAGGAGGAAGGTCAAGGTGCGAGGGGAAATGTAGGACTTCTTCCTCTTTAGTGACGTCAATCAGTTCTAGGGCATCCTCCTGGGCTAAGTGTTCCTCAATCAGCATGGGATAAGGGATGTAGGTGATGGTCTCCATGGGTTCGGGCACGGTCTCATCCCTAATCGGAGGTGGAGTTGGGGTAGGTGGGGAACTGGGTGATAGCCATACGCACGGGCCGTATTTTTTATCAAAGGTTATGGGTGATTTGGCACGGGCAGTCAGCATCCCAATTACGAACTTGTCCCACACATCAAGCTTGGCCATGAGGTGTTGAACGGAGGTGCGATCCATCTTCGACACGGGGTAGACTCTAATGCAAACAACCCTAGGACCTGACTTGTGGGAACAAGTCTAGAACTTGCTGATAACGTGAAAGTTCGTCGTTTAAAATACACGTATGAATATTAAAAATTCTAACTCGCACTAGACGAAAGAAAGACGTAATATGGTGGCGAGAAGGGTCGAATCCACAGAGAAGAAGAGATTTTAGAGTTAAAAAACTTAGAGTGCTTTGAAAAACACTTGTGATTTTGCTTTGCTTAAAGAAAATAGTGAAATGATGAACGACCCAAACACTTAATTAAAAACACCTATGACTATGAGCCTATGCTATAGAAAATGATTGCATAAAGTGGAGAAGAAGAGGTAGAAGAAGGAGGAAGAGAGGGAAGATGAACAAGATCTAAATCAAATGAACACTTCTTTCATTAACATAAAGAAACGAGTACATGAAATGCAAGACAAGCTTACAATAAAGATGTGATGAGATTACAATGAGGTAAAATGAAACTAAAGTAATAACCACAAGAGGAGCCTGAGGTGTGAAGATGATAGTAGCAATGGTGATGATGGTGTCGTCCCTCCTTGGCCTTGGATAACACACAACCTCGTGGAAGATGTCACCTACGTCATGTGGACGTCGCCTTCACCGTTGGAGCCGCCTTTGGAGGGTGAATAGAAGTATGGGTGAATAGTAAAATCTAAAGATAGAATGTTGAAAAGTGAAGTATAACTCAAAATCCAGGGAGAATTAGCGAATGGTGAAGAAGAATAAATTGTAGAACACTTAAAAATACAGAACTTTTGTGAAAAAAGTAAGAGGAGAATAGGAATAGAAGGGGTAGAAATAAGGGGAAGAACCGAGGGAAACAATGATTCACAGATGAACAGGACATCACACCAGAAAATAGTTAATAGCTCTAAAACGGTGTAGAACTGGCTAATGAGGAAGAAGAAGAAATAGAAGAACACTCAAAAATAAAGAATGTTTGTGAAGAAATCAAGAGGAGAAGAGGAAAAGAAGGGGCTCAAATAATGGGAAGAATAGGGAATAGTGTTGTCTACGAATGCTCAGGATAGAATAGTTAAAAATAGAAAATAACTTGAAAATCAGATGGAATTAGAAGATGATGATGAAGAAGAAATTATAAAGCATTTAAAAATGAAGAACGTTCACGAAGAAAGTAAGAGGAGAAGAGGAATATAAGGGGGTGGAATCGGCGACCTAAGGTGAAGATGTGAGAGGGAGAGAAGAATGCCCAAAAGAAAAACTCACCTTCTCCTCCTTGACATAGATTATTTATAGGAAAAATTGGGTCAATGGAGGGTGGAGATTACATCAAAAGGAGGTGGATGGCTGGGATTTAGGTAGAAGATGATGCATTGGGGAAAGGAAAAGGAGGTGGGCACCCCCTCCTTTATTTCAAACTTTAAATTTTCTTTTCCCTCCAATTAATTCCCTCCTTGATTTCCTCCCTTTCAAGCTTTGAATTCAAACTTTGAATTTTATTTTCCCTCATATTAAAATAGGTGGTGGCAGCAATTTTTGACTTGGTCAATTAAGAATGGGGCCCCCTAGGGCTTCTTCTTTTGGTCTTCGGACGCTCTTGCCCCTGATTTGTCATGCAATTTCCTTCAATGTCCTGTACATATAAAAATCTAATTTAATTCATAAAAATTACCATAATGTGCACATGAATCACAATTGCTCATAATTATGCGATGGAGAATTAATGTTTATGACCCTCAACTCTATTTTGTTAAATAAAATCGCCAAATTAATTAATTTGCGCGAAAGGCCCAATCTACATGTGAAGTTGAGATTAACGATGGAACATGCATAATTGCCTAATTATATGCACATAAAATGGTGTATATGTAATGAATTACCATAGAAAGTGGACACTTATCACACCCCCCAACTACAACATTGCTAGTCCCTTAGCAATGTAAATAATTATAGAATTAGGACTAGCAAACACTCATGTGTCACAGTTCATGGCAAGAACATGATGCATAATGATTTAGACTTTGGAGTATCACAAGTTCAAGTAGTATGTATTCGGTACAAATTTCGTCAGTCCATGTGTTTAGACCTTTCTTCAGGATACACTCAAAATTAAGTATCTCTTTATGTAGGTGTGATATAACTTGACTAGTGACTACCAAACAGTCTAGATGAATGAGTCTTCTATCTTCCACTTAAAGATGATTTTCAATTCTGCCTACATCTCAAATTAAGCTTCTCGAATTACAAGTAGCTTCACTCTGCATGTTTATTCATTCTTTTTTTTTTCGACACATGGTGCTGCACATCCCTTCGTCGTTTGACGCGAACCTCAACTCTTGCCTTAGGAGAAGCAAGCCCGGTTACTAAGTTTAGAGGCATTTTCCATGTTTTTTTGGCAGGTAGCTTTTTCCTTACGATTACTTTCAACAAATGGGCATAGTATCAATCATCACCTAAGTGTTAAGTAGAATTCCTTTCATCCTAATGTTTGTCATCTACCAATCTTATTATTGTGTAATTGTGTACAAGTTTAATAGAATTTTCAGGTGTATTCTGAGGAAAAGGCTAAAGACATAATCAATTAATTCACCCCTTTAACTTTCTACTCTCATAAGTAAGACTCTAAGTCCTATCATATAAGAAAAATTTCTCATCATGAAATATGAACATGAAGTACTTGTTAGGGGTGACATGAAAGGTTGCAAGTATTTTGAAAAATTTAGAGCTCAAGCTACCCCCCAACTTAGGTGACATTGTTTCCAATGGCATGAACAAAATATAGAAATGAAATAAAGCCATGAAAAGTAGGGGGAAGGATAGATACGACCTGAGAGAGAGATGATGTCGTCAGAAGAATGTTGCTCTAGATTCTTAAGAAAATCAAAAAAAAAATTTGAAAAGGAGAAAGAGTAATTGTGTTGCCTCCCAATAAGCGCTAAGTTTTACGTCTTCCGCCAGATACAATGGAGCTCACAATGTGTCACTCAGCCTCAAAGATTCCTCCTGCAGCGTTGGAAGATTTTTAATGTAAGATTTTAAACGTTGACCATTGACAGTAAAATTTTGACCAGTTTTAGGATCGAGAATTGTTACTGCACCCTGGTCAAATGTTTTAATTACCACATATGATCCATCCCATCGGGATTTCAATTTGCCAGGAAATAATCACATCCTAAAGTTAAAAAGCCAGACCTTTTGGTTGATTTGAAAAGTTTTTCATGAAATGTGTTTATCATGGAATGTTTTAGTCTGGGCTTTATAAATCCTAGAGTTCTCATAGGCCTCATTGCGAAGTTCCTCTTACTCATTCAGTTTAAGGGCTCTATGGGAACTAGCTTGTGCTAAATCAAGATTGAATTGTTTGATTGCCCAATAGGCCCTATGTTCCAATTCGATTGACAAATGACATGGCTTTCTAAAAATGAGCCTATAAGGGGACATGCCAATGGGAGTTTTATAGGTGGTCCGATAGGCCCATAAAGCATCATCTAATCTCTCTGACCAATCTTTCCTATCGGGCCTGACAGACTTTTACAAAATGTTCTTGATCTCCCTATTAGAAACCTCCACCTAGCCACTAGTCTGGGGATGGTAGGGGGTAGCAATCTTATGTGTTATCCCATACTTCCTAAGTAAAGCCCGGAATTGAGAATGGATGAAATGTGAACCCCCATCACTAATGATATCCCTGGGACACCCAAACCGAGAGAAAATGTTCTTACAAACAAATTTCATGACAATTTTCTGATCATTAGTCCTCGTGGCTATAGCTTCTATCCCCTCAGACATGTAATCCACCGCCACCAAAATATACTCATGACCAAAAGATGGTGGAAATGGTCCTATGAAGTCAATTCCCCATACATCAAACATTTCTATAACCAGGATGGGGTTTAAAAGCATCATGTCCCTGCATGACATGTTTCCCACAGCCTGATAGCGCTTACAAGATTTGCAAAATATGAATGCATCTTTGAATAATGTGGGCCAATAGAACCCACTCTGCAAAACCTTGCCTGCCGTTTTCTTACTCAAGAAATGCCCTCCACAAGCTAAGGTGTGGCAAAATGTTAGAATGCTATGTTGCTCACCCTCAAGGACACACCTCCGAATGATTTGGTCTGGTCCTAAATGGAATAGCTCAGGGTCTTCTTAAAAGAAGTACTTAAGCTTAGCAAAGAAGTGCTCTTTTTCTTGTTTGGACCAACATTCAGGAATTTTTCCTACGGCTAAGTAATTGACAATGTGTGCATACCATGGGGGTGAAATGTGGGATACACTAAGGAGGTGCTCATCTAGAAATGAGTCCTGTAAGGGTGTGGTGTCTGATGTTATAATCCGGGACAAGTGATCTGCAACAATATTTTCACTTCCTCTTTTATCCAGATTTTTCAAATCAAATTTCTGTAGCAATAGGATCCATCTAATCAACCTTGGTTTGACATCTTTTTTAGACAGCAAGTGTCTAAGGGCTGAGTGGTCAGAAAATACAATGACTTTGGCCCCTAGCAGGGAGGACCGAAACTTTTCAAGGGCAAAGACAACAGCAAGTAACTCCTTTTCTGTTGTGGTGTACCTAAGTTGGGCATCAGCGAGTGTGCGACTCACATAGTAAATCACCATAGGCTTTTTATCTACCCTTTGCCCGAAAATAGCCCCTAAAGTATAATCCGAGACATCACACATAATTTCAAAAGACAATGACCAATTAGGAGATTGCTAGATTGGGGCATTGGTCAATGCCATTTTCAATGATTCAAAAGCCTCAAGACATGATTGGTCAAGATGGAATGGGACTTCCTTAGCCAACAGATTAGTGAGAGGTCTAGCAACTTTGTAGAAATCTTGACTAAACCGGCGATAGAAGCCAGCATGACCCAGAAAGCAACAGATTTGTTTTACTAAAGTGGGTGGTGGTAGTTTGGCAATGAGCTCAACCTTAGCTTTATCCACCTCGATTCCTCTTGCTGACACTATATGCCCTAGAACGATGCCCACTTTAACCATGAAATGACTCTTTTCCCAACTGAGGATAAGATTAGTGTCTATTAATCTCTTCATGACTTTGGCTAAGTGATCTAGATAGGAATCAAATGTGTCCCCAAAAATGGAGAAATCATCCATGAAAACCTCTAAAAAGTTGCCCACCATGTCAGAAAAAATGGCTAACATGCATCTTTGAAATGTGGCGGGCGCATTACATAGTCCAAAGGGCATTCTCTGAAAAGCAAAGGTTTCGTAGGGACATGTAAATGTGGTTTTTTCCTAATCTTCTGAGTAGATAGCCACCTGATTGTACCCAGAATACCCATCTAGAAAATAGAAGTATTTTTACCCTGCTAATTTTTTCAAAAGTTGGTAAATGAATGGGAGGGGAAAATGGTCCTTCTTTGTCATGGAGTTGAGATTCCTATAATCAATGCAGACCCTCCATCTCATGGTCAACCTAGTAGGTATCAACTCCTCTTGATCATTGGCGATCACAGTCAGTCCTGATTTCTTTGGGACTATTTGGGTTGCACTGACCCACTCGCTATCAGAAATTTGGTAGATGATCCCGGTATCTAACCACTTGACCACCTCATTTTTGACCACCTCCTTCATGTGTGGATTTAATTACCTCTGCATGTCTCTGCTCGATTTTGCATTCTCCTCCATATAAATGTGGTGCTGACAAATGGATGGTCTAATCCCTTTAAGATCAGCGACAGACCAACCTATAGCCCCCTTACGAGATTTAAGGACCTCAACTAGTTTCTCCTCATGGTTAGGTTCAAGGTCACTTGCTATGATGACTGGCAAGGTTTGGTCTGGGCCTAGGAATGCATACTTAAGGGAGGCTGGCAATAGTTTTAATTCAACTTGAGGAGGGGATTGCAAAGATGGCAGAGCTGGTTCAGATTTAAGCGGAGGCAAGGGTTCAACTGGGGGCCATGTCCTAAGTTGAGTTGACAAGATGTAAACTTATTCCCTCATTCTGGTCCTACTATCCCCTTCGATCTCCAATAACTCCTCAATGGTGTCAACAACATAGCAATCTCCTTTTTGATCATGGAATTTGGATGCCTTAAAAATGTTGATGCTGACTTTCTGGTCCCCAAAAGATATGTCAATAATTCCTGAAGCACAGTCTATATAAGCCCTAACCGTGGCTAAAAATGGTCTACCCAAAATAATAGGAGTATGCTTGATTTCTTGGGGAGAAACCATGTCCAAAATAAGAAAGTCGACAGGGAAGTAGCACTCATTCACTTTAACAATGACATCCTCAATAAGGCCATTTGGAGTCTTGATTGATCTATCGTCGAGCTGGAGAATAATGAGTGTAGGCTTGAGGTCACCGATGTCAAACTGCTCATAGATGGAGGTGGGAAGTAAATTCACACTGGCTCCTAAATCAAGAAGAGCCTTATCAAAGGTCACACCCCCAATGTTGCAAGAGATAAGGGGCGCTCCAGGGTCCTTTAACTTCCTTGGAAGTTGGTTGAGGACCGCAACACTAACGTTCTCAGGAAGCCAAACCTTTTCCGAGGTCAGTCGTGGCTCCCACCTAGGAGTGCACATTTCCTTCAAGAATCTAGCATAGGCTGGGACATGTTTAATGGCATCGAGGAGAGGGATGTTGATGTGTACTTGTTTGAAGAGCTCCATCATCTCCTCATTATGAGCCGGTTATTTCTTCTTGGGCTTTAAGGCACTGGGAAATGGCAGTGTAGGTTGGTAAGTGCTAGGCCCTTCATCTAGTTTTCGCTTTCCCTTGACATCCTCTTCCTGGTTGAGTTCCTCTTCACTATCAGAAGATATTTCTGGAGCCTAGATCAATGAAGTATAAGTAGAATCCAGGGGATCTTGGAGGACTTTACCACTTCTTAAGGCCGAAATTGCTTTTGCATTTTCGAGTTGTGGGCCTTTTTGTGGTACTTGGCCTGATGGGTGCTGAAGGAGAGGAGGAATTGGCTGGTTCATGGGGAAGTTTGGTTGTGGGAGGCCCGGGGGATTATTTCGTGGGTTGGCAATGGGCTGACTTGGCAGTTGGCCCACTTCCCTTCTCATGGTGGCTTCAGCCAATTAGCCCAATTGGGTTTCCAACTTAGAGATAGTTTGCTGGTGGGCTTGAAGGGTCTATTGGAAAGATTGACTTTGGGCTTGAATGGTCTGTTGGAAGGATTGGTTTTGGGCCAGAATTAGTTGTTGTAACTGATGGAATCTATCATCAGTTTGGGAGTCCTAGTGGTGTTGCAGAGGAGGTTGATAGGTTTGTTGGGAATTGGAAGATTACCTGTAATTGGGCTGAAAAGGTTGGTATGGGGCCTGACCCTGGTAGAATCGGGAAAGTGGTTGTTGGGCTTGCGGTCCCCGACTATAAGCATTTCCTTGAAATGCTGGCTGAGCCTGGAATTGGTGTTGGATGGGTACCTTGTGAGTATGAGAAGTAGAGGGATTGGTGGGCTGAGTAGGAGCTTGCTGATTCCTCCAATTGAAGTTGGGGTGATTTCTCCAGCTCGGATTGTAGGTGTTAGAGAATGGGTAAAAGTTGGGCTTGGAGAACCCCTGAGCTGCATGGACTTGCTCTTGTATAAAAGGTGGTAACTGGGCCACTGTTGGGCAATCAGACACTTGACGGTCCGGGCTAGAACATAAAGTACACACCTCATGGTGTGTTGGGTCCAGGTATGGGTTGGACATAGGTCGGATGGTGGTTTCTTGTTTATTTTGGGCCAGAAACTGGTCTAACTTGTGGGCCAACATATCAACCTGTTCTAGATTTTGAGCCATGATGTCCACCTTGTCCAATTTTTGATGGATGGAATTCATATCCACTCTAGCTTCAGGCTCCACACGATACAACCCAGCCCGTTTAGAGGGCCCAATGGTTCTCTCACATGAGGATAAGGAAGCATGGTTGATTGAATTCTCGCTCAACATTTCAAATAAGGCATAGGCCTCATCCTCACTCTTGCTCATAAAGGCCCCACCACATGATGCATCCATAATCTGCCTAACATTATCATCTAAGCCCTTATAGAAAGCTTGCACTATTTGCCATTTGGAAAGCCCACGATGTGGGTATTTTATGAGGAGTTCGTTTAATCTCTCCCATGATTCATGTATTTGTTCATTTTGGAGTTGTGCGAATCCTGTGATTGTGCATCTCATGGTGGTGGTTCTACCGATGGGGTAAAACTTCTTAAGGAACTCATGCTGCATATCTGCCCATGTGCCAATAGGTTTCCCTAAAGTCCCTAGCCAGTATTTGGCTTTGTCCTTAAGTGAGAAAGGGAATAAGGTAAGGCAGAGGGCATCATCTGTGAAATTTTGAATTTTCACAGTGGAACAAATTTCTAGAAATTCATCCAGATGTTTATAGGGATCTTCATTAGTCTTCCCATAAAAGGATGGGAGCATCTGAATGGTGTTAGATTTGATCTCATATTGCAACGCATGGACATTAGGCAGTTGGATACAAGTGGATGGCTGATAATTCAAAGGAATAAAACATTCCTTCATCTGTTTGGGCACCCCTAGTTGGTCTTGTTTAGCCATGGGTTGGATTTGATTTTGGGCCTGATTAAGAATGAATCGCTCAATCTCACTAATGGGCTCAACTAAGTGAGGGTGTTGCGATCTTCTCCCTTGTATAAACCAAGGTTAAAGATGTGATGGTGCGGACACATGCAGCAATACACGCCGGTGGACGAGGACACGTCGGGGCCCAGTTAGCTCGTGGAGGACGTGGACGCATCGGCCAAGCCATCATCCTTATTTCACATTTTTTGGCCATGTTTGGCCCTATTTTAGTCCATGTTGGATAATTGTACTATTATATGGCAAATGGGCTAGGCTAGATAATGGGCTAGAGTTAATGGGTTTTGGGCCTTAAATGGGCCAAAGGGGTTCAATGTGAACAAGTTAAGGGGTGTGCTAGGTGTGACTGTGATTAAAGGAAGGTGGGCTTGGTGGCTAGGAAGGGGGTGCCCCCCTTTCCTTGGTCCAAGGAGAGGCAGACACCTACCAAATGTTGACTCTCCTGCCTTAATTTTCTAAGTTTGGTGGCTCCTTGTCCCCCCCCCCCCTTGATCTCCCCCTCTCCCCTTGGTCAAGGGGGCGCACCCCCTCTCCCTCCCCTCTCTCCCACGTAATTCCCAGCCCCCTCCCCTTGCCATTCTCTATATAAGCCTATGTGTAGTGCCATTTGAAAAGAAAAATGAAGAATTTGTGAGAAAAAATTGAGTTAAGAGAGAGATTCTCTTCCCCCTCTTGGGTGTGATGCCCTAGACCAAAATCCTATGATGGGATTTGCTTGGCGTGTGACTCACCCCCCTATCCTCCCTATCCTCTTCATATCTGGTTCTAAGAAAATTTTCAGTGAAGCTTCTGCAAGTTAGGAAGAAGTTGGCGCTTGTTTCGCGTCGATCGGAGCTCTGGATCGCCGGCAACAATTCTCCTTGTGAAGTCGCGCCAATCTGCCCGAGCATGCTGTCCAGATCCTCAGTTTCCTGATTCCGAATTTCTCTAGATCTACTCCCAAGCACTCTGGATCTGAGCTTCTGACTGATTGCAAAATTTTCAGTCCTCTTTGTGTTGCCGCCAAGCTTGTGTCAATCCGAGGTCTGTGCTGATCGTGGCGAAGATTTTCATGGGACTGCGCCGACCCCTCTGTGCAGATCTGACCCAGAAGCAGAGGCAACCTATAGAAGCTGCCTTGTCTCCTTCCTTCCAGATCTGTGCAAGCCCCTTGGTCTGCATCTTCCTTGGGACGTCACCGACGATCTCCAACAAGAAGCATCCCATTCCGACGTTGGATTGATTTTTACCATAATTTTTAGCCTTCCTGTGAAGTTTTGTGTGCGCAGAACCTGAGGCTGAGAACAGTTGAGGCCACGCCCAGATCTGAGCAGATCTGATCAGGCCCTTCGGAGCAAAGAATCTTCATCTTATCACCGACGTTATCCAATAAACGGCACCCCGATCGGACGTCGGATCTTGGCGAATCGGCCTCCGCAAGATTGCTGTGCAGGATGACCAGCGCGGGCAGAACCAGACGGTGGCCGATCTTCGCCTTCCAGTCGACTTCGGCTCATCTCCTCGCCTCCTGCGAGTGCGGCCCGTCAACCCAGATTCCAGCAACCTCAAATTGGCTTTGTATCACTTTACCTCCCTGCGTGGAGTGGGCATTAGGTTCTGAAATTGTATGGTTATTCATTGTATTGGGGTTGTCGGATTCAGTCGGGATTTCTTCCCCACGTGCTAGTCGTGGAGGTACGCGCCTCATTCTACACTCACATTGCTTATTTAGTATATTTTCTATCATGCTACATTTGTGAGAATAGGGCTGATAGCTAGCTTCAAATCACCATGGTTGTGAGCTGTGAGTGCCCGTTCCATAGGCCTAGTCGAGCACCGAGTCCGAACTGGAAACCCCTAGGCGACAGTGGTTCCTTAACCGCTGCGATCCGACATTTCCCTCGCAAGGGACGATCGCCGTGCTAGTTAGAGTTCCTGTTGAGAGACATCTCCACCCGGAGAATGCCACGATAGTCAGCCGCTCGGCTTACCTTAGTGTGCTAGTGCTGGCCGCACTTTGAGTAGGTCGTACGTCTTAGCCCGATCGCGTCACCCGTCCCGCATCATGTGGTGCTTAAGAAGTGAGCCTACCCCAAACAAATTTGTCTCTTCTTTTTCTTTTTTGAATGTACTTTTTTTTTACAATGGATTTTTTTTTAAGAAAAGAAGATGAAACCCTTTTTCTTAAATGTTTTTTGTTTGTTTATTTTTTTTTGTTTTCGAACACTTGTTCAACAAATTAACCTACAAAATCTAGGGCTCCTTGGACTTAAAAGCATAAATAGTGAGAATTCCCCAATGTTCAATTACAATCTTGCATACACCGACCTTCAGGTTGGCCAGGTAAGCAGTAGGATCGTGGGAGGTTCCCCTTGCTTTCGCAAGCTCCTAATTTTTGAAACACGAATCCACTTAGGCATAGCCTTTTAACCTCTTGCCTAAACACCAACCTTAGATAGTAGTGCAAACGCAATCTCCCTTAGGTTCCAACCACTAAGTGGGCTCAATGTTAGCTTTCTCACAAATCAGCTTAAATCCAACCCAAGTCCACTATCAAATTTATCAACTAGCCAGGTAAGAGGTGGAGTTGTGGGAGGCTCTCCCTACTTTCGTAGGGACCAAATTAAATAACCACAAGCCCGCTTAAGGCGTTTTACCATTGGACCTCTTTCCTAGACACCAGTTTCCAAATTGATAATGGGCCTAAGTGGACTAAAATCTTAATGTGAACCCTAGGGCCAATGTCTACTGATTTTTTTATTGGGCTTGGGTTAATGCAAAGATGCAAGGAGTTGTGGTTTATGGGCCAAGGAAGGGTGATCAAATCCCCACCTTATGTTATTTAGGAGGTAATGCCCTTATGATATTTTGAAATGAAATGCACACCACAAATTCAAACAAAGGATTCTATGCAAGCAAAGAAATGCATGAGCATGCTTTTAGAAGAAGTAGAGATCTCACCTTGCCCCCCGCAATCTTCAACAAAGAGAAACTTGCCAAAAATAGAAACAACTAAAAATGCAAAGCTAAATGATGCATGGCCTAAAACATGGAAGTGTGGGTTCTACTCTTGCAATGAAGATTTTTATTAAAGTTCAAGTGATTTTTTTTATTGAATCTATCTAACCACAAGATATGAAAAATAGAGAAATGAAACAAACATGGAAAAGGGAAAGTTTGGATACTTACTTGAAGTGCGTTCCCTCGTTCTTTTTTTTCTTTGAAATAAATGACAAAATCAAAAGATGAAAGAGATGAAGGAAAAATTACCTTTGATTTTTTTGAATTTTTTTGTTTTCTTTCTTTGTTTTTTTTCTGCAAAAAATAAGAAAAAAGAGTTTTATTAGTACACTATAAACACAAGGAAATCAAAGTTCTTAAATCAAAAATCATCATTCCTCCCCAACAACGGCGTCAAAAATTGATAATGCGAACGTTCATCGTTTAAAATACGCGTATCAATCTTAAAAATTCCAACTCGCACTAGATGAAAGAAAGACGTAATATGGTGGCGAGAATGGTCGAATCCACAGGGAAGAAGAGATTTTAGAGTTAAAAACCTTGGAGTCCTTTGGAACACACTTGTAATTTTACTTTGCTTAGAAAAAATAGTGAAATGATGAACGACCCAAACACTTAATTAAAAACACCTATTACTATGAGCCTATGCTATACAAAATGATTGTATAAAGTGGAGAAGAAGAGGTTGAAGGAGGAAGAGAGGGAGGATGAACAAGATCTAGATCAAATGAACATTTCTTTCATTAACATAAAGAAACGAGTACATGAAATGCAAGATAAACTTACAATAAAGATGTTGTAAGATTACAATGAGGTAAAATGAAACTAATGCAATAACAACAAGAGGAGCCTAAGGTGTGAAAATGGTAGTAGCAATGGTGATGATGGCGCCGTCCCTCCTTAGCCTTGGATCACGCACAACCTCGTGAAAGATGTCACCTATGTTGTGTGGACGTCGCCTTCACCGTTGGAGCCGCCTTTGGAGGGTGAATAAAAGTACGGGTGAACAGTAAAATCTAAAGATAGAATGTTCAAAAGTGAAGTATAACTCAAACTCCAGGGAGAATTAGCGAATGGCGAAGAAGAATAAATTGTAGAGCACTTAAAAATACAGAACTTTTGTGAAGAAAGTAAGAGGATAAGAGGAACATAATGGGTAGAAATATGAGGAAGAACAGAGGGAAACACTGATTCACAGATGAACAGGATAGCACACCAGAAAATTATGAATAGCTCTAAAATGGTGCAGAATTGGCTAATGAGGAAGAAGAAGAAATAGAAGAACACTCAAAAACAAAGAATGTTTGTGAAGAAATCAAGAGGAGAAGAGGAACATAAGGGGGTCAAATAATGGGAAGAATAGGGAACATTGCTGTCTACGAATGCTCAGGATAGAATAGTGAAAAATAAGAAATAACATGAAAATCAGATGGAATTAGAAGATGATGATGAAGAAGAAATTATAAAGCATTTAAAAATAAAGAACTTTCACGAAGAAAGTAAGTGGATAAGAGGAATATATGGGGTGGAATCGGCGACCTAAGGTGAAGATGTGAGAGGGAGAAAAGAACGCCCAAAAGAAAAACTCACCTTCTCCTCCTTGACATGGATTATTTATAGGAAAAATTGGGTCAATAAAGGGTGGAGATTGCATCAAAAGGAGGTGGATGGCTGGGATTTAGGTACAAGATGATGCATTGGGGAAAGGAAAAGGAGGTGGGCACCCCCTCCTTTATTTCAAACTTTAAATTTTCTTTTCCCTCCAATTAATTCCCTCCTTGATTTCCTCCCTTTCAAGCTTTGAATTCAAGCTTTGAATTTTATTTTCCCTCATATTAAAATAGGTGGTGGCAACAATTTTTGACTTGGTCAATTAAGAATGGGGCCCCCTAGGGCTTCTTCTTTTGGTCTTCGGATGGTCTTGCCCCTGGTTTGTCATGTAATTTCCTTCAGTGTCCTGTACACATAAAATTTGAATTTAATCCATAAAAGTTATCACAATGTGCACATGAATCACAATAGCTCATAATTATGCGATGGAGAATTAATGTTTATGACCCTCAACTCTATTATGTTAAATAAAATAACCAAATTAATTAATTTTTGTGAAAGGCCGAATCTACATGCGAAGTTGAGATTAACGATGGAACATGCATAATTGCCTAATTATATGCACATAAAATGGTGTATATGTAATTATTTACCATAGAAAATGGACACTTATCACTTGCTCTGATACCAATTTGATGTGACACGACCTAGGGGAGCAGCGGGATGACACAATGACCGTCGGACCTACCATTGCAAGCACACTAGTAAGGCAACGAACTCGATTTCGGCAGACTAGATCACACGATGCGTCCCACTTCCGGGGGTGAATTGGGGATGGAAGGTCGAGTCCGGGGACCAGACCCTTGCTGGTTGGGGTGATGGCAAGGCTGAGATGGGACCCTCCCATAGAATTCAATGCTCCCGTGTCAACGGGGCAAACCACGTGCCTTGGGGACATGGGTAGCGCTCACACTCTCTCCTGCGATGGCCACACAACGTAGCTGGTTAGCCGGGGCCGGGCACTCTCTTCCTCATCGACAGAACTCAGAAACGATAATGAACCATAGGAATGACCAGGAAGAGGGGGAGAAGCTCACCTAGCCGGCTTGAAAAGGCTGACCTCAATCGAAGACGAGGGCGAGCGGGGAAGCGTGGGACTCCCCGCACGCTGCGCTGATGGAGCTTCTCCTGCTGTAAATCTAAGTACAGCACTATACCTCACGCAGGAGGGGGGGAACGAGGGGTGGGGAAATTAAGATTACAACCAACGAAGACCTCCACGCAGGGAGGGGCGGTCAGTCGGCCAGGCGGGGAGGGGAATGAAAGCGTAGTACGTAGTCTGCCTGTGCTAGTTTCTGCAGAACAAGTCGTTGTAGAGGACGCCGATGGCTCTTCCGGTCGCTATCGAGGGCCGGACCACTTGGGAACTCTTCCAAGGATGGGTCTAAATTACTAGAACTCCTGGTGGGCCATTGGTATGCTGCTCCAAGCCACGATCCAAGCAAACAAGATGAGTGGCACAGTTCTATCTTGAGCAGACCTCACCGGACAGAAAGTAACTTATTTAATCACCACGAGCACCACAGGTCGATGTTGATGGCGAGGTTGGTGCCGAATCGTCTGCCGTTGAACCTTCTTTGTGCTTTAAAAAGAACGGGTCCATTTGACGCCGTATGGACCTGGTTCTGGTCATTTGGAGGCCGAGTAGTTAGGACGACTCTACAGAACCTAGCAGACAGGCACAGCGAACTCGAGGCACTACCAGCTCCTCCGATCGAAGATGGGGGCGGGACTAGAGTAGAAATGACCGTAGATGTGTCTTCTACCCACGGTAGAAGAGGCAGCCCAGCTAGAGGTCGGAGGTTGCAGCTGAAACCAGAAGAGCAGAGAGTGATCCAACCAGAGCAAGTGTGAGCAGTCTGTGAACGCCCGAGAAAATGATCATTCTGGGGTGCTCCGGTGGTCAAATGGATCCTTTCTTTCTGGTGCTGGAAGAGAACTTATTGAGGAACACCTCGGTAGAAAAGCGCATCCAGAAGCTTGGTGTGGAGGTCATGGGGGCCTCTACAACACGTCTCTGGTCACCCACTGGAGTCAGCTTGCACAGTCGGACTGAAATAGCTCTCCCGGTCAACTCCGACGTCGGATGAGGGTGCTTGAACTCTTGTTACAAAGCTGGTTCTGAGAGGAATCCACCAGTGCCAGGATTGTCATTAGAAGCTTCACAGGGGAGGTTGGGGCGATGCTGCAATAGGACGGATGACTCTTCTGCAGTTGCTGTCTGGACAACTAGTGGGAAATAGGGAGAGGAGGGAGAATAGAGGGAGGAAGGAGTGGGCAATTGCTGCTGGGAGTGCAGAGGGGGGTGGCTGTGAGGGAGGGGTGAGTGTGATGTGGTATAGGAGAGCTTGGGAGAGGGAGATGGGGCTGGGGTGGAGAGGAATGAGTGTAAGGGTCGCAGCTTGGTGGAGGGGTAGGGAGAGAGAAGTGGTGGCAGCCTAGTTGGTTGTGGTTTTGGTGGGAATTGAAGGTGGGGGTCTTGGGTATGCCAAGGGGTGTCTAGGGAAGGGGATGTTAGGTTTGATAGGGTGCAACATGATCTAGAAAGGGGGGGGGTTGAATAGATCCTTTCATAAAACTATGACCAATTAAAAACTTAGCTTATTAAAGCACGACCAGCAGCTATAATGCACATGAAACAATTAGACACAATGCACAACGGATTTGATAGGAATAGCTCAAATGAAAATGGCAAAAGCACAGTGTTGTGAGGTCAATGTAGTCTTACTATGAGTTTGCCTGTTGGACAGACTTGCTGCTCATCAAACTGTGGTGTGTGTGTGGACACTTGGGTAGAGTGTGTGGATGGTAAACCAGCTTGTGTTCATTGAAAAGCAACTAAGATAGCATGTGTTTAAACCAACCTGCAAGCCTGTGAATGGGGACAGAGAATAGGGATCAAACACACAAGGCACAACCCATTGCGTGAGGATTTTTAAGGTGGTTCGGTTGCAAACCCGCAACCTACGTCCACCTCTCACCAAAACCCGGTGAGGCTTCCTGCTGACTAATAGCTTGGCACTACTGATTCACAGCTTCCACACGAGGACAACATCCTCACTGCTGATACACAGCTTCCACACGAGGACAACGTCCTAACTGCTGATTCACAGCTTCCACATGAGGATAAGGTCATCAACACACATGGGGATGACGCCCCCCCCCCCCCCCCCACACACACACACGGCAAAACACAGCCAAAACACTTCCGGTCTCTAACCAGAGCACTGGACACACACTTGAAAACTGATTACGAAATGTAGATAAAAGCAAGAAGCAAGGCAGGAAGAAGGCGACTGTGGCTTTAGATCAATGTCTTGAAGCACTATCAAGCTTGGCACAGCTGAAGGAGGGCTGCACTACTTTCTTCTTATTTTCTTCCTTTTCTTCCTCTCTCTTTTCTTTTCTCTCTTATAGCACTAGATTGGGTTGGCCAGTTGTTGGGTTGCTCACATTCCCTTATATTCTTTCCTCACATATTTGCTTAAATGCTTGAGGGGCGTCGCTCTCTTTAAGGGCAGCAGCAACTCTCTCCATGTACAGAGCTTGATATATATAGAGAGTTGGGTAGAACCAAATCCCTCCATAATCTTTCGATCTGATTGGCTGGAGTATAAAAGACTTGTTTGAATACTAACTTCTTCGTTGATTGGACCACCATATCTGATAGTAGGAGCAAATCACTCTTCCCAGCAGAGACACACAAGTTTCCCTCCAAGTTCCTTTAATTTGAATTGATGGATTAAGCAAGTGAGGTTTGACCAAAAGTGCCTGCTATATCTTTAATTTTCTTGGGCTGTCTTCCAGAGAAGGACGTCCTCTTGTCCAGAGAGATCTTCTTCTTTTCAGACACAAACCTTGCTTGGTTGACTCTAGGAGAGCGGATAGCAGAGAAGGGGTCTTTTCCTTTACAGATACCTTGTCCAAAAGATTGTTCTGATCACTAATTGTGATAGGGACAGTGGTCAATGTTAGGAGCCTCCTCCAGACCTTAAAAATTGTGTTTTCAGAGGTTTACAGTTCATATTTTAATATCCTGGCTGATCTTTGGAAGTTACAGAAGCTAGGCTAGTTGATTTCTTCATTTGATCCCCTAGCGAGCCATTTGTCAGCCTTATCGGACATTTTTCACCCTTATCGCCTATATGTTAGCCTTAGGCAGCTATTTGTCACCCTTATGAACCTTGAGCCGTCACCACTGCTTCTTCTTCATCTTTGCAGGATTCAATCAAAAGTGGAGTCGACTCCAAGACCACCTACGTCAACTCTGCCTCTTAGCTTTTCAAAGCATTCCAAAGCTTTCACCCTGACGGTCTATTATTCAGCCTTAGGAAGTTATTTTACACCCTTAATAGCTATTTGTCAGCGTTAGAGACCTATTTGTCACCCTTGTTCGCTGGAGCCATCCCCATACAACTATTTATCTCTGCTTCAAGAGCCATCGCCCTGCTGTGAATGACGTCACGTGGAGAAGCGGCCTGAAAGGGTGGAGTTTGAGGGATATCAACAATAACACAAACGCTTGATGAGATGACGGGAAAGACACGGAAGAAGAGAGACCACCGCGGGAGGTTGCCCAGCATGGGGTGTAAACAGGGGTGAGAAACACACGGAATTGAAGTTGTATAGAATTGGGATTGCGTAATAGAAGACCGCAGCGGGATGTTACTCTCTGCGGGTGTAGACGGAATTGAATGGGGACGGGGAATCGCTGCGGGAAATGACTGTCCACGAGTTTAGACAGAAGTAAAATGGGGAAGGGGGTTTGAGCAGAAATTAAACATGGTTAAGGGATGTGACAGAAATTAAAGTGGGGAAAGGGAGGCGACAGAAATTAAAATAGGGGGGAAGGGGTGTGACTGAAATTAAACTGTTGGGAAGGGGAGATAACTAAAATTAAATTGGTGGGAAGGGGAGATGATAGAAATTAAATTGGCGGGAAAGGGAAATAACTGAAATTAAATTGGTGGGAAGGGGAGATGACATAAATTAAATTGGCGGGAAGGGGAAATGACTAAAATTAAGTTGGTGGGAAGGGAACCGCTACGGGAAATGACTCTCCGTGCGGATTTACGTAGAAATAAAAGAACAATAAGGGAGCTGCCACGAGAAATGACTCTCCGCGTGGGTTTACGCAGGAATGAAAGAACAGGCAAAAATAAAAGAACAATAAGGGAACCGCTGCGGGAAATGACTCTCCACGGGTTTTAACAGAAATGACAGAAATGAATAGAAATGATAGAAATGAACATAATGAGGAACCGCTGCGGGAAGTGACTCTCTGCGGGTTTTAATGGGGGATGGGAACAAAATAAATAGAAGAGCGCGTGTGTGTTAATGGTGTGATCGCCAGGCGCTGAGAACGCCGAAATGAAAGGAAAGTGATCACCAGGGGCTGAAGACCCCAAAAGTGAGAAGGGTGATCACATTTACCTCAAAAGTGGGACATGGCGTGAATTCTTTCTTCCTCTTCTTTCGACCGGCCGACGAAGAGGGCTTTATGTGGTTACCCTTGCAAGAAGTAAAACAAACACAAAAATCGATCAGAATAAAAGCGGTGCAATATTAATCCATTGTGACAAAAGTAATGAAATCATGAGCGGACACACACCTAGTTGGTGTTGTTTTAAACTCCTCTCTGACACGAGTGGGTGGGAAAATGCTAATGTTGGATGAAACAGTGTGCAAAGGTGTGTAAAAATAAAGCCCTCTTAAGAAGAGATGATGCATGCAACTAAAACGACAAAGGAAAGCAGAGGGAAAAAATGGCTTATTGGAGCGCCGATGGCGGGCTTCGGGGAGAACTTCAATAGCGTGAGGATGGCGTGGAAGCACGATAGGGCGGAATGACCTCTTTTCAAACGCACGGGCACCCGAAATTCTACAGAGCCTCCCATTAAGAACCCTCGAGCTCGAAAGCAATTTTAGAAGAGTAATCCCTCACCTCTTGATATTCTAAAGCCTTTAATTTTCGAGGGAGGGGGTCCTCTATTTATAGGCAAATTTGAGATGGACGCGTCCGGGGTCTGGGACGCGTTCATATGGATGCGTCCTGTTGACTAGACTGGTCCATTAATTTATTATTCATTTTACTTAACAAGACGTGTCTGCCATCTCGGACGCGTTAAATTAGAGCGTCCCAGACCTGGACACGTTCAATATTTTTCACCAAAATGGCACCGAAAGCCACCGAAAGCGCTGAAAGTGACTATTTTCGGCGCCTAACCCTGACTTTTACGACCACTTTTAAAGCCATGTATGGTTAGCAAGACATCTATTATTTTGGATTTATTCGAATCATCAAACTGAGCGGCGTGGCTGGCACCGCTCGCCTACGGCACGAGGACTTATGAGAGCGTATTGGGTCCCTCACGCCTTTAAATAAGGCGTCACTATCCATTGCTGTTGTCAAAACTTTTCCCGGGCCGGTGTGCTACACGAGGGCTAAAGAAGGCGTCTGGGTCGGATGACACCTTTAAAGAAGGCGTCACCATCCACCGCCGTGTTTAAAACTTTTTTATGAAAAATTCTAAAAAATGGAGAAAAATACCAAAAAAATAGGAAATCACTCAGGTAATTCAAAATGTGAAAGATGCTTCAGGGCATCATAGTGTAATATGAGATTCACTCTCGGTAATGTCAAAAATGGTGTGTCTACAACTGTCCCGCCTTGCCGTCTGCTATGCAAGGGAATGCCACAGAGTGGAATGAAATGGAAGTGTAATGGAATGATGTGAGAATGGACTGAAAAGTAGATGCCAAGGTGTGATGAGACACGCTCTCAAGATTACATGGTTGGAATCTTTCTAGGATTTCAACGAAGTAACCTTGAAGAAAGTTCTCCAAAATCAACTATTGTCTGGATGGAAATCAAACAAGGAAGGGGAAGATGTGCACTCAGGCACAAACAAAAAAAGGGACCAACTTCTCTACGCGGTAGTACCTAGGTCGTAAACCTGTAGGTTTCACCATTGGGGAGCGGTTACCAGCCAATGTGGAAGTGTTGCGGCCAAGGTGGGTCGAATGGAGTAAAAATAAAGGAATATTTGAGGATCTATCCAAACAAGGGTCTCTTCCAGAAAAATAGCCCAGGGTAGTCTCAAGGAAACTAAGTACTCGGTTCGGAATGAAATATCTCATATTAATTAAAATTTAACACAGTGGCTCTCACAATCGAATTAAGTGAATGATCTTCCACAATGAAATCAAAGTCCTACATGAATGCATGCTGGATTTAAAGAAAAAATTAAAATAGAAGATAGTCGCGGATAATATTGTTAAGTTGCTAAGAACGGGTCAGGATACCAATCCGATGAGTCGATACTGGACCGGAGCCCGTTTGTCCACGTACCGACTTACTGGATGGAACCATCATCCCCGTGCTACCACAACTTAATGGCATATCCGTATAACTCAAATTCTTCTGAAATCATCACTATTTTTGTTGAAGGGGAACTCAAATTCCAGATTCATTCAAGTCATAAGGTCCTCGGCATGCTCCAATAGTGTAGATAGCATATAGTAAGATGCATGACATAGCGGTACCAATCACCGTGGTGATTGATGGTGGGACATGGTGGTACAAGGTGGGACCGTGGTGCCCCCTGGCTCTCTTCTTTCTTTCTTTTTTTTTTCAAACCTGCACTCAACAGTTAGCACAGTAAAATAGAATTATTTCATAATTATACAAGGAGATCGGCATACCCAAAAGCGATTCACAGAAGCAGAAAAAGACAAGGTTTCTCTGCAAAAGTCCATAATGGCAACTCATCATAATGTTCAGCGTTGACTTTTTAACCCCTCCCCTTCTATAAGTATCCCCCTACTTGGCCTAGCCAAAGGCATCAAAGAGTTAGTTGAGAGATTTGAACCTTAAGAGGAGGAAGAGAGGGAGGGGAGAAGTTTTGGCTTGTTGAGATGGAAGGTGAGTCTTCCCACCCCGCCAAGAGAGGCAGATCCAACCACGGTTTCAAGAGACTCATCGACGTCGAGGGTCATCTGGGTGAGAGGATCCAATCACGCATGGTGAGTTGACTCATTTCATATTTCCTGCATGACTTCTCCTTCACTTTTCCATCCTTTTCTTTCCTCTTTCCAGCCGTACCCTCTCTTTCCGGGCCTGAGGAAAATTTCAAAGCTGCCCTGGCTTCCCAAGCTTACTTCCAATATCACTATCGGCATAAGGGCTGTTATTACGAAATGGCACCTCCAAGGGCTCATGGTTCATGCCAAGCACTATGACAAGATTCACATGGATTGGGCGGCTATGGGTGTGCTGGCGGAGATTTGGCATCCTCAAACTCATACCTTCATTTTCCCCACTTTCGAGGTGACTATTCTTCTTGAGGAAGTGGAACTCATGCTCGGTTTGAAGAGATTCAAGAAGAGTGGCAAGTTAAAGATCATGCCCATGCTAAAAAAGGTAATTTTCGAGGAAGTCCTCAGAAGCTTCATGTCGTCCGGAGCTATCAGAAGCGTCGAGACTCAAAAGGGAATCAATCTACAAAAGCTTGCGGAATGGGTCATGAATGCCCTGGGAGGATTGACAGGCGATGATCATATGGAAGGAATCATGAAGGGATTCACAATCTGCTTAGCAGAGGCTCTCTTATTCCCTTGCACTGACAACATAGTGGAGGAAGATCAATTCAGTGCCATTTGTGGACTTTGGGAGGGAAAAAGAGTGGGGCCCGCCGTCCTTGCCTAACTTTACAGTGGTCTAACGGCTTCCAGCATTGGTAAGCTGCCTTTCGGTTGCGTACTTCTTCTGACTTGCTGGATTGACTTGCACTTCAAATTTGACCACCGTGAGGGGATGCCGACTGCCTTAAAATTCTTTCAGCAAAGCCCTCTCTACGACATAGCCGATGTGTTAGGCTTTGGTGGTAGTGTGGTAAATCGTGTTCCCTGGTTGAAGAAACGTGAAGACTGGCGAGCTCATTTTAATACCATGACGCAGAACCAGTTCACTTGTGCGCCAGCATGTTTACTCCCGTATGCACTTCTCACGAGGTCTTCCCCTGACGTAGAGCTCCAGCTCATTGGTGCAATTGAGTTTGCCCTATACAATGCACATCGGTGTTGCACTCAAATCGATCTTCCTCTCCATTCTTTCTCAATGTTATCCGGCCTTCCTCCTCTGAGGAAGAGGGAGATGAGTACGGAGGGAGATGCAAAGGATGTGAAGGCTATCAAAGCATCATGGAAGACGAGCATTCCAGGAAATGTGATGATGCATGTAGAGGAACAGCGCGAGCTGTGGAGAGCTTATGTAATCGAACTGGGGAAGTTTGTAGATAAACTATCTACCCCGCCCCTTAACTATGCATGTATCATATGAGCATGAACAAGCATGGAAGATAATGAACAAATGGTGATGAATAGATGAGAAAGACATACCGTGATCGCCACCAAGGATTAACAATGCCAAAGGATGAAGAAAAAAGAGAGAAAGGAGTGCAACGGTGCCGCGTACCTTGGAAAGATGAAGACTTGATCGTGCTTAATATGGGGATGCGAGGAACTATGTGGATTTCAACCTCCTCTCCTTCCAGCCAGCTAGATGAAGAAGGCCTCACGTTGTATTCATGCTCTCCTGCAAAACAAAGATGAAAACACAAGGGAAAAACCCATTTGAATATGCATGTGTAGTATCAATCCTGCACTGATAAAACAAGGGTAGAAATTGAGGGAGAACGCATCGGGGGGAGGTTTTTAACCCCTGTGGAAGGGTGGAAATAATAGGTGTGTGTGCGTTGTGATGATATAGAAACAAATATGAGGAGAAAACACGCAGTAGAACTGTGGGAAGAGTGCATGCAATATGAAGAAAAGTGCAAGAGTGCAGGAAATAGTGCAGTTGTGATGATTTGTGAAATTGAGAAGGGGAGAACTAAGAGAATAAACAACGAAATTGAGCCCTTGAGCGTGGAATTAAAAGCTAATACTTCCCTCTTCAAGATGGGGTTGAAATTGTGAGTTGGAGATGCATCATGACTTCGCCCCACATCCAGAAAGAGCCCCCCTTCGCATTCTGCAAATTGGGCATCTATTTATAAGAGTGCAGGAAACCCTAGTTTGAAATAGGAGATAATGACCCACTTTCGTGGATTTAGATTGATAAATCTCGAGATAATAGTGGTGGGAAGAGTCCAAAGTCGAAGGAAACCAAGGTGGAGACTTATCTCCCTCGAAAGTGGTGTCAACAAGGAGTCCAAAGAGCCCAACGGCGAAGAAATCAGAGTTCAGGAACATCCGGACTCTTTGTTCTAAAAATGGTCTATTGCAGGGTAGTTTTTTTGATGAAAACGGTCATGGAAGGACCGCAAGGGGATGGCAAATGGTTTAGGGGGTGACCGCAAGGCTCCAGGGGTGAAACGGGGTGATTCGGACAAGTTTGGGAGAAAACGGTCTAGTGAAGACCATTTTTTATGACCTAGCGGTCTTCCCAGGACCGCTAGGCTGCTAGAGGAAAATCTTCTGGACAGACTTCACATGACTTTGAAAATCAGAGCATATCTCAAAAATGGTGTAGAATTAGCAAAAGTGGTAGAAGAACAAGTTGTAGATAACAAAAAGATAAACAACTTGCATGAATAGAAAAAGATGAAAAGACCATCAAAAGAGGGAGAAAATGGGGCTAGAACAGAGAGACAAAATGCTAGGACGCAGGTGAACAACATAGACTGCCAGAAAAACGTTAATAACTTTAAATCGCTGGAGAACTGGCCAATGGCGTAGAAAAAGAAAATGTAGATCTTTAAACATCGAACAACTTTAGTGAAGGGCATATTTTGAAAAGAGCAACAGAAGGAGATGAAAAATGACCGTGTTCAGGACTGCGCAGCGAAAGTAGCCGAATGCTTGATGGAAAGTTGACCTAAATGGGCCGCAAGTTGACTTGGAAGGCCAGAAGTTGATAAGATAAGCTTGAGGGCTCTAAGAAGTCATGATCTCCGAAGTTCAAAGACTATGGAACAATGAAATGGGCTCAAAATCCATCCAAGGAAGGCTCCAAAATAATGGATAATTCGGGACATCAAAATGATGAATAAGCGAAATATCTCAACTTGCGGGCTAAAAACGGGTGTCAACAGATGCCCCTCCTTGATGTCGACTTTGCAAGGGAATGAGGGAAAGAGACGCAGAGGTGGAATGGAAATGAGATGGAGTGAAAACGACAGCGACGTGAAATGGAGATGAAGCAGAGATGAAGCGAAGAGAACTGATAAGCGGGCATCAAGGTAAAAGACACCCATCACAACCAACAAGCGACAAGAATTCTCCCAAAAATGCCGAACTAGCCACAAGGAATGATTGACGCGGATGAGACATGTCTGGAGAACTAAACTAAGGGAGAAAAAGAAACATGACCAACCTCATCGTGAACACAATCCACAGATAATGAGGGGATCGGAAGAAAACACAACTGAAAAGCTAGAAAAGGAAATTAAAACTGAGATAAAATTCAGACATGAATCACGTTGGCCAACCAGACCAAGCGGACAGATCAGAGAGATCGTTTAAATTCAGAGTGGAATGGGGATCTCTTATCCAAGAGAAAGGCAGCACAATCAACCATTGTTGAGGAGAAACCTTGAACGGATCATGAGACGTGAATACTCAAAAATAACATGATGCATGCGGTCTAAAATAAAGAAATCATCAAAACAAATGCAAAGAAAGGGTAAAATAGAAAGTACTTACGGATAATATTGCTTGACCGAGCAAGACGGGGTCAAGAGTTTTCTTGCAACCACGGTGTGCGAGATAGAGTCCATCGTCCCCCACCTGGCTCAAACGAGCGACCTATCCAACGATTAACCGTATGCTCCTAGATCATCATCGTTTTTGTTAAAGGGGAACATTAGATCCCAAAACACACGGACAACCAGCCAGTCCTTGAGAGGCTATAATAAGGTAGATAACATATAGTAATGCAATAATGAGTAGGGATAGAGAGACATACTTGACTTACCTGTCAAGCGAAATAGCTTTTTTTATTTTTGATATAAGACAACCAACAACATGAATATAACATCACAAAGATGGATGAAAGATAACATAACATAACATAACGAAAGATGAAATCACATAAACAACATATGCAAGACATCACATGAACAAACAATAAGCATGAGTGGGACTAAAGAGTATGGTAGGGCAAGACAACACCTCAACACCGAGGGACGGCACACGCGGTGGGACCAGACCATGGTGGGACAAAGACACGTGGGATGACAACATGAGATGAGATAACACGAGACATGGCATGGTAGGATAAGACACACGTGGGACGATAACACAGTGGGATGAAAAACATGATAGACCCAGAGGGACAAAACAACACGTGTGAGACGACACGGAGGGACATAGACACGTGTGACAAAGACACGGCGGGACATAAACATGATGAATACGCTATTCAATCAAAACCCAAGATCAAATGAAGTAGATTCGCCAGGTTCATAATCATGAGGTAAAGCCCTCTCATGAAGATATGATTAGATATGAAGCGAGGCAAGATAAGTTAAAAGCTGAGAAGGACATGAGCTTCAGAACAGATCGAGAGATATGATTGAAGAAGAGAATAGATCAGAAAATGTGAACAGGAGACAGATAGATCAAAATATGGAACGAGGAAAGCTTGAGTACCTGCGACCTGCAACCTGCACACTTAACAAACGAATCATACCTGTCCTCAAAACACATAGACAGAAAAGAATAAAAGATAAATATTTTTGAATTTTTGATTTTTTTTTGATTTTGGCAATATCTAATTTTTTTTGGAATTTTGACAATATTTGATTTTTTGAATTTTGACATTATTTGACTTTTTTTCTTTTTTTCTCTTTTTTGGATTTTGTAATATTTGATTTTTTTGGATTTTTAGATTTTTTGGAATTTTGACAATATTTGATTTTGAAATATCTGATTTTTTTTTGAAATTTTAAAATATTTAATTTTTTTGGAATTTTTGGCATATATAACTTTTTTCTTTTTTTTCTCTCTTTTTTTTGACGAAGTAATTTGTAACACCCAAAGACAGGCTTAAACTATTGGCTAGGGGTCATCGTCCCACCCCTCCCATTAAGGATTCGTCTTGGGTCGAACGTGCATATGAGTGTGGCTTGCCACAACCAACCGCCTCTAAAGAACGGTGTCCCTACTAAGGCCATACCTGGGATACAACCCAGCCTAAGAGGGAGAAGCAGAAGAAAAATTAGAGACAAGCTTTATGTAAGATGGGAGATATCAGGACTTGAATTCCTTCTAGGGCACTACCCCTCAAAGAGTAGGTCTGTTGCGCCGGGGCTTTGTGTCTTTAATTTTGAGTCCCATATTTCTAGGCACGCATGCGACCGGGCTCATGACGTCCCACGGGGAACTATACTGCCACTCTTGCCATGCCTTTGATTTCCATAATTTTGCATATTCATTCATTTTGAGTATGTTTTTGATAGCCCTTGCTGGCTAGATTTAACATGAACGCTCACTTTCGAGGATCAAGACTGCCCCTATTTGAGACCTCTCTCGTATTAGGGAGCGCCTAGGTTGGTCATCTCATCCGCCAATCTCTTGCCCCTGCACTCGGCCGAGCAGAGAAAAGAAAAAACTTCGTGCATACCCATGGTATGGCCAAAGCAGCAACAGTGTTGCTCAAAGGAAAATCAGCTATGGCTTGCCGTGAAGTGTGTGAAAAACCCATACTCAAAGGTCACCCTCAACGATCGGGGAAAGAAACTAGACTCCCAGCGCGAAGCTATTACCAGCCTAATGATGCTACAGAAGCGAACTCATTTTGACTAAACTAAGCAAACTTCTTAAAGCCGCTCAAAACATGTTGAGGAAACAACATTATCTTAACAATGCGCAGGAATAATAGAAATAGCAAAGATAGCATGTTCTTACACAATATAAAAGATACCTTGAAAATCCATAGCGTGAAAATAGCATACTGAAGCAATCTTGACCATCGAGCTTTGAGCCGTACGAGCTTTGTATTCCTTGCTTGATAGGAAAAAGTGGGAGAGGATAGCAAAGGGTTGAAGATTCCTCTACACGGAAGAGCGGCAGACACCAAACTGGACGAAGAAGAATAAAAAGGAAGAGAGACGAGGGCTAGAACTACCTCGTTAGGATGTAGAGACCTTGATAACAAGGAACCAGATACAGAATAAGTAGAGATCTGTTGGGATCAAGGCGGACTAAACCCTCAAAAATAGCATGAAAAAGGGCAATGACCCTGAAAGGGTGAAGAGTGAATAGGAAGATGTGAAGGAAAATCATCCGATGTGGTCGGAGAAGGAGAATAGCGATCACCCAATAGAGGCGGGGAAGAAGAACCATAGACACCCGACAGGGTCAGGGAAAGAGAATGAGGACCACCCGACAGGGTCGGGGAAGAAGAACGAGAATCATCCGATAGAGTCGGGGAAGGAGAATGAGAGATAGAACCCGGAGATACGGGAGGAGGGGAATCAGAAGAAGTCCCGGGATCAGGATGATGAGAGGGCATAGGTCGAGGCCTAGAATAACGAGAATGAAAACCCAGAGGCCCCAAATGAGAAGAAGAAAAGCGGGGGTTCACAGACTCGAAAGGAGAGGAGAAGATCATGGATGTGGGATTGGAATAAGGAAGGTACACCACCCAAGGGTGGGAGCTGAGCAAAAAGAAAGATGAATAAAAGGAAGAAGAGGAAGGTGAAGTGGACCCCTGAGTGCACAGTTGACGGCCCCTGAATTGGCGCCGCCGCCTCTTCTTAGCAGAGATTTCTTGAACACGAGCCCGCCTGATGCGGACTCAGACCTTTGGGCTTCTCAACCTGTAATATCTTCTCAAATACGGGGCCCACCTGGCAGACGACCTGGCCCGGTTATGAGCATGCAGATTCAACAGGGCGGTTTCCCCTAGACACCTGGTGCTAACACCATGTGGACATTCTCGGACAGATAACCTCTCAAAATGTTGAACATCATGGAACCACGGAGTCTTGTTTCTTGGCACAAGCAGCATGAGATTCAGCAATGTTGTGCCCCAACGAGTGGCAATCAAGAGGGGAGGGGTGAATTGATTGCTTCCAAAAAAGACTTCAATAGATGAGATGCTTGTTAAAAGTGTTGACTACAGATTTTGAAAGAACTTTAAGCATACAAGCACTCACTCTCATGCGAACATGATCTCTCTCGTGAACATGACTAGATGAACGCAGTGAAACTATGTCGGAAGGAAGATCCACTCAACTTAGGGCAGGGCCCACTCGTAAAAATATGTGATGAAGCAAACCACAAAGGAGCACAGGATTTTTAGGTGGTTCGGGTTCACAAATGTGCCCCCTACGTCCACCCCTCACCGAGTGAGGATTAACGCTCCACTAAGATGTGAGCCACACACGCTGTATGCAACAGCAAACACACATGCAGCAGCCGAGCTGGGCCACCTATACACACACACACGCTCGTGTCATAGTTCACAAGCAATCACACAAGAACCGAGTTCAAAGAGTTGATGGCTATAGCGAATATTCAAGATAGAACTAAGAGCAATTGGAGAAATCAAAAAGTAGCTGATTTTTCAGTGCATAGAGCTCCCCCTTTCATTTCATTGGATGTGCTTGGGCTTTTCAGCAGGTTGATGGGCGTTCTTCAGAGTTTGCGGCTAAGTCTTGGCTCAAACCGTGTATCACTTGATCATCCACGCAGCAACCAACAAAGGACTGTTGGGAAGATGAAATCCAGCTTTCCTCCACTAGCTTTCACGCTCAAATCGACCCCTGGAGAGAGCCTCTGGCTGCAGCCGCCGCCCTGCACAACAAAAAGAACAAAACTGTGTAAACCTTAAAACCTTCCTTGGAATGGACGCCCTAGTAGCTTCTATTTATACCCAAAACATGTCTCCACACTTGTGGAAGTCTAGGGATCCACGGACCAATCATTTAAGAGCATTAGGATCGAAGTTGGTAGGGTTTCGAGCCGATTCGTAAAGCTCGCGACCGGACGCGCCGCCGAGGTGTCGACACCTGGTGTCGACACCAGCACCATGGCCTAAGTAGAAACGAGCCAGCCAGAACACCTGGGACTAGGTGTCGACACCTTCTCCCTGGGCATTAAAAACAAGGGCCGACAGAATAAGGGGATTTTGGTGTCGACACCAGGTGTCGACACTTGGTCCCTTTGAAAGCAAAAAGGCACAATCTGCTAGAAATAGAAACCTACTACCTCACCGGAGTTTTGGCATTATAAATGGGGTTTTAGGAGATCTTCCAACCTACAAAAACACCACAGAGAAGTTAGCCCTGTATTGGCACTAAATGCACACATTTGCCCATCCATTACACCTTAATTAATGAACCTGTGAATACTTAGAGAAGCTTACCAATGTGGCAATTTTCCTGTAATTACCTTGTCATGTAGGGGAGCTCAACCCAAGTAGGTTTCCAATATCCATTCAAAAGAATTCCATGTATCATTGCACACATGTCAATCATTTCCTCAACACTTTTCCTTGATTCACCATTTGATCCTTTGTTCAAAACATATTTCATCCAGCTCACCATTATGAAAAGAAAGCATTGAATCCCATGCAACATTTACCATTGCAATATACAACTAATTGAGGATCCCAAAGTTTAAATCAACATCACAAAAAACACATCGAATTTCATGCAACATCCATCCATACAATTCACAATTTTTATAAGGGTCTAGAGGGTCAAGCAGTAATCCACTCAGTCACATTGCATTGGGTCATCATCAAGACTCTTTACGCCACACATCATACCCTTGGGGGCAACAATCTCCCCGTTTTTGATGATGATAAAATTCTATGTGCTACAGTTCAAAAAGATGAGACTAATCAGCATGTAAGTGTCATAAGGACCATGTTCGTTCCATGTATCAATCCATCAAGCATCCATGACAACCTTATCATTGAACTGTAAAAATTGTAAATTCATGGAATGAACCACAAGCTATAGAATTTTGATGTTGACTCCCCCTGGTTCCATGCATGGGTTGCAATGTAATGTGCATCATATGACTTGAATGAATGCACAATGTAATAAAAATGCTACAAGATGATTATGCATTTTTGTGTTTCTCAAACATGATATGCAATGGAGTGTATGAAACCACAATATTATGCAATCATGGATTTTCTGAAATGCATTCTGAATAGACATGCAAGTTGGTAAACCATGAAATGCAAGAACTCCCCCTGACTATGTGCATTGAGTGTCTGAATTCAGAGTGCCTCACATGTAGTGGGATCAAAGTATGGAATTTGATGAGCTATTCATATGAACATCTAGATTATTCTCATGATGGGTTGACCTTTGGTACCTGGCGGAGAACTGAAGTCTTAAGACCATTTCACGCATGATGTGAGTTTCCAGACAGAAGTGATCTATCCTTCTTCCAGCTTATCATTTTACATACCAAGAGGTCATGTAGAGTTGGGTCCCTTTATCATGAAATGCATGATGTGGCATGAAATATTAGGTAGATGCTCATGGACTACAACACACCGAGATGCAATGCATTTCGTCCCTTAGGTGCAAACTCTTAAACTCCCCCGCTGTCCAGTGCTCATGGAAGTTAGGACAGGCAATCAGCATCATATTTGACCACAAGGATGATGAGTTGGGATATGTGTAGCCATGCAAGATATCATCAAAACAATGATCATCAATGCTAAGGAAGAAGCTCACATGGTTGATAAATGGTAGACATGATTTAAATAGCAACTCAATTATCATAACAATCTCATCAACATGACAAATTTTTCATGAATTATGAAACTGAACCAATTGAACTTTGGTACAAGGCGGAGGTGTGGATCTGAGATCCTGCTCACGCATAGTGAAAGCTCCGGGCAAGCTTGACTTGCCTTTCTGCTCTAGACCATTTGAAATACCAAAGGTCATGCAAGGTACAAGCAATTAATCTAATCTAGAAACTCATCTTACACAAAGAGGATAACTCAACAGTTCAGGGAGATAAATTCTTGCATGATTTATTGACACATAACACCCCTAATATGCAGAGACTTATAATGCAAGTCTATCATGAAGCAATTAAACAAATGGCATTATCTACATACCTGTGCCTTGAGCTTTGATTTCCGTGAGCATCCTGTGTTTAGCCCCAAGGCACCCTACACCCGAAATTCTTATTTGAAATTTTTTAGTACCCAAGCTTGCTTGGGTCCTTATTGGTTAGCAGCAATTCTAGCAATTGATCTTCTTTTCTTTGCTGCCTTCTGGTCACCCACTCTCGTCCATGGACAATTAATGGATGTATGTCCATATTTACCATAATAGAAGCAATGCACAGGGTATTTATCATTTTTTGTGTGCACATGTGCATTGTTCCATTGCGAGTGAGCATATGTACTGTCATGTTGATTATGAGAGTAGCTCCTTCCTCTCAGTCGCCAGCAGTCATGAACTGTGTGGCCAATCTTTCCATAGTGGTAGCAGCAAGGAGGGTGATTTCTGTTGAAAGCCACGGGGAGTGTCGACTTGTCCGAATGGAAGTGTCGACTCTTTTGATTCCCCATGCGGTTCTCTACAGAGTTCTGCTGCATACGACCACTGCCAGGGTTGACCTATCTTTTGCCCTTGATTTCAGGAGCAATTCTTGAATTCTTTCCTGCTCTTAGTTCACCATTATTCAAGGTGAGACAGTCATGTACAGTGTGACCAAGCATGCCACAATGAAAGTAATAAACATTCATTTTATGAGAGGCATGGTAGTCATCATGGCTTTTCCTATTGTGCATGTCAAGACTAGCAGACTTAGGGATCTATTGTTGCATGAGAGCCTTCCCTTTCTGCTTACCAATGCGTTTTTGATTTTTCTGATCAGCATGCAGTATTGGGAGGCGGTAAGAAGTGCTGGCTTCATTCTTACCCTTTACAGAGGTGATGTAGGCCTTGCTTCCGAAGAATCGTTCATTTTCGGGTTTGTAACCCAAATCTCCCTCGTGATGACTTACTCTTGTTTCCAAGAGTCTGTTCATGCTTTCCTTATCCTGCATAGACTTAGACAGAGAGTCATTTATATCTTTGTTTTCATTCTCCAATGAGGAGACGTGTAGCTCGGTTTCAGCGAGGTCCTCCTCACACACAGCCAATTGCTCATTGAGCATAGCATTAACCCCCTTGTAATTTTCAATCTCCATTTGAAGTTTATTCAGTTTTTCAGAACTGTCATGGGCAATACCCTTGCCCTTCTCATAAATGGACAGTTTTTCAAGCAACATGTCGTTTTGTTCTTTTACCATTTTTATTTCTTCAATCAACCTTGTATTAGGGATTAGCTTGTCCGACATGGTTTGTTCATTAGAGATTGATTTAGGTTGGTTTTGAAATTTTCTTATGAATTCTTCCAACCTAGTGATTTCAGCTTGAAGGATTCCACTTTCATTAGTTAGGCATGTAATGGTTTGCTTACTCACATCCAAGTCAGAGGCAAGAGTGTCGTTTAGCTCTTCAAAAGCTGAACAATTGTTACAGAAAGGACTTTCATTCTGACGGATTGGTTGGATTTTAAGTTTTCGAACAGTCTCTTCCAACCTTATGATTTCTTCTTGAAGGATTTTGATTTCATCGCTTAGGCATACGATGGTTTGTTTGTTTAGATCCAAGTCAAAAGCAAGAGTATTGTTGAGCTCTTCAAGGTTGGAACAATTTTCAAAAGCATGACTCTTACCTTGTCTACTTTTCTTCAAGTCCTTTTTTAATCTTTTGTTTTCAGATTTCATCTTTTGTACTACTCGATCAACTGATCATATGCACCCATAAGCTCTTCAAAAGTAATGTCTTCAAAATCAGAGCTTACCTGAGATGAGGATGGATTGCTTGACTACTCTGATCTGTCAGCCATAAGGCATTGATGCTCTTGATCTTCTTTCTTGTGAATGGTCATCAACACTTCCAGAACTTGCTTAGCTGTGCTGCTGCTAGACACAAGATCAAGTAATCTGTCATCAACTGCAGCTTTGATTAAGTTGAGTGTAGCAAGGTTATTGTCATGTTTGGTCTTATGTTCAGCTGACCATACACTTGAATCTGATGGCAGCTCATTTGGACAAGTGTATATAAGGTTCCACAATTGTGGATCTGTGAATTTGACATAGACGTACATTTCTCTCAGCCATATCGAAAAATTTGAACCATCAAACATAGACGAAGAGACCTTCGAAGCATCTTTAGCAGATGAAGCCATTTTCTCAAAATGCACTGGGATCTTTCCCTGCAGATCGTAGGATCTAGGAATAGCAGAGCTAGGCTCTGATACCAATTGTTGGGTCCCACGGAGTGCAATCGGATCTAGAAGGGGGGGTTGAATAGATCCAATCGATAACGATGGTCTATTTAAATCTTGACCCCTAAGTACATTAATCACTCCTATAAACCAATACAACACTTAGACACACGGTGCATCAGAATAGATAGGAATGGAGCAAGTAATAATGTTAAAGCACGATCCTCAGTTCAAACATGTCGACACTCTCAGCAGGCAGGTCGACACAACTTCTACGGATCCTGGGTATATGAATCAACACAGGTCGATACTCCCAGTGGGCAGGTCGACACACCTTCTATGAGCAACTAAGATCCAAATGAGATGTAATATAATGAACCATAGAGATCTTAAATCAGAGTAGCTGATTGTGAGATGACTTGCTTAGTGTGTGAGAGCTGAGGTGATCACTAAGGTGCATGAGTGTCAAACGAGGTGAATTCCCTTGGCAGAGCTTTCACCTTGGTACATGTGTGCAATGGTGCAACAGGCAACCCAAGGAGCTAATGCGTTTAAAGACACAGGAGAGAGGGCTGCTCACCCATCGTGATACCTTCCTCTGCTAGGGAGATGCTTCAAAGTGTCTGTAAGCAAGAGTGTTGCAGACACTTGAGAAGATGGACATTAGCAACGATAGCAGGAGGATCAAGATGAGACAGTTGTGCAAGCGGAACGCTTGAGTGTGAAGAGAAAATAAATATTGTAAGTAGCACACGAACCTGTGAAATAGGGATAGAAGTTATAGAACAAGCTCACAATGTATACAACCCACAACACAAGGATTTTAAGGTGGTTCGGTTGTTAGCCCACAACCTACGTCCACCCCACACCAAACTCGGTGTGGCTTTCCGGCTGACACACAGCTTAATCTGCTGAGCAGTACATCGTGCTTACATAGCTGAGCAACACAGCTTGCTTTTTACTGATTAACATCTTAAATTACCTAGAGGATCTGATCCTCTCTTCCTCTGAAACCACAGAGGGAATCTGGTCCCTAAACAGGGGATCGAAAAAGCTAGATGTATTGGTGATAGACGAACCGTAACAAATAGAAGTTGAATACTGCAAGTGCAGTGGAGAAGGAATAGAGATTTTGTAGACACCAGCTAAGAAAATAGATCAAGACAACGGAGCTGGTGGGTGCAGCTACAAGATTGGATTCAAAGATCCTTTTCTTTAAATACTGGTAGACTGTAGGGTTTGTCTTCTCCCTCAAGGCTGCTCTCTCTTCTTCTTCTCTACTCACATCACTAGACTATGTCAACCAAGTGCTGGGGCTGCTCTCATGCTTTCTTAGGAATGTTTTTGGGGGATGGTCCAGAGCGTGGCACTGTGTGGACGGCAGCAGAAACAGCTTCTTCAGTTGAGGAAGCGTGGTATAAATAGGTAAAAACTAGTTGTAAAGCCAGGGAGAAAATGGCGCCCAGAAGTCTCTGATGGACCATTGTACCGGCTGTATTTTTCCCTCCATAATTTCCCTTGAAGCTTGCGCCAAGGTGAAGTGAGAGCTTGGAGTCTTCTCATTTGGATGCTTGGAGATCTTTTCATTAAATGCTCCTACAGGCCTGCTGTCTTCCATTGGCTGAGCCCAGCTTTTAGTACAAGGAAGGTACACTGGCAGACAGTGGGAAGAAGCAGACCAGATCTCCCTTTAGACGGCATCAGATATTTACAATAACTCTCCCTCAGAAATGCAGTCTTCTCATTCTGCTCAAGTGTACTCTTCTACGTACAATGGCTGGTTGGACAGCCCATTGGTCTATAGCAAGATAGAGGCAGACTGTGGAGTGTCCTATTCCTAGCAGTAGACAGTCTGGATAGGCAGACAGATAAGACTGACATCGCGACAGACTGAAGTGGCTCTTCCAGCTGGATTTCTGACAAAACCATCTCCAAAAGGTAGAAAAAATAGTGATATGATGGTAGAGCAAGGGTCAGACCTCGGAACGTGGTTCAGACCCAAAAATCCTTAATTTTAATGATTTGTGGTTCCTTTTTCTCTCTATGGATGGCCCACTGATCTGACAGTGTATTGGCTTAAGGATTTCTAGAATAACAAGGGTGTGTCGACACTTTCCTAGCAGTGTGTCGAGACATCCCATTGAAAGCCTTGAAGAATCGTTCTAGTTGAACGTGGATGTGTCGACACTTCCCTGTCAGTGTGTCGAGACATCCCTTTGAAGGCCTTGAAGATAGCTTCTGCCGATTTCAAAGCACGTTCTGGTTGAACGTTGATGTGTCGACGCTTTACACTCAATGTGTCGGGACATTTAGTGAGTGTCTTGAGGATCCATGGCTGATGTGTTGAGACAACACCAAAAGGTGTCGGGACATGTGAGCCATGAGCAGAGTTCTCGCATGAGGGTGTCGAGACATTAGTGAGTCCAGAGTCTTGGACAGAACAACTTCGGCTTGATTTCTTTTGGATGTGTCGAGACTTCCATGTTAGTGTGTCGGGACATTTAGTGAGTCCAGAGTTTTAGACAGAACAGCTTCGGCTTGATTTCATACATTTTCTGGTTGAACCTAGATGTGTCGACACTTTCCTGTCAATGTGTCGAGACATTCCTTTGAACGGTCTTGAGGACGGCTTCTGCTTTAGCTGATTTCTTCTTGAGGTGTCAAGACATTTGTCAGATGTGTCGACACATGCTTTATGTGCAGAGTTGTCATCCGAAGGTGTCGAGATATTTTCTTTCTAATTCAGCCCTTGATTGGAGTATGCTGAGACCTTGATGTTTGGACCTTGAGCAACATGCACATACTTTGTCTTGCCATAAGGTAAACATGCACAGGCCTGATATGTGTTGGCCAGGGGTTGCATGGACCTTGATCTTCTTATGTTCTCAAACCTTAGTTCATTGTAACAGAAACTTGCACCGACCTGATACTGATTAGCCTTGGATGTGCACCGATCTTCCTTTGCTGTATCGCAATAAAGACATGCACAGACCTTAGTCATTTTTCTTGGCCTTCTTGCATCGACCTTGGTCCTTCTTTCTTGTGCAGCCTAATGCCTCATCTGTGTGACTTACTTGATTTCTTTCTATCTTTGCAGACACACTTTGTTGCCGGTGTGGGCTTGACTTGAAATGCATGAGTGTTTGTCTCTATCAAATGCAGGTCAAACTATATTAATGAATCATAGTCAGACATCATTGAAACAAAAGAATATTATACATAAGCCCAGCATACATAGTCAGCCATTATCACAACAATGGAGTTACACATGTTATACGCTTGTCCAACAAAAGTCTCCCTTCCTCTACACCAGAGGGAACACAGAAATCACAGATGATAATACTCGGATCAAAACGTAAACCAAGAAACGAGAAAAACATCGGAGAATGTAGCTTCAAAGAATCATAAACACAATCACTGGCTGGCTGCTCTCAAACTCTCTTTCACTTCCTCTTGGCTTGAACATGGTTTCTCACGCTCTCTCTTGTTCCTGGAGATGCTCTCTTTTCAGGTGGAGAGGATGGGAGCTTTTACGGCCGCTTTTTCCAGCCCCTTTCTTCGAAGGGTAGTAAATCCTTATATATAGGAACAGGGGCTCGTATGGATGAGGCAACAGAACCCTACTGAAACTCCATTGGTCCACGTGTTAGGGAAGAGAATGTTCCTTTCCTCGGATCACGTGCCTTTCATTTGCCCCTTTATCCACGAGCCAGCCTTCTACCATTTCAGAGATCACGTGCCTCTTCTGTGAACGAGATTGTTCCCTTAGGTTCAGTCAAACAGGATGTGCACTGACCTTAACTTGCTGTTAATGTGACATGCTCGGACCATTGGCAGCTTGCAACAAAACTTGCATGGACCTTCCATTGAAGGAACAGGAAAGTGCACAGACCATAAAAAGCGTATATACAAAACATGCACCGACGCTACAGTGAGTCTAAGGCTGAACATGCATCGGTTTGAACAGTGAATTGCACGGACTTCAGGTGCAAGGAAGAGAACGTGCACGGACCCTCATTACTGTGCTACAGGGACTAGCACGGACCTTGGTATGCTTAGAGCTGAAATGTGCACCGATGTTAGATATGCAGAATGGCCTAAATGCACTGACCTTCTACTAGATGAACGGTGACATGCACCGACTCTAGATGTGCGATGCAAAGACTTGCACCGACCTTTTATGGCCTTAGTCATAGACATGCAAAATGCGAGCTAAAACCTGCATCGACTTCCCTTGCATGCGTGTAGCAAACCTGCACCGACCTAGTTTCACATGAGCTGCTATGTGCACCTACTTGGAACAGTAGTTGCACCGACTATGTATAAGCTGAATGCACGAAGTGCACTGACCTTGTATTCACACAAGGCAAATGTGCACGGACTTATGCATGCATATGCCACAGAGTGCACTGACTTAGTTAAGTGTAGACTAAGACATGCACAGACTTGGTGAGCAAATATGCACAGACCTATATGCATAAGATAGGAAGTGCACCGACCTTCATATGAACAGCTTGCATATGCACTGACCTGCTACAGTACATGCACTGGCCGTGTGTATGCATGAGACACAAGCTTGCACCAACTTTATGTGATATGAAATGAACTATGCACAGACCTCAGTTAGCCAAGACTCAAACTAGCATCGACTTTGTGTATGCGTGAAGTGCAGCTAGCTTCGACCTTAGGCTTTTCGATGAAATGCCATGCACACAAAAATGGCTGCACACAGAGTGTTGGATAAAATGCCATGATCTCAGGTTATTTAGCAAAATGTTATGTGCACAGAAATGCATTGACTTAAAAATAATAAACTATATTGTTCTGACATCATCAAAACATAAAATGCAACATCATCAAAACATAAAATGCAATATGGCATAACTCTTCTGCCGACTCTGCGCTGCAAACATGTTCTGACGGACCAAATGCACCACGTTCACGCATTGCTGCACTAGCTCTGGTCCCGTCATAACACGCTCACCAACTTCAAACCAATCGAGTGGAGTCCTACACGGTTGCCCGTACAATGCCTCATAGGGAGCCATCCCAATGCTCAAATGATAGCTGTTGTTATAGGCAAACTCCACCAATGGTAAATGGTGAATCCAACTCCCATACCATTCCAGGCAACACGACCTCAACATGCCCTCAAACATCTGGATGGTCCTCTCTGACTGACCATCCGATTGAGGATGGTACGCCGAGCTAAAAGCTAACTCGGTGCCTAGAGCTCTCTGGAAACTCCTCCAGAATCTAGAAGTGAAACGTGGATCTTGATCTGACACGATGGAAACTGGAATTCCATGCAAATGTATGATCTGTTCCACATAACGACGTGCCAACTTGGGCACACTCCAGTTGACTCTGACCGGTAACAACCGAGCCGTCTTCGTCAGCCTATCCACCAGCAACCAAATACTATCCTGCCCACTCGGAGTCCTCGGCAATCCCACCACAAAATCAGTGGTCACGTGGTCCTATTTCCACGTGAGAACCTCCAAGGGCTGAAGAGTACCACCAGGTCATTGATGCCTTCACCTGCTGACAGATTAGGCACCTGGCCACAAACTCAGCAACGTCTCGCTTCATGCCAGGCCACCAGAACTATCTCCTCAAGTTCCGATACATCTTCATCGCACCCGAATGTACGGTCTACCTACTCCCATGAGCATTGTTGATGTCTTTTGTGTTAGTGTGATGTGAATGAAAAATGTGCGTGAGCAAGTGGTGCACTAACTCAAGCAATCAACATAAAACTGAAGCATGTGGGCATGTCATCTCAATATTGCAGAAATAAAAAGAGGAGAAACAAAAACACACACCGTGGGCGTGGAGCAAAGGAATAAAAGAATATACACCGGGGGTGTAGAGAATCTAAAATAAAATAGCAAGCAAGATGATGAACAATGCCCATATAAGAATGATGTGATCGCCACCAAGGTAAATAACACAATGAACTTGCAATATGTACCTTGGAAAGAGCCGAGTGAAGTCACCCGCCCACGGGAGAGAGAAAACCAGGTGCTGCAGAGGGAAAAAATGGCCTTCTAGATCACCGCCAGACGATGGCAAACGGTCCAGCGATAGACCGCCTGAGATCTACAAACAGTCGTTGAAGAGACCGCAAGGGCACCCAGAACAGATGCTTGGGACTTGTATCTCCACCCCTCCTGGTCGGCCAGAAGAGCTGGGCCTCGTGCAAGGAGTCCTGTAAACCTACAAAAAAGTGTAGACACAAAGAAAAATGACCCAATAAGCCCTTGGACTAGTATTGATGTAAAACTGACCTTGGACCTATTTTGCAAGCATTCAAGTTTGAGCAGCGGACTCACACTAGTGAGCTCACCCGTATGGCACACACCAGGGCCTGAAGGCAACTAGGCGATGTTGGAGAGGGTCCGAGGTGGGACCATGAGGCTCCAAGGGTTGGCAAGCTTGGGGAGAACCCAAAATGGGCCTAGGATGCCCAAATCATGGGCGGCCAACACACCAAGGGTGTGGGTTAAGTGGATTCACTCTCAACTCGCCCGCGGTGGTCACTCAATTTGGTGGCAATGTAAAATCGGACACTCTCTTACCGCCGACGGAGTAACTATAGCAATACTAAGCTAAGCAAGTCCAATACAGCAATGAGGGATGTTCAGGAGCTCACCTAGCCGGCGTGAAGACGCCGACTCCGGCCGGAGACGGGGGCGAGCGGGGAGGCGAGGGTATGTACCCGCACGCCGCGTCGGTGTCGCTTCAACCTGAAAGTGTAAAGAGTACAACACTACGCCTCTCGCAGGAGGGATGATCTTGGGGTGGGGATTAAGTTAATTACATCCAAAACTACCTCCACGCAGGGAGGGGCCTTCAGCCGGCCAAGCGGGTTGGGGATTACGCAATGAAACTTGACCTCCCGAGCTCCACCGATTCTGCCCTGCTTCAGGTTCACTGGATAGACAGTCGGAGACGGTGCTGCCACGGGTTCCACGGAACTCGGATCTTGACGAGACCAGCGCCAAAAGTTTCCCAACTGACAGAGGATGAAGCTTGAATTTTTGGGGAAGCTTTGATACTCGGGGATGACCGCGCCGGCGACTGGAACAGGACAGCAGCGTCTGGTCTCTGGCGGGTACCGAACTGATGCAGCAGGTTGCAGAAGTCACTGTGGGCTCTCCCGGACTCCGATTGGAATGAAACTGGCGGTGATGCGATCGTGGTCGGGGTAGCTTCGAGCCGGAGTTGACGGGGATGCGATCCGATGTCGGTGGAGGGAGGGGTAACCGGAGGAGTGAGGACTGGTCTAACCTGGGACCACAGGGGGCAGTCTGCCGTCTCTGACGAAGAAAGTTAGAGCAGAGGGTTCCGGTGGCCGATTGAGTCCCTTCTTCTTGGAGGTGGCAGCTAGCTTGAAGTAGTTTCTTCCCTCCAAAAATGGTGCTCAGAGCCTTCACGAGCTGGCCGTGGCAGAGTCTGGGACCGGACTGATTGATTCTGCCTCTGTCTGGTGCAGATCAATGTGGCTGGTTACAGAGGGTGCCACGATCTCTAAAAAGCTCTGATTGAGGCGAGACCTAAACCGTTGGAACCGTAGCCGAGTCTTCTTTCTGTCGGCATCAACGGCGATGTCGGCAGATGTCGGAGAAGACCGGGACGATCAGATGAGTAGAGGGGTGTCGGTTCTGGCTCCTGTAAACTAACCTGACACACTTGGAGTAGAATTTTTGTAACTTGAGATGCCAATGTCCAAATGCAGCTCTGCTTCTTTAGGATGAAAGAGGACTTGAGAGGGAAGAACTTTTCTGAAGAACACTTGATCTGAATCCCAAAAGGTTCGTCGTGGTCGGGCTTCCAATCTCGCTCTGGTTCTCTGCCTGGGGTCTTCTGCGCAGTCGTGGGAGATCAGCTCCTGCGGATAGCTCCGACCTCGGAAGCCGGCGAGACAACCTTTGTTGAAAAGCTAACTCGTAGACAATTCCAGAAATGTAGGCCTTGTCACCTAAATCTATGAGGGACGGTCGTGGCTGCCTCTGCAAGTCGCTGCAACTCTGCTACCTGAAACAGAGATAGAATGAGGAGATGTGCAAGGGGAGTGCAAGGGGGAGGGGGGTGAACTTGGTTTGACCAAGGGGGAGGTGGGGGGCGAATTTGGGAGCTTGGGGGTGGGGGGAGATGAAAGGGCACAGCCCCAGGGGAGGGAAATTCGAGTTTGGACTTAGGGAAGAGCCCCTTCAACCTTGGGGAGAGGAAGGGGTGCTTAGGAAGTGGTGTTGGGTAGTTGGGGGTTGGGAGGTGGGGTGTGGGGTGTGGATTGGAGGATGCCACCTTGGGTTGGGGGGGGGAGTTAAATGAGTGTATGGGGAAGGGGAGAGGTCTTAATGAGGGGTGAATGGGGAGGAGAGAGAAAATTCCGAAAATTGGGGTGGAGGGAGAGATAGAACGAGGGGGGGACCCCTTAGAGAGAGAGAGAGGGATAAAGAGAGAGAGAGATATTGAGAGAGGAAGCTAGAGGGATTTGGAGTTTTTCTGGAATTCAATATTCATGCATTAGTTCTTACATATGAGGAGTGGGGTGGCCTATTTATAGGCACAAGACATTTCACATGACCATACTGACCCTGACAACTGACATAATGACCAAATACTCCAAGGGAGGGGCGCCCTTGGGCCTAGCCCACTATTTGGGCCCAATAGCCTAATGAACCAACATAATGACACACGACTTAGGAAAATGACTTTCTAACCTAGGTACATGACTCAAATAAAGGGAAAATTACATGATTAAGACTCAAATAAAAATAAGGAAATTACATGACTTGACTCACTAACACATGAGGAACATAATGGCGTACACCGATGATCAATCCGAGCTTCAGAAAATGTGGAGGGGCAAGGGATGTCCCCATCATACCGCCGGGGTGAGGAAAACTCGACCCTGTCGAGTATGGGTCCACGGTGTAAGTAGCACACCGAACTGCGGCTCTGGGCGATCCACGATCTCCATACTCAACCCGCGACCATAGTCGGGGAACGGCGCTTCAGCTCGACAAAGTGGCTCGGTCATACCCTCATGCTGGCTATGATGTCTTGCTTGCCTAGTATTACTGCCGTATGCTCACGTCGGGCTCTCGGGCTAATTTGTGGTGGCACTCCGAAGGTGTCTCTCGCAAGGATAGGTGTAAGCTCAAGGCACTCACTAGGATCCACCGCGGTGCCCCTAGAGGGTGCTGGATCCGCCACATGAGAGATGGAGAGAATCCCAAAAACCCTTTTGAAAGTTCAACCCATAAGCCGGGTTGCCAAAGCCACTCGGAACTTGGCAAGGTCCAAGTCCTCGTGCCCTCAATTTGGAGGTGACCCCAGGGTAGAGCCACTCCAAAATCATCATCGTCAAGTTACCAACTTGGAGTTTCAAGTGGCGCTCATGAGTTTTTGCTTGCTTATTATGAATCTCACCGCTTGCTACTTGATATTTGCTTGGATGCATATGCCATGCTTTATGATGCGGTGGGAGTGGACAATGTATGGTATGTAAAGGTGGTCCGGGGTAGCCAAATGTAGTTCGATCATGCTTTGATGCCATGAGGACTGTGATAGACTTAGGGGGCCCGAGACATCCATAGATGAACCTTTTATGCATGGGTATGACGAATGTCGGGGGACCCGGACATCCATGTATGCTCCTAGCATTCATAAGACCAATGGTGAATTGGGGAGGACCGTTACACCCAAATAGGGACCACTCATGCTTCCTACTTGACATGTGGGTGTTGTGAATGAATGGACCCGACTTTCTAATCATGCCAAGTGGTGTGTTGTGCAAAGACTCATGCACTCCTATCCTAGAGATGACTTCCATGTGCATGGGTGTGGGGTGGCCCTTGAGCTTCCACTCGTATGCATCAAAGGGATCTAAGAAGGGAGGCATCATGGGGTGGGACAATTCTTCAATCCCAAGGTTTATGTTGCCTAAGGTCAATGCTCCCTTGGTGTAACCCGATTCTAGGAAGGGAGGGGTTTGGGTTAATATGGGCGGTAAGGATAGGGTAAGGTGATTGGTGAATAAGGTGAGTGGGTTACATAGAGATCTAGGCTCCCATAGGAAAGGGTCAAAGGGATCATGGTAAAGGTCACCTAGATAGGGGTACTCCATATCTTCAAGGTCCTCATATGGTGGGGAGTCGCCTTCCTCTAATGAAATGGTTGGGCCGGTGTATGGGGTGGGTTGGTTGGTAAAGGTTCTAGGAATCACAATGGTAGGGGAGTGGACCGGGATGGGCTCTTCCACTATGGGGAGAATGAAAAGGAGGTCACTAGTGTAGCAACCAATAGTATAAATCGAGGTGATAGACCCAATGCATGGATGGATGAGGTCAAGGCTCTTGGGTCGGTCCGCCCCTAGGGTCAATAAAGAAGTCAAGTCTAATTGCCACTCTAGACCTTGGAGGAGATCATCCCAACATTCTACCTCATAGTAGGATTGGATTGTGGTGTGATAGGAGTGGAAGGGTACAATGGGAAAGTTTTGCTCCATGGGTGGGTAAACATAGGACATGATGGGGTGAATTGGTCTCTCCTTTAGCCATCTAGCTAGGGGCCCATCTATGATTACGGTGCTATTTGTGAAGGCTTGTGGCTCTTGGGGGTCCAAGCTATGTGGAGGGGACATTTGTGATTCTTCCTCACCATAGGTATGAACTTGGGTTTCCTCAAGGATGGGGATGGGTTCCGGAATGGTATCTACTCCCATGTGGATGGTTGTGGTCTCCTTTCTCAAGGGAATGGGAAGGTCTATTGAGGGTGGGGTGATGATGGTTGGTGCATGGTGTACCCGGGGTGGTGGGTAATGGGAAACTTGGTTTTGGATACGGAGGGGAAGTAGTGGAAGCCTAGGTTGGGGAAAGATTGGTGTAAGAAGTGAGAGGTAGGTTGGGTGAGGGGTTTTGGGTTGATTTGTTTTGGGAGATGTGTCCCTTTTTGGGGACGATGGTGGGTTTGGGGTGGTGGTCAAGGGGGCTTGTGGGGTACGGGTTTGGTGAGGGGTTTTGGGTTTGGAGGTGGTGGCCATTATGGGCCTAGGTGGAGGGGTGGACACGGTGTCCACTTGGTTTTGAATGGTGAGGGTTGGATGAGTGGTGGTCATCATGGAGGGAATTGGGTCGGTTAGGGGTCTCTTGCCCTTGGGATCGTTTGGGGTGGAAGTGGGGGCTAAAGGGGCTTGACTAGTGTCGGTTAGGGAAGGGGGTTTTGGTTGGGGTGTGGGGGCCCTCATGAGGTTAGGTGGGGAGGTGGAGGCCTTGGACACTTGGGTTCTAGTGGTAAGGGTTTGGACGGGTGGGGTTGGAGGAGTGGGAGTGCCCCTCGAGTTTTGGTAACCCGGGTAGGAGGGAGGAGGTCGGGGAGTGTAGACTTTCCTAAGTTTGGCTTTCATGTTCTCCCATGTGTTAATAGGCTCTAGCCTCATAACTCTCCTAAATTGTTCAATGAACTTCCACCTATCCTCGGCATGGTACACAAGTCGACTCTTGGCAAGGTAGATTCTCATGGGTTCAGTCATTGGATTCCTCTTAAAGTATTTGTCCATGTTTTCCTCCCACTCTAAATATGCACTAGGGTGGTATCCATTAAAGATAAGGTCCTCAAATAGGACTATGCCCAAAGGGTGTCAATCGGACCTTTGCGGAGGGCCGAGTGAGATAGATGTGACTTACATGAAGTAGCCATGCTAGTGGATAAAAGAGATGCAACCGAAGACTCGCCCTAGGACCAACTTGATAGAGATAAGTTGTGAACTTGCTCTGATACCACTTGATGTAAAACTGACCTTGGACCTATTTTGCAAGCATTCAAGTTTGAGCAGCAGACTCACACTAGTGAGCTCACCCGTATGGCACACACTAGGGCCCGAAGGCAACTAGGCGATGTTGGAGAGGGTCTGAGGTGGGACCATGAGGCTCCAAGGGTTGGCAAGCTTGGGGAGAACCCAAAATGGGCCTAGGATGCCCAAATCATGGGCGGCCAACACACCAAGGGTGTGGGTTAAGTGGATTCACTCTCAACTCGCCCGCGGTGGTCACTCAATTTGGTGGCAATGTAAAATCGGACACTCTCTTACCGCCGACGGAGTAACTATAGCAATACTAAGCTAAGCAAGTCCAATACAGCAATGAGGGATGTTCAGGAGCTCACCTAGCCGGCGTGAAGATGCCGACTCCGGCCGGAGACGGGGGCGAGTGGGGAGGCGAGGGTATGTACCCGCACGCCGCGTCGGTGTCGCTTCAACCTGAAAGTGTAAAGAGTACAACACTACGCCTCTCGCAGGAGGGATGATCTTGGGGTGGGGATTAAGTTAATTACATCCAAAACTACCTCCACGCAGGGAGGGGCCTTCAGCCGGCCAAGCGGGTTGGGGATTACGCAATGAAACTTGACCTCCCGAGCTCCACCGGTTCTGCCCTGCTTCAGGTTCACTGGACAGACAGTCGGAGACGGTGCTGCCACGGGTTCCACGGAACTCGGATCTTGACGAGACCAGCGCCAAAAGTTTTCCAACTGACAGAGGATGAAGCTTGAATTTTTGGGGAAGCTTTGATACTCGGGGATGACCGCGCCGGCGACTGGAACAGGACAGCAGCGTCTGGTCTCTGGCGGGTACCGAACTGATGCAGCAGGTTGCAGAAGTCACTGTGGGCTCTCCCGGACTCCGATTGGAATGAAACTAGTGGTGATGCGATCGTGGTCAGGGTAGCTTCGAGCCGGAGTTGACGGGGATGCGATCCGATGTCAGTGGAGAGAGGGGTAACCGGAGGAGTGAGGACTGGTCTAACCTGGGACCACAGGGGGCAGTCTGCCGTCTCTGACGAAGAAAGTTATAGCAGAGGGTTCCGGTGGCCGATTGAGTCCCTTCTTCTTGGAGGTGGCAGCTAGCTTGAAGTAGTTTCTTCCCTCCAAAAATGGCGCTCAGAGCCTTCACGAGCTGGCCGTGGCAGAGTCTGGGACCGGACTGATTGATTCTGCCTCTGTCTGGTGCAGATCATTGTGGCTGGTTGCAGAGGGTGCCACGATCTCTAAAAAGCTCTGATTGAGGTGAGACCTGAACCGTTGGAACCATAGCCGAGTCTTCTTTCTGTCGGCACCAACGGCGATGTCGGAAGATGTCGGAGAAGACCGGGACGATCAGATGAGTAGAGGGGTGTCGGTTCTGGCTCCTGTAAACTAACCTGACACACTTGGAGTAGAAAATTTGTAACTTGAGATGCCGATGTCCAAATGCGGCTCTGCTTCTTTAGGATGAAAGAGGACTTGAGAGGGAAGAACGTTTCTGAAGAACACGTGATCTGAATCCCAAAAGGTTCGTCGTGGTCGGGCTTCCAATCTCGCTCTGGTTCTCTGCCTGGGGTCTTCTGCGCAGTCGTGGGAGATCAGCTCCTGCGGATAGCTCCGACCTCGGAAGCCGGCGAGAACACCTTTGTTGGAAAGCTAACTCGCAGACGATTCCAGAAATGTAGGCCTTGTCACCTGAATCTGTGAGGGATGGTCGTGGCTTCCTCTGCAAGTCACTGTAACTCTGCCGCCTGAAACAGAAATAGAATGAGGAGATGTGCAAGGGGAGAGCAAGGGGGAGGGGGGGTGAACTTGGTTTGACCAAGGGGGAGCTGGGGGGCGAATTTGGGAGCTTGGGGGTGGGGGGAGATGAAAGGGCACAGCCCCAGGGGAGGGAAATTCGAATTTGGGCTTAGGGAAGAGCCCCTTCAACCTTGGGGAGAGGAAGGGGTGCTTAGGAAGTGGTGTTGGGTAGTTGGGGGTTGGGAGGTGGGGTGTGGATTGGAGGATGCCACCTTGGGTTGGGGGGGGAGTTAAATGAGTGTATGGGGAAGGGGAGAGGTCTTAATGAGGGGTGAATGGGGAGGAGAGAGAAAATCCTGAAAATTGGGGTGGAGGGAGAGATAGAGAGAGGGGGGGACCCCTTAGAGAGAGAGAGAGGGATAAAGAGAGAGAGAGAGATATTGAGAGAGGAAGCTCGAGGGATTTGGAGTTTTTCTGGAATTCAATATTCATGCATTAGTTCTTACATATGAGGAGTGGGGTGGCCTATTTATAGGCACAAGACATTTCACATGACCATACTGACCCTGACAACTGACATAATGACCAAATACTCCAAGGGAGGGGCGCCCTTGGGCCTAGCCCACTATTTGGGCCCAATAGCCTAATGAACCAACATAATGACACACGACTTAGGAAAATGACTTTCTAACCTAGGTACATGACTCAAATAAAGGGAAAATTACATGATTAAGACTCAAATAAAAATAAGGAAATTACATGACTTGACTCACTAACACATGAGGAACATAATGGCGTACACCGATGATCAATCCGAGCTTCAGAAAATGTGGAGGGGCAAGGGATGTCCCCATCAAGTATAGTACCTATAATGCAATTAAACTAAAGTGCATTAAAGGAAGGGTGAATACCTGGGGGTTTGTCACGTCCCGAGCGCAGAAGATTACCCGTGGCGCGACAGTCCTTTATATAGAACCAAAGCGAGCTAGCTATTTGATGGAATTCTTCCTTTGACAATTAATAGAGTGCACAATTCTTTTAAGATTAAATTTGAGATTTCGAGCTGATCATTATTTCAACTAACCAAATGACAATTACATACATTTCCCGGGTCCGACTACTAGGCTTCAAGCCCTTATTACAGTTCTAATCAATTGGACTAATACAACTGACATAGTGAACTAATACAACTGACATTTGACATAACTAGATACAACTGACATAAGTGGGATTACAATAACACAATTAACATGACAATATGATAACTTAGTGCTAACACTCATCACTCAGTCTCATTCCCCTCTGAGTGTTGGTTGTCATCCAAATCACCTGAAAATATTAGAAACAACTGGATGAGCGAATCGCTCAGTAGGATTTACATCTCAAGATTTAACATGCTATAAGTGGTTTACAAGTTCGATTAATGTAGGTAAATTTATGCATGTAGATAAGCAGATATCAAGGATTGTAAAATCGACAAGAGTAGTCAAGTGAGAGTATATAGATTCCAACTTGATCGATACAGCAGTAGCAAGAGATATCAATCAAGTAATAACTGGAATTAACAACAATTTTCCAAGAATGGTAACAACTCATATCAAGCAAGTAATAGTAAGCAACGTAATTTCAAGCATGTAGAATTGGAATTGGCTATTTATCAATTTCATTCAAGCAAATACGTTTACCCTTCTGTGGGTCTCAAGTCAATCAATCAAGTAATATCACGGGAATGAGTGGAATGCCTAAAGTCTAGCAAGCAAGTACTCCGGTGCAATGCCAAACACCGTGGTCAATAAACTCCCATGAGCACAAGTACCTTCGGGTGCTCCTCCCAGGACCAGACCGGGCCCTATTTGCACAGCATTGGCCATGTTTGTCGACATCCACTCTCATTTATAGCCAATATGGAATTTCACGGGTTGACCGGGTAGGATATATATAAGGTGGACTATAGAACGGAATCCAAGGCGTATCGTTATGTAGGGATGAACTAGGAGTAAAAGCCAGCAACGTTTGATATACAGAAAAACTAGGTGAGATTGGTGCCTTGTAGGCTACCTGACATGTTCAAAAATGACATCCTCACAACGGGGTGCCTTTCCTGTGAACTATACAGGGTTTAGGAAACCCAGTCAGGGGTTAAATGGCGCCCCTCAGGCTGCCATTAATCGGTGAATGGCGTCCTGAAACCAGGGCGCATCATTCGGGGGTTCAAGGTCTCGGATAAACCAAAACTCGGGGTCCGTTTAATAGGCGCCCAGGTCACTGCCATCTTCTTGAAATTGGCGTCCAGGGGGCTGCCATCTCTTAGAAAATGGCGCCCTGGGGGCTGTCATGTTTTACTGATAGGCGCCCAGGGGTCAGGCGCCTATCAAACATGAGTCCGTTAATGGTTGAGGGTTAACTACGTGATTAACTGGTTTAACTAATGGTTTAATTAATGACACTAGGGTTTAACTAGATGGTTTATTGGTCAAGCAGAGATTTAACTAATCTAGGTTTAACTAATGACAGAGGTTATTAAGCACTGTTTAAGTTAATTAGTTAGGGTTTAAGTTAACCGATCGATTAACTGTAGGTTAATAGAAGGCGTCCATAGGGCTGCCACCTATCAGAAGAAGGCACCTCAGGGGCTGCCATCTTCTATTAATAGGCGCCCTAGGGGCTGCAATGACTTTTTAATAGGCGCCCAAGTGGGGGGGCGCCCTTTACAGAGGGGCAGTTTTTCCCATTTTCTGTTTGAATTAAGCGGATGTTGTACAGTCGCTATTCCGTGAATGGCGTCCGTGTCAAGGACGCCCCTCAATTTAGGCTGATTTATGAAAAATTGATGACATGGACATGTAGAGAATATTGTGAGGATTACAGATCTGTATTCATGCTCTCGTTTCATGCTTTAGTTGCTCAAATATAATATTTTTTACATGACTTATCATACTAGTTTACGTTCTACAGGAACTACAAGGAGACAGGGTTTCTAGATAGGCAGAACTCTATCTATATCTAGTATGGTGTATAGATTAGGTAGACTAACAGGTTTATTAGGTATGCTAATTGGTGAGTAGATCAACTAACAGGTTAATTAGGCATGCTAACAGATTAGTTAATAGCTTAACTAATAGGTTACGTAAAAACACGATAAAACTTGAGTTACACAGGATATATCGCATGGATATGAAGCTAATACATGTCAATTACTCTAGATTGATACTAATACATGCTAATTATTCTGGGTATGAGACTAATACTTGCTAATTATCCTGGGTGTGAGGCTAATACATGCTAATTATTCTGTGTTTGAGGCTAATACAAGACAGATCTATGCAAAATATGATAAAACAAGTTGTATCAACACTAATATCGCATGGAGATGAGCCTAATTTACTAATAGCTTGGCTAATTGCACTTGGATTAGATACTTGTTTGGTTAAACGTTGAGATCACCTACCTCTTCAAAGTGACAGGAGTTGACAGGAGAGGAAGAAGCAGCCCTTCCCTTCCTCTGCAATTCTTCAGAGTTGTCCCAGTATCTAGCCTTCTAACTAACAAAATAGGGGAAAATAGAGTGTATTTATAACATTAGGGTCGACAAGATGGGGGGGCAAGATCCCGAAATATAGGGTATTTAGTGGGTCTACAGCCTACACAGGCTGGAGGGATAGAACAATCGTGATAGTTGTCGAAAAAGAAATGGCGCCTTAGGCTCTACCATCTTTTATTAATAGGTGACTTGGGGTCAGACTCTTTCTTTTAAAAGGTGACTTAGGGTCAGACTCCTCCTTTTAAAAGGTGACTTAGGGTCAGACTCCTTCTAAACTTTCCACTTAACTTCAATGATTTTTATCTTTAAAAATTGATGGAGTTTGTTTATGAAATTTCATGGGTGAGATCTTTACATTTTTATCTATTTTACATAAAATATTTTTAACAAATTTCTTTTTTTTAAATCAAAAGTGGCTTTATTCATGTCACTATTCACGTCATATGAAATAGCGACTTAATGTGTGTCGTTAATTGGAACGGAGATTTTGTATTCACCCTGTACTTAACCAAAAGTTTGTATATACTTTTTATTACTTCCTAATTTATGTTTATCCTTTAAAACCCTATCTATATAACCTATTTTCTATTTCTTTAGAATAGTGAATTTCCTAAGTGATTGGCATTTCATAAAATATAACTTGGAATCTTCTAAAGCATCTATTGGTAATTAAATGTTTTATATGGTTCATCAAATAGAATTAGAATATGAGTTCAATAATTAAATATATATATATAATATATATATATATTATATATATTTCTATTTTAAAATTCTCGGGTGTTACATGGTTGGTGGTTTTTTAACCCCTGTGGGGCGTGGAAAAGATAGGAGGATGTTTTAAAACATGGTGTGAGTGCAAAGAATGTGGGAAGAAGAAGAGGGAATATTCTATGATGATGCAAAGGGGAAAGACCAAAACCAAGAGAAAAAGACACAAAGACAACTATTGAAACTTAATACTCCCTGGACTAGAAGCCTTATGGACATAGAAACAGCTTCTACCTGGTTGGTGCTCGCTCCAGAACGCAGCAGCACTTCGTGGCAAACTCCAAAAATCTCCTCCTCAAGCCATGAACTCAAGGGTCCTATTTATAGACCCCCAAACCCTAGGTTCGAGTTGGAGGGATAATGACATGAAAATAGGTCTAAAACTAGATAAACCTCGAAGATAATACTGCCAAGAGTCCATAGAAACAAACAGAAGCTTCTGAGAGCCTCTATCTAGAGAGAAATCAATAATCCAGGGACTCTAGTTCCACTACGGCGAAGCAGAGGAAGAACAGACAGAGTAGGACTCTCTGTCTCCCCAAACGGTCTTGCGATAGATCGCAAGGCTCAAGAAATGGTCTAGCGATAGACCACATGGCTCATTCGTCCAGAAAAGATAAGATCAAAGAAACCCAATAGGACTCTCTGCCTCCTACCGGTCTAGCAAAAGACCGCCAACGCCCTCCAAACGGTCGCACGATGGACCGCTAGGCTAGCGGACGTGGCAAAGTAGATAAAGACCAATAGATCTCCAAGTTAATCCACAAGATAATCCTTATTTGCCCTAACCCAGGCCCACTAAGCTAAAAATGACGAGAAACCAAAGGAGCTAGGCCCAACCAGGGAGAAAAACTCATAAAATAAGCTCAAAACTGACCCAAAAATGACCCAATAAGCGGTGAATAACTCGGGACATCATAAAATATAGAAAAGGAGATGCCCCAATTCATTGATCATAAAATGGGTGTCAATAGATACCCCTCTTTAACGCCCTCTTTGCAGGGGAGCGAGCGGAGGTGAAGCGAAAGTGAAATGGAACATGGAGATGAAGCGGAAATGAAGCAGAGTGGACTGAAAAGCGGACGTTAAGGTAAACCGACACCCGTCCTCAACCAATGAGCGATAGGAATCTTCCGGAAAACCTCGAACCAATCACAAGGAATGGTCAAATCAAATGACGCATGCCTGGAGGAACTAACAACTAAGGGAACTAAAGTCACGACCAACCTCCTCACTGGAACGCACAGCTGATAGGCGGTCGGAGCGAACGGAAAAGTAAAGAGATGAGCAATTAAACTCCAGACAGGATGATGAGGGCATCTCACAGTGCTCTCTTTGGCTCGGATCGCCTGCATCATTCTGAGGAAGCCCAGCTATGAGATCACATGTTATTTTCCTTTTCTTTGAGTCATATCTTATGTACTTTCTTTTATTGGGTCATGTTGTTTTAGTCATTTCCCTTGTTATGCGTATTTGGGCCTTAGTACCTTAGTGATGGGCCCATAGGATTGAGTCTAGGTTATGCTTGGTCTTTTGTTTAATTGTCAAGGGTACTTTGGTCATGTAAAGAGTGGATGCCTATATATAGGCCCCATCTCTCCCCATGTACTCAACTTTTGATGAATCAATTTGAATAGAAACAACTCCCAACTCTTACTCTCCTCCACCCAAATTTCTCTCTTCTCTCTCTCTCATTATATCTCTCTCTCTCGCTCTCTCCTCAAGGAAGGGGGCGAACCCCTCTCTCTCTCCCCCTTCTCCCACCTACCACATACCCCCCACCCTCAATAAGGACCTCCCCAACCACCCACCACCCCAATAACTCCACCCACACCCCAAGATAGCCTCCACCAATCCAAGCCCCACCACCCAACCACCAACTACTCCATCCACTTCCCTAAGCACCTCACCACCTCCCCAAGGCTGAAGGAGCTTCTCCCAAGGCCAAATTTGAATCTCCTTCCCATCTCACAACCCCCATACCAGGCCTTGGTCACCCAAACCAGCCCCCTACCTAGCCCAAGTTCCCCCCCCCATTCCCCTCTCCATTGCTCACCTTGTGCAGCCCTCTCCCTTTCCCTACCCACACCAGTCACTCCAGCTCCCTTCACCACCCACCCCTTGATTCCCCACTCTCCCAACAGCCCACCATCGACTCCCACCCCTTCCCACAGCCTTCAGCCACCCCAATCCCCTGCCCTACCATCACCACCCCTTCACCCATATCCTCTTTCCTTTGCAGTTCCAGTCCCGGGTTGCAGACAGAAGAGTAGCAGTGGGTTGCAGAGAGCACCACATCGTCACCTAGGGGTTTCTGGCGGCATATCATACATCTGCGGAAGCATCTGCGAGTCAACTTTCCAACGGTGGTGGTCCCGCCTCCGTCCAAGCTCAGAGCTGATCAGAGGAGCCGTTTTTGCTGGACTGCGCTTCCCCACTCCGGCTCATGACCTGAAGCTGAGATCAGAGGCTACCACGGACAGCTCGGGAAAGATCTGCATGCCATCTTTGAAGGGAAGGAACTACGACCAGTCCTCTTTCAGTATGAGGAAGAAGGAAGTCAATCGCCTACCCGAGCCCTCAGTTCCAATTTTTATCGTCGAAGTGTGCAGGTTGCTCCCTGCAGTTCCAGGTTGGACCACCACCCAGTCTTCAGATCAGAAGTTTCTCCTCCGACCTTCTTTTGGATCCCCGTTAGTTCCTGATCGAAGCTGTTCCAGACACGGTCGCGACAATATCAAGTTCGTCTCAATCAGAGTTCGGTAGAGTTCGTGGCACCTTCTGCAACAGACCTCATCAGTTCTGCACCAGATAGAAACAGAGTCAAACAGTCCGGTTCCAGACTCTGTTCTGGTCAGCCACGCCATCACGACATTCACCAAAAATTCATGTGTCATCCTTGGTCAGTGTAGAAAGTTTTGGCATGGGTTTTGGCCAATTCCGAGCTCGGCTGAGCCCGTGGCGGCGTCTTCATCGACAACCTATCAGGCTGTTCCTGAAGCTGGCAGAACCGGCAAAGCTCGGCGAATCGGCTTTCTCTCCTAGTTTTTCCAACCCCGCCTGGCCGGCTTACAGCCCCTCCCTGCGTGGAGGTAGTGTTTGACTGTAACACATTAACCCCAACCCCTTGTCCCACCCTCCTGCATGAGGAGTAGTGTTGTACGTTATATAATTTCAGGTCAAGCGACATCGACGAGGCGTGCGGGTGCGTACCCACGCCTCCCCGCTCGCCCTCGTCTTTCGGCCGGGATCGGTGTCTTCACACCGATCAGGTGAGTGACTGGTCCCTACCTTGTTGTTCCATGCTTTGCTAGTTTAGTATTATCTCTTATGCCTGTCGGTCGGTGAGAGAGTTTTCGGACCCGTAATTGTTCATTTGTGCGCCCACCGCGGATTGTGAGTGAGAGCCACCCAACCCCATGCCCCGACGTGCCGGCTGCCCACAAAGTTGGGAATTCCCAGACCCTTAGGGGTCAGCCTAAGCCAACCTAGTCCTTAGAATCTTTGGGTCCCACCTCGGACCCTCGCCATCATCTCCCGGCCCCATCGGGTGATCGTATGAGCCGTGCGAGTGAGCCGCTATTGTGAGTCCGTTGAAAGTGCTTGTATGCTTGTGGATCTAAGTCCTAAGTTCAACCATTCATCCATTTGCATCTTTGGGCTGTGCCACATCAAGTGGTATCAGAGCGGTCATAGGCTTGTTCTTACATGTCTAGTCTTGGGTCGTCTTCACACTAGGTCATTCATAGGTGCATTCGCACATCCGTGCATAGCCCACCCAACTTTACCTGACCACTCGTAGTGGAACTCATTATCAAACCAATCCATCCTCTTCCAATTCCACAATGAATCCCAATCCCCAAGGGAATCCCGCCAACAACGAGCATGAGCTTCCCGATCACATGAGATTCCAAGTGGAGGGTATGGCTAGTATCTTAGGACGGCTTGATGACATAACAACCCGGCTTGAGCAACCTGAGGAGAATAGGTCCGCCCCAATGGTAGGTGATAGGAGGGCACCTCCCCCACATGAGGAACCAGCCATAGGAGAGCTCAACCTTGACCCTCCTCCCGAATTGGAAAGAGACCCACCTCCAAGGAGGAATGAAAGACCCCCCCCCCCCCCGGGACAACCCGAATGACCACCTTATGAGACTTGTGAAAGTAGATGCCCCCACCTTTGATGGATCTCATCACCCAAGCATCTATTTAGATTGGGAGGCGGCTATAGACCAATATTTTGATTGGTACCCAATGACCGAGGATAGGAGAGTCCGGCTTGCAAAAATGTAACCTACCAAATTAGCTAAGACTCATTGGATGAACATTGAGGCATTAAGGATAGTTAGGAGGGAAGCTCCCATCACCACATGGGGGGCCATGAAGGAACAACTCAAACTCAAATATGTCCCTCCCTCCTACCATCAAAACCTCCTAGATGAGTGGCAAGCCTTAACGCAAGAAGGTAAGACCGTTATGGAGTACATTGAGAAATTTGACTACTACCTTCTTAAGTGTGGAGTCCAAGAGGACCCCGCCGTCACACTATCCCGCTTTAGGAATGGGCTTCAATTCCACATAAAAAAGGAGCTATTCATGCGACAAGTAGCCACTCTAGAGCAAGCCTACCAAGTGGCCCGAGATGCTGAGAAATTCTCCCGATAGACCCGAATGTTTCCCCCTCGGGGAATGGACCCAAAATCCATGGTACCTCGGACCAGCCCCCACCTCCTCAACGAGGACTCCTCCCCACCCCCATGGGAACTCCTCCCACCCGGGGAGCCCCTCCTAGTGGCACCCCTCCTCCTTGCCCCACAAGTGGGCCCCCCAACCCCACTCCTAATAGACCAAATCCGGCACCCACTCTCCCTCACACTAGGGCTGCCCCAAACCACCAAAGTGGGCAGCAATGCTTTAGGTGCCTTGGGTATGGACACTTTGCCAATCAATGCCCCACCAAGGGCGCATCTAGCTTGCTCATTGAGGAGACAACCCCCTTGCCCCAAGATGAAGTTATAGAAGAGGTTGAGGTGTATGAGGCCTCTCCCGATTGGGAGGAGGAGTATGAGAACCACTACATGGAGACCAATCAAGAACAAACCCCTCCATCTACCAACTCTCACCTTGGAGTGGTTAGGTGCACCCTCACTCAAACCCAAGAACATGATTGGAGAAGAAACACCATCTTCCATACCTACATCTGGATAGGGAGTCATGCTAGGAAGGTCATATTGGACAACGGGAGTAGTGTGAATGTGGTGTCACCCGACACCATCAAACTTTTGGGCCTTACCATCTCCCCACACCCACACCCATATCGGGTAGCTTGGATTGATGCCACATCTGTACCTGTTAGCGCTCATTGCCTTGTCCCTATCACATTTCAATCCTACCAAAGCCAAGTTTGGTGTGACATTCTACCAATGGAAGTTAGAAGTATACTCCTAGGGCGGCCTTGGATCTACGATGTAGATGCCACCTTCTTTGGAAGGACTAACACTTGCATTTTCACTCTTGGGGGGAAGAGAATCCAACTCAACCCCTCTCCACCCCGTTCCCTTCCCAAGAAGGCATCTCTCTCCCTTGAGGGATCCCCTACCCCTCCCACTATTCAAAACCCACCAAACCCCACCCCATCAAGTCCTAATTTGACCATTGGGACTACTAGGAACCTACACCTCATCACTAGGAAAGAACTTGAGGAAGAAGTCAACCAAGGGGGACAAGTGTGTGCCATTGTTATTTGCCTTGGAGAATCCACCCTAACTGACCCACACCCAATAGAAATTCAACAAATCCTTGAGGACTTCCATGATGTGTTCCCCGATGAGCTATCGGATAAGCTGCCACCCATGCGCGATGTGCGACATGCCATCGACTTGGTGCCCGAAGCTACCTTACCCAACCTACCTCACTATCGCCTCAACCCCACCGAGCATGCTGAACTTAGGAGGCAAATGGAGGAGCTCATCAAGAAGGGCTTCCTCCGCATTAGCAAAAGCCCATGAGCCGTCCCGGCCCTCCTCGCACCCAAAAAAGATGGAACTTGGCGCATGCGTGTGGATAGCTGGGCCATCAACAAAATCACGGTCAAATATAGGTTTTCCATCCCTCGGCTAGATGACAAGCTAGACATGCTTGCTGGAGCCACTATCTTCTCTAAGATCGATCTCAAAAGTGGCTACCACCAAGTTCGCATTAGGCCCGGGGGGCTGAGTGGAAGACCGCCTTTAAGACTAAGGACGGTCTCTATGAATGGCTTGTCATGCCTTTCGGCCTTTCCAATGCACCTAGCACATTTATGCGCCTCATGACCGAGGTCCTCCGGCCCTTCATTGGCATCTTCCTTGTCATCTACTTTGATGACATTCTCATATATAGCCAAACTAAGTAAGCCCACCTAGATCATCTCAAACAAGTTTGCACCGTTCTTAGGAAAGAAAGTCTCTTTGCCAACCCCGGGAAGTGTCATTTCTTGACCAATCAACTAGCCTTCCTAGGATTTATCGTCTCATCCTAAGGGGTATCCATGGACCCCGAGAAGGTCCAAGCCATTCTTGAGTGGCCTGAACCCAAGACCCTCCATGAGGCCCGAAGCTTTCACGGGCTAGCCACTTTCTATAGGAGATTCATCCGTGGGTTTAGCACTATCACCGCTCCTATCACGGATTGCCTCAAGAAGAGCACTTTTATGTGGACTAGGGCAGCCTCCAAAGCATTCCTAGAGCTTAAAGAAAAGATGACACAAGCCCCGGTCTTATGCCTACCCGACTTCTCAAAGGTCTTCGAGGTCACTTGTGATGCATCCGGGGTTGGGATTGGAGGCATTCTTAGCCAGGAGGGTCACCTAGTAGCCTATTTTAGTGAGAAACTTTGTGAGGCTAGGACTAGGTACTGCACATATGACAAAGAGCTTTATGTTGTGGTTTAATCCCTTCGGCTTTGGAGGCACTATCTCCTACCCAAGGAGTTTGTGATCTTCTCGGACCACGAGGCCTTGAAGTACCTCAACACCCAACAAAAGCTCAATGCCCGCCATGCCCATTGGGTAGAATACATTCAAGCCTATACCTTTGCCCTCAAGTACAAGATGGGTAGTGAGAATCGCGCCGTCGATGCGCTTAGTAGGCGGGTAGCCTTACTTTCCACTATCCAGGTGGAAGTCACCGGGTTTGAGAGAATCAAAGGGGAATACCCAAATTGCCCCGACTTTGGACTCACTACAACACCCTCTCCACTCAGCCCCACAAAGAACATGAGGGATTCATACTCCAAGAGGGGTATCTTTTCAAGGGAGCTAGGCTATGCATACCCCGGACTTCACTTTGGGACTTCTTAGTTTGGGAGTTACACAGTGGTGGCTTAGCTGGTCACTTTGGGGTCCAAAAGATCGTAGAGCTAGTTGAGAGGCAATTCCATTGGCCCAGTCTCAAGAAGGATGTGGCCCACATTGTGGGACAATGTCGCATTTGTGCCTCAGCCAAGCAAGTGAGGCAAAACACTGGGCTTTACACACCCCTACCCATCCTAGACCGACCTTGGGAGGATTTGAGCATGGACTTTACCTTGGGCCTACCTAGGACCTTACACAAACATGATTCCATCTTTGTCGTTGTTGACAGATTCTCTAGGATGGCCCACTTCATCCCATGTGCCAAGACTTCGAATGCTTCTAGGATCGCCCGATTGTTCTTTGATGAGGTGGTCCGACTCCATGGACTACCTAAAACCATTGTGTCCGACCGAGATGTGAAATTCACCAATTACTTTTGGAAAACTCTCTGGCATTTGATGGGCACCCTCCTCATATTCTCCACCGCTTATCATCCTCAAACAGATGGCCAGACTGAGGTCGTCAACCGAAGCCTTGGGAACTTGCTCCGTTGTCTAGTAGAGGACCACCCTGGGAATTGGGATCTCCTCTAATCTCAGGCCGAGTTTGCCTACAATGATTTCGTCAATAGGTCCATAGTCAAGAGTCCATTTGAGGTAGTACATGGTTATAGGCCTAGAAAACCCTCGGATCTTATTCCCCTTCCCCCACATGCTAGAGTGTCAGTCTCAGCTGAGTCCTTTGCACAGCATATCAAAGAGTTACATGATGACATCCGTAAGCATATAGGGAAGAGCAACGAGGCTTACAAAAGACGGGCAGATGCTCACCGGCGCCACTGTGAGTTCCAAGTGGGAGACTCGATGATGGTGAGGACGGAGCGGCTCCTTCCGGGGCCTGCCTCCAAGTTGAGGGCACGATGGTCGGGACCCTTTCGAATTCTGAGATGACTAGGCAGTAACGCTTATGAGCTGGACCTACCTGAGGGTTTTGGGGTACACCCTACCTTTAACGTGGCAGACCTGGTACCCTACAAGGGCCCTGCGGTGGAACCTAGTGAGTAGCTTGAGCCCTTACCCTCTCTTGAGAGAGACACCCACGGTGTGACTCTACCTCCTAGCTTGAGAGGCTGACGTGAGCAAGTGGAGACAATACTGGATGAGCAGAGTACCATTACCTGGAACAGGGTATACCAGCGTTACCTCGTGAGGTGGAAGGGCCGTCCCCTGACCGAGGACACTTGGGTGAGCCAGGAAGACCTGTTGCGCCTAGACCCAGACATTTTGGAGCACTACCACAGTCAGGCAGACCCATACTCGACGGGGTCGAGTTTTCCCCAACCCGGGGGATTTGATGAGGGCATCTCACAATGCTCTCTTTGGATCGGATCGCCTGCATCATTCTGAGGAAGCCCGGCTATGAGATCACATGTTATTTTCCTTTTCTTTGAGTCATATCTTATGTACTTTCCTTTATTGAGTCATGTTGTTATAGTCATTTCCCTTGTTATGCTTATTTGGGCCTTAGTACCTTAATTATGGGCCCATAGGATTGAGTCTAGGTTATGCTTGGTCTTTTGTTTAATTGTCAAGGGTACTTTGGTCATGTAAAGAGTGGATGCCTATATATAGGCCCCATCTCTCCCCATGTACTCAACTTTTGATGAATCAATTTGAATAGAAACAACTCCCAACTCTTACTCTCCTCCACCCAAATTTATATCTTCTCTCTCTCTCTCCTCAAGGAAGGGGGCGAACCCCTCTTTCTCTCCCCCTTCTCCCACCTACCACCTACCCCCCTCCCTCATTAAGGACCTCCCCATCCACCCACCACCCCAATAACTCCACCCCAACCCCAAGATAGCCTCCACCAATCCAAGCCCCACCACCCAACCACCAACTACTCCATCCACTTCCCTAAGCACCTCACCACCTCCCCAAGGCTGAAAGAGCTTCTCCCAAGGCCAAATTTGAATCTCCCTCCCATCTCACAACCCCCATACCAGGCCTTGGTCGCCCAAACCAGGCCCCTACCCAGCCCAAGTTCGTCCCCCCCCAATCCCCTCTCCATTGCTCACCTTGTGCAGCCCTCTCCCTTCCCCTACCCACACCAACCACTCCAGCTCCCTTCACCACCCACCCCTGGATTCCCCACTCTCCCAACAGCCAACCATCGACCCCCACCCCTTCCCACAGCCTTCAGCTACCCCAATCCCCTGCCCTACCATCACCACCCCTTCACCCATATCCTCTTTCCTTTGCAGATCCAGTCCCGGGTTGCAGACATCAGAGTAGCAGCGGGTTACAGAGAGCACCACATCATCACCTAGGGGCTTCTGGTGGCATATCATACATCGGCGGAAGTGTCTGCGAGTCAGATTTCCAGTGGTGGTGGTCCCGCCTCCGTCCAAGCTCGGAGCTGATCAGAGGAGCCGTTTTTGCCGGACTGCGCTTCCCCACTCCGGCTCATGACCTGAAGCTGAGAGCAGAGGCTACCACGGCCAGCTCGGGAAAGATCTGGGTGCCATCATCAGAGGGAAGGAATTAAGGCCAGTCCTCTTTCAGTACGAGGAATAAGGAAGTCAATCGCCCACCCGAGCCCTCAGTTCCAATTTTTCTCTTCGAAGTGCGCAGGTTGCTCCCTGCTGTTCCACGTTGGACCACCACCCAGTCTTCTGATCAGAAGTTTCTCTTCCAACCTCCTTTTTGAGCCTCGTCAGTTCCTGCTCGAAGCTTTTCCAGCCACGGTCGCGTCAATATCAAGTTCGTCTCAATCGGAGTTCTGTAGAGTTCGTGGTACCTTCTGCAATAGACCTCATCGGTTCTGCACCAGACAGAAACAGAGTCAACTGGTCCGATTCCAGACTCTGTTCTGGTAAGCCATGCCATCACAACATTAACCAAAAGTTCATGCGTCATCCTTGGTCAGTGTAGAATGTTTTGGCACTGGTTTTGGCCAATTCCGAGCTTGGCTGAGCCCGTGGCGGCATCTTCATCGACAACCTATCAGGCTATTCCTGAAGCTGGCAGAACCGGCAAAGCTCGGCGAATCGGCTTTCTCTCCTAGTTTTCCCAACCCCGCCTGGCCGGCTTATAGCCCCTCCCTACGTGGAGGTAGTGTTTGACTGTAACACATTAACCCCAACCCCTTGTCCCACCCTCCTGCGTGAGGAGTAGTGTTGTACATTATATAATTTTAGGTCAAGCGACATCGACACGGCGTGCGGGTGCGTACCCACGCCTCCCCGCTTGCCCTCGTCTTTCGGCCGGGATCGGTGTCTTCACACCGATCAGGTGAGTGACTGGTCCCTACCTTGTTGTTCCATGCTTTGCTAGTTTAGTATTGTCTTTTATGCCCGTCGGTCGGTGAGAGAGTGTTCGGACCCGTAATTGTTCATTTGTGCGCCCACCGCGGATTGTGAGTGAGAGCCATCCGAACCCCACGCCCCGACGTGCCGGCTGCCCACGAAGTTGGGAATTCCCAGACCCTTAGGGGTCAGCCTAAACTAACCTAGTCCTTAGAATCTTTGGGTCCCACCTCAGACCCTCGCCATCATCTCCCGGCCCCACCGGGTGATCGTATGAGTTGTGCGTGTGAGCCACTATCGTGAGTCCATTGAAAGTGCTTGTATGCTTATGGATCTAAGTCCTAGGTTAAACCATTCGTCCATTTGCATCTTTGGGCTGTGCCACATCACAGGAACCTCCAGATAACCGAACCGAGCAAATAGACCGAAGGAAACCTTCCAACTCAGAGTGGAATGATTCTCCTTACTCAAGACCATGGATACGTAGTTATCCACCATTACTGAGACATTTTAGACAGATGAGGGCACATGAATGCTCAAAGATGCGCATGATGCATGCTGGGCTAAAGTAAAGAAATCATCAAAATGAATGCAAAGAAAGGATAAAATAGCAAGATACTTGAGAATAGTATTGCTAGATCGGACAAATCAGGGTCAAGACACTATCTGCAACCACGGCGTGCAAGATAGAACCATCGTCCCCCAACTCTTCCAACCTAATGGCCTATCCAACGATTAAACATGTTCACCTAGATCATCATCATTTTTTTTTAAAGGGGAACAACAGATCCCAGAACACATGAATGACCAGCCGGTTCTCGAGATAATATATCATAGATAGCATATAGTAATGCATTAAGGGACCAAGGATCGGGATACTTACCTGACTTACCTGCCTGACGAGCAATGATGGCATGATGGCGTTCATGATTTAACAATAAGAAGGGTTAGCCATCAATAATCATATCCATAAAATAATCATGAGGCATAAATAAGATATGAACCATATCAAAAATAGAGCCAAGAATCAAGTAGATATATCATTCCAAATTATCATCGATATGCAACTAGAAACGGTCTAACGATAGACCGCAAAGCTTCTATTAACAGTCTAGTGATAGACCGCTTGGACAAGGGCGGTTCACATTCTCCAACGATAGGATTTTGAGAGCAAACGGTCTAGGAGACCACCGCTAAGAGACACTAAGTGGTCTGGTGATAGACCGCATAGCTCTGAGCAAATTCAAAAGAACAAAACGGCGTTCACTCCCCCATTCACTCAACCCATTCCAACCCATTCAACCTCGCCCCCACTTTCACTCTGGCGACGAGCACACCGACGACCACCGCGATGAGCACCCCCCCTTTTGCAAAGATGGTGAAAACGAGGGCTCTACGGCACTTCCAACAGTGTTTGGAGAGAGAGGATCCGCCCACGGCGGCGGCGGACCAACCGACGGCGGAGGAGATCCCGGAGGACCAACCAGCGGCGGAGGAAGCTCCTGCGGCGGAGGAAGATCCCGAAGATGATGTAGAGGAAGGCGAGGACGAGCCCACGGCGGAGGAGGCACCAACGGTGGTGGCCGGTCGCCAGTCATCCGAGGTAGGCCGACGGTCCAAAAAACCCAAATTTTCAATTTTTTTAGATGATGCATGTATGGGGAATGAGATGAAAATGGGTATGGGGACCCCCTTAAAACCATGTAGAGGCCTTTAAGGCCATTTTTAAAGCTCAGGGAAAACAAGGCAAACAATGCCCAGTCGCTGAGTGCCTAGCGGTCGTTCCAGCGACCACTAGGAAACCAGACGGTCCAATAGGTGACCGCTTGAGAAAAAGAAATGATCTAGAGGAGACCGTTTGGGACCCAGAGTGTTTTTTTGTGTTTTTATTTAAAATGCAATGCATTCGCATGAATTATAAACTATATGCATGACTGATTTTGGATGTTTTAAATGTATGCAGGGAAAGAGACGGGCCATGATCTCTTGGCTGCAGGTCCGGGCAGTCTACTTAGCAATATCAGACTACCAGAGAGAGCGACTAGCAGCAATGGGATTCGGCGAGCTACTCAGCATTGAGGTGATGAGGATAGATACGGCACTGCTTCACGCGCAACACGAGAGATGGGACCCGATCAGTAGAGCTTTCCTATTCCCGTGGGGACACATGATCCTGACGCTCGAGGACGTCGCCAGGATCACGGGATTGAGAGTACACGGAGCACCAGTGACAGGAACCACATACGCCGACTATCGAGAGATGACGCAAGAGTTACTCGGATTGGAGCTACTGAGACTAGGGTGCCACTCGTCGATGCTCGGAATGGCGACACTTCAGGAGAGGTTAGGACTGAGGGGAGCGGCGATAGTTGTAGGAGAGCTACCTAAGGAGCATCTCGGGAGGCTGACAGACAGAGCCCAAGAGAGAGTGTCCGCGGGACTGGGACCGGGACCAGAGGGGGATGTCACCCTTCGCCACTTCTTGATGTTGCTTTTCGGGAAGCTTCTATTCGCGATGAGGGTGGATGGAGTGATCGTCAGGCTCCTCCCACTGCTAAGGGACTTGGATGGAGTTGGAGAATATGCATGGGGCGCCGCAATGCTGGCGTTCCTCTTCGACTCGCTCAGCACCACCGACCGACAGACGATGCTGGGCTGCTTCTCACCCTTACTTCAGGTAAAAATGCTTGACTCTAAATGCTTATGATTATGCTTATGATTATGATATGCTATGCTGACATTTGACCAAATGCAAGTATGGAGCTACTTGTACCTCCCCGGATTAGGGCGGGGAAATGAGGTACAGTCAGACCAGGTACCCATCGTGAGACGGTGGATGGCGGTTCGGGACACGGGGTCGCTACGACGCTTAGCACGGGCAATCCAGGAAGACATGGACACATTCCCCTATGCATCAGTAAGCTTATGGACTCTAAAACTTCTAAATGCACTTAAATGCTTTTATGAAATGCTGACTGTGATTTGAATGCATAACCTTTCAGGTGCACTGGACACCGTACCGTGACGAGGGTCACAAGGGACAGCCCTGGGTGGAGGCGGCCCACGCGTATGCAGGATGAGAGATATGGCTCCATTGGAAGAACATCATCGAGCCACTGCACCACTGCCTGATCATGAGGACTCGAGGGGTGCACCAGTTGGGCATGGAGTTCCCGGCGCGTGACGATGAGCGGGTCGGACGGTCCTCGAAGGGCCTTAGCGGAGAGATTGACTGGGTGACTTGGGCGATCGACCTGGTACGGGACTGGACACGGAGAGGTAGGGTGGTCCGAGCCCGAGCCAGCAGTGATGAGGCCCACCTGAAGGCCTACGCAAGGAGGTATGACGATCAGGTTTTCCGTGGCGCCCGACGACCGGTACGACTCTCTAAACTTAAACTTATAAATTACTTTTAATGCATTGATGCCTACGATGCACTGACCATTTTGACTTTCTGTATGCAGCTAGACCCCCAGGGCCAGATAGCGGAGCTTTAGGAACTCCTCCATTCTACAGTTCAGCAGAGAGACGATCTCTAGCGCTCTCTAGACCTCCTGGTAAGTTCTGATCCTTTGACTTAAAATGCTTATGCTTATGCATGACTGACTAACTGAGACTTCTAAATGCAGCGAGCAAAGGGAGCAGGATGACAGGGACCCGATGCTCCGTCCTCATCTTCCCAGCCAGCAGGCCGAGTAGAGCGAGACACTGACTTTGCTCGGGCAGTCGCTCCGGCTGAGGAGGTTGAGGCCACTCTCACGGAGAGGGTAATCAACTGGCCGACTTCTCTTTTAATGCTATAAGAAAATGCACTTTAACTAATATGATGAATGTTGATGTAGACGAGGGAGCCGACTACAGCGCTAGGTGAGGCAGAGCGCCTTCGGACCGAGGTAGCCCATCTCCGTGCAGAGGTGGAGAGACTTAGAGCTAGATTAGCAGATTTGGAGCGCTACAGGACCGAGGCGAGGGAGGCTCGGTGCCAGGCGTACGATCTGAGGATTGAGCTACGGACGATGGAGAGGGCAGTGCAACTGATGGGCCGTGGGCCTTTGGCTAGTGCGTCGCAGAGTGGTGCACGAAGCAGCGCTTTCCCAGACTTTCTCACTGGCTCCTCCGGCCTTCGGAGGAATGAGAATGCAGAGAGGAGACGACGACATCGAGAGGAGGGGAGCACCTCCATGGCACCGCCATCGAAGAGGCATGAGGGCACCAGGGACAGTGGGGGTCCAGGAGAGAGACCTGCTGGGGCATGACTTGTACTTTTTCTTTCTTCTTTATGAACACATGTATATGAATCTATGTTAATGAAATGTATGATCTCTTTTTTGTCTTTTTGTTAAGTGCAAAATATGAATGTTGATTCACTAATAACGGCTGCTAGGACTGACAAAGGAAGCAAGAGAGCGAGTGGGAGGGTGAGAGAGAGAACTGAGAAAGTTGAGGACTTAAGTGAAGAAAGATTGATCAAAATAGGGGTAAACATGGGAAAACGGTCTTCTGGAAGACTGCCAGGAGGAAGAAAACGGTCGAGGCAAGACCGTTAGGTGAGCGGGAGTGAAGGCGGTGAAGAAAGGGAATAAACGGTCACTTTTTGACCATTTATGGGTGCTTGGCAGTCGCTCGATAGACCGCTAGGGAAAAGATGCAGTTAAATCTGAGCTAGACTCTCCGTGAGAGTTCGAACTCGGGGCTAGAAACACCTAATTCCCACTAAAACCTATCCTAACTTAAATTAAGGTTCTCTGACCTCAATCCTAATGCATTCGAACTAAAATCAGAGCCCTATATGTTAGAATGCACCCAGAATTCACAGTTCATAGAAATCTCTGGTTTTAAACCTCGGACACTCCCTAAAATTCCCCAAAATCATCATGAAAGGAGCTTTGAAGCTAGCACCATGGGAGAGGTGGCCTATAACGGACCGAAGCTGGCTAGAAAGGAGCATGGGGACTATAGCAGATGACTTCAATCCCCAAGCACCTGAGCACAAGCTCTTCAAGAGAGGAAAGTTCAAATTAATTCCAAAATTCTTAATTTCCTTAAGTTCCTTCATATGACATTCCTTCTTCTTGTTTTCCTCTCTTTTTCTTCCTTTTTCTAGCTTCTTCCTAGCCCAAGATGCTATTATAGTCTGAAGTCGGTGCCTCCCATGATAAAGGAACTCCCTTTAGAAGTTACTTCAATCCTAAGGGCATGGCACCTTCACCCTCTATTGGTTTTAGCCAAGAATTTCCAAAAAAAATCTTATGATTGGCCAAGCATTTCAGCCCTAGTGGAATTATGGCGCCCTCAAACACACACTTTCATATTCCCAACCTTTGAAGCCACTGTTCTTATAGAAGAGGTAGAGACCTACCCAGCCCTTCCTAAGACTAAGGTGGGGGATGAAGACTCGGTGTGTCACACGGTAGAACCCATAGACCCCTCACTCATCTTGGGGGATTTCCTACCCAATCCAAAAGATGTGAAAACCATGATTAGCCCTCGCCATATTCATTTAATACCCTTGGCTCAATGGATCACTTCTCATTGTAAAAACAAGTGTGGGAAATATGAAGCCATAGCAAAAGCCGTCTCTATTTGCTTATGTGGGGTCTTACTCTTTTCTACCATCGACCACCTCCTAGATATCCAAAATCTCAACATTATTAGTGGGTTGTGACAGGGTTTATCTATCTCCCAAGCCGTCCTTTCTTACCTTTATGAAGACCTTAGTTTAGCTTCTCTAGGGGGTCCCCTCTTTGGGTCAATGATCATCTTTGAGTGTTGGATGGGGATTAGGCTCAAATTTCTACCCAAGGAGGACTTGCCTTCAACTAGCGGCATATTCGGGAGCCACCCACTCTTCTTCATAGGAGGCACATTTGGGTTCTCTTCACAGGTTGAATGCCGGACTGCAGACAAGAAAACACGAGATGATTGGCGCCTCTTCTTCAACACTTTTCCAATTGACAAGTTCGTGATGCGACCTCGGGCTCTTCAAGGCACTACCCTCAGATTAACCCGACAACTGGGCCTAGACCTACATCTAGTGGAGAACACTACCTTGGTGATCTACAACCCACACCAGTGCTACTTGCAAATCGGGCTACCTAACACTACGGTTCAAGCACTAACTCACTACCCTCCCCTTCAAGCTAGGAAGATTGGAACTGAGGAGGATGAACGGGTAGTACGGAGCGCTCTGACCATGTGGGAGATCAGCCGAGTCCGTTCCTTGCCAGCGGAAGTGATAAAGAAAATAGAGGAATATCAAGCTTATGTAAAAAAATTATGCAAGATCCGGCCTCATGCCGATAGGAAATTTAATGTAATTTGAAATTCTTTGATCATGAATTTTCAAATTCCATTGAAAGAATGATGTATTATGAGCTTTGCATGAATGAATAAGAGTTTGGTTCAGAAGATGTGCAATGGAATCATCATTTTTGGCTTGATAGATTAAAAAGATAGAGTTCTCTATTTGGAAAATGGTCTAGTAGAGGACCGCTAGAAGAACCTAACGGTCTAGCCATAGACTATAAGGGGAAAGACTCAGAAAAACTCTAAGTTCTCTGACTCTCGGGTGACTCATGCGGTCTTCTACTAGGCCGCCAGGAGGATGCTAACGTTCTAGCAATAGACCGCTAAGGTTCAGGGATAGAAAACCTGAGAATTTTGATTCTCGGGTGAGGAAAATGGTCTCTTCACTATCGCTAGGGTAGATAAAAACGGTCCATGAGTAGACCGCAAGGGATGAGAGATAGAGAAACCTGCAAACTTTGAATCATAGGCAATGGGACTTGTGTCTGCACACACTTAAAACAAGAAACAAGTTAGATCCGTTCTTAGGCTCAACCCCTTGCCTTCAGCAAGTTAGAGAATGACTAGTCCTTGATATTTGGTCAAGGGGTGGAGACTTATTAAATAGGCGAAAAATGTGTAGATGCAATGCAAATGCATGCTATGCACGGATGATGGTACTTTTGGTTTTCAAAATTTATGATTTTGATATATTCGATTTTTTTTAGATTTTTGAAATATGTGATTTTTTTGCATTTTGAAATATCTGATTTTTTGGATTTTTAAATATCTGATTTTTTTAGATTTTAAAATATCTGATTTTTTTGTATTTTGAAATATCTGATTTTTTTGGATTTTGAAATATCTGATTTTTATTTAGATTTTTGAAATATCTGATTTTTTTTTGGATTTTTGAAAGCCAATTCTGCCCTGCTCAACAAGAGCCCTACCTATTACACTAAGAACCTCTTGAGGTCGGCGAGCTTAAGAAGGTGACAATTCCCGGCCAGGGCCCACCTGTGTGATGGTGCTTCTTTCGAGGCCATACCCAGAGTATAGTTTTAGTCCTAAAAGAAAAAGGAATTTGGGAGGTAAGCTTAGACCAAGTATAGAGGTTTTTAGGGCTTGAATCCTTCCCATGACAACCCCTTCTGAGAGTCAGTCTGTTACGCCGTGGCTTTGTGTCTGTCATCGAACCTTTATCCACCCCAGGCACGCATACGACCGGGCTCATAACATCCCTCAGAGAAACTGTACTACCACTCTTGCCATGCCTACTTTCATTCTTTTAGAGCTTTTGATCTTTTGAACTTTTGAAATGGGCTTTCGGCTTTACTTTTCTTTTTGCTCCTTCTCTTTCTTTTTTGATGTTTACTGTCACTTTTGCTAGTAGAATCAGGTCATAACGGACTGCCCCTATTTGAGACCTCCTCTCGTCAGGGTGTCTAGATCAATCATCGCCCCCTTATTTGCCTCTTACCTCTAGATTCAGCCGAAGAAAGAAATGGACATGTACCTTCACTTCCCCCAAGCATGGCCAAGGGAGAAATGGTGTTTACACAAGATTGGAAAACCTGACCAGGGATGTCGTGAAGTGTGTGGTTGCCAACCTCAGAATCCTCCTTCGTGGTCAAGGAAAGGACACCTTGCTACCGGGCTTTCATTAGCCTGACTCTAAGGGAAAAAAAGTTTAAGATAGAACCCATTCCAAGCGTGAGATAGCTCCTCACCTTCTGCGTTAACCAAGCGGTATGCATTTCCTGGATAAGCCTCTTTAACGACGAACGGCCCTTCCCAATTAGGTTGTAATTTAGACCTAGGACCTCCAGATCTAATGAATTTGCGTTTCAAAACCATATCACCTACTTGAAATTTGAGTTCAATCACCTTCTTTTGAAAATAACGTGAAACTCTCTTTTGATAAACGGACACGTGATCGGCCGCATTCATCCTCTTCTCATCCAAGAGTTCCAGCTGGACGAGCAACGCCTCTTGACGTTCATCGAGATTAAGTTCCTTATCGAGTTGTACCCTTAGGGAAGGGATTGAGATCTCATATGGGAGCACCACCTCCATCCCGTAAGTGAGAGCATAGGGGGTTTGCCATGTAGGAGTACGGACGGAGGTACGGTAAGTCCATAGAGCTTCCACTAATCGTTCAGGCCAATCAGAGAATTTATGAGATTCACATATTTTCTTTATGATTTTAAGAAGGGTCTTATTAGTAGCTTCGGCTTGACTGTTACCTTGAAGATAATATGGAGATGAATGATGTAATACAACATTGAACTTCTTACAAAGGTCCTGAAGCTCTTGAGAGATGAACTGGGGTCCATTGTCGGTGACAATGCTGCTTGGCACTCCGAACCGCGTGATGATATTCTTCATGATGAAGCGGCACACCATGGTAGCTTTGATCTCTGTGTATGCTTCCGCTTCAGCCCACTTGGTGAAGTACTCAGTGACGGTAAGGATAAATAATTTCTGCTTGGTCTGAGAGTTGGGATCACCGAGGGGGCTGACAATGTCGAAAGCCAACATGGAGAATGGCCAAGGAGCGGAAAGTGGATGAAGAGATGAAGCAGGAGCATGGATCTTATCTGTGTGGAGTTGGCATTTGGGACACCTCCGGACATAGAGAGAGCAATCCTCCTCTAGAGTAGGCCAATAGTAACCCTGCCTAAGGATTTTCTTTGCTAGAGCCTGGCCATTGACAAGACCCCCACACTTACTTGAATGGGATGCTTCGGCCACCTTCCAAGCTTCATCATCATCGATACATCTCATAAGCATCCCGTTGAGAGCACGTCTGTATAATTTTCCAGCAATGATAGTGTACTTCGAGTAACGCTGCTCGGCACTTTCCCCTTCTGGGAACGATCCATCCTTGCAATACAACTCAATTTCATGGTACCATAGAAACTCCTCTTCCAGAATCTCTTCTAACTCAGTCAAGGATACTTCCTTCAAATCTTCCTTCTCAGCCCTAGCCACTACAGTCTTCCTAAGGTTGTCGAACCAAGGATCCTGAAGAGAAGGGGCGTCCAATCACTGGACGATGATAGTCTCAGAGCTCCGACTGAGAGGAAAGGATAGGGAGGAAGCGAGTGATGCCAACGCATCAGTAAGAATATTCTGAGATCGAGGATTATGAATGTAGATCAGCTTACGGAATTGCCTCGCCAATAGAGTGACCAAATCATGGTAGGGCTTGAGCTTCAGGTCACGGGTGCGGTAAGTGGATAGAACTTGCCGCAGAACGAGCTGAGAGTCCCATATGATGTTTAAATAGCACGCGCCCAATAGGTAGGCATGCTTTAATCCAGCCAGGAGAGCTTCATACTCGACAATGTTGTTGGTAGCAAGAAAACAAAGTGATAAGCAAGGGGAATCGTCACCCCTTCAGGAGTAAGCAGAACAACGCCTATCCCATGGCCTTGGGAATTGAGTGCACCATCAAAGTATAGAGATCAAAAGGGATGATGAGTAGGAACAGAGAGATGCTCATCAGGGAAATCATCCTGAATGGAGTCCGTGTAGGGGATAGGAAGATGGGCGAGATGCTCAGCGATGACATATCCTTTAATTACCTTCTGAACAACGAATGTGATATCAAACTGAGAGAGTAAGCTCTGCCAGCGAGCTAACCTACTAGAAAGGATAGGCTTTTCCAAGAGATAGTGAATTGGGTCCATTCTAGAGATCAACCTAACTGAGTGGGCTAGAAAGTAGTGTTTTAGCTTTTGAGCTATCCAAACTAAGGCGGCACAAGTTTTCTCCATGGTAGTGTACTTGGACTCCGCGGGGTTAAATAACCTGGAGAGGTAATAAGCTGTGCGCTCTTTGCCTTAATCATCTACTTGTGCCAGGACAGCTCCTAGGGAGTCCTCACTGATAGAAATGTATAGGATCAGGGGTTTCCCAAGGACATGAGTTTTCAAAATCGGGGGATTAGGCAAATATACTTTCAAATCTTCATAGGCCTTTTGACAGTCTTGGTTCCATTCAAACTTGACCTCCGCTTTTAGCAATTCATAAAACGGGCGGCACCTCTGAGAATGCTGGGATATGAATCTTCTAATGAATTACAATTGTCCAATCAGTCTTGAAGTTCCGTGACATTCTTGGGCGGAGGCATGTCCATGACGGCCTTTGCTTTGTTAGGATCAATCTGAATCCCCCATTTGCTAACTATGAAGCCTAGCAACTTCCCTGAAGAGACTCCAAAAACACATTTCCTAGGATTCATTTTGAGCTGGTGCTCCCTATCTCTCTAAAGCACCTTACCTAGAATGGTGAGGTGTTCCTCTTTAGTCCTTGACTTCACCAAAACATCATCCACGTAGGGTTCCATATAGACATGCATCATATCATGGAATATAGCCATCATCGCCCTTTGATAAGTGGGGCCAGCGTTCTTCAATCTAAACGGCATAACCACATAGCAATACGTACCCCAGGGCATAGTGAAAGAGGTTTTCTCTTGATCTTCAGGAGCGAGACGGATTTGATTGTAGCTTGAATAACCATCCATGAATGGCAGTGCTTCATAACCGGCAGTGTTGTCCACCAACACATCTATATGATACAACGGGAAATCATCATTGGGACATGCTTTGTTAAGATCCCTGAAATCAATACAAATGTACATCTTTCCATCTGTCTTGATGACAGGGACTATATTCGCCACCCACTGAGGATATAAGACAACTCTAATGAATCTGGATGTGTACAATTTATCGACCTCTTCTTTTATCTTTAAGGCCATGTGGGGGTGAAATCTCCTTGATCTTTGTTTTACGGGTGTTGCCCCTGGTTTAATCACTAATCGATGTTCTACCAATGAGGGGTCAAGACCCGGCATGTCTTCATAAGACCAGGCAAAAGAGTCACTATACTCCCTTAGGACCTTGATTAAATCTTCTTAAACTACTAGGGGGAGATTAGCGGCAATAATAATAGGCCTGGGGTCTTCTTCAGTTCCCAGATTTATTTCCTTCGCAGGTCATCCACTACTGTTGATGGCTCATCAAATCTCTTTAAACCCTGTGCATACAAATCAGCAGTGTCATCTACGTCACTGTCCTCAAGATCCACCGGGTCCTTTTCATCCATGACTTCATAGACTCGTAATCTGTCGTCGCTCGACGCCCCGCCTTGCTCCTCATCTTCTTCGATCACAATCATTGTAGCTATAAACTTCATGCATTTAAGAAGAGCACGACATCGCTGAGCTAGATCTTTCAAGAACCTATCAGGAACGGATTTAGAATGATGCGCCAGTGGGCGTGGCTCAGGCGAGGATGGGTTGAACGTCCTAGAACAAGACCCTACTTCTCTAGTCTGAACAGACTCTACTACCCTAGACTCAACGGACCCTACGTCTAACCTAGGACAGAGAAAATCTAGTGGGAGGGAGGCAGCGGGGACCTCATGCCCCTGGGAGGAAGATGGAGAGAAGATAGCATAATCTTCCACTGAAATCTCCATTTCAAATTTGACATTTTTTTTTGGAGATCAGTGGAGATCATGCAACAAGATGGAGAGGAAGGCGGGGGAGGAAGCCTAAGAGGATATTTAGATGGATAGAAAATGTCAAGGAAGGGGTCGGAGGAGGAGAAGAAAGGAGTAGATAGATCGACAGGCGGACAGCTGTCACATGTTCTGATGATAAGAAAATCAGTTGGCATTTTAAGCAGTAATGGATTGATCAAGATAGGAGGTGACCGAGGTATGGATGTGATCTTTTGAAAGAATAAAAACAGGTGAGAAGGAGACCAAGTGAAGATGACGGGTGAGCTCCCCCTTTCCCGCGAGTGGTAAGCTAGCTTCTTCGGCTCATAATGCACAAGTCGCACCTCTGGGTTCGTTTGGCAGCTTTCTTTTTCATAAAATAACCTTTCAAATGCTTGGCTGAAATCAAGCATATCATCAACCGGCCCCTTGGGCAGCAATAGTGGGCTGTCGACTGTATAAGCTATATATTCTTCCCTGGGCTGACTTAGTGATGCTTTTAATGTTCCTGGCTGGAGAGGGCCCCTAACAAAATGTTAGCGATTCAGAGTCACCCAAAATTAAGAGTGAGGATTCTCAAAAATCGAGACCCCTCCTGTTCATTTTTATGCCTCTGGGGACCAATTTAGTCCGCCCTTGTAATTGTGCGCCAAGGCCTCTCCCCGACTGATAGCCCAGTTTCAATATGATGGACTAGCCCTTGGAATCTCGTATCTGGGGCTTCACTTTGATGTTTACTAGCGTAGTGGTGGGTTTGCATGGCGCATAGGCCCATGGAAAGTCTAGATCCAGCATTGAGATGACAGGCCGATTGCTGGGCCATAATGTTGGCAAGATCTTCTCGGAGACGGCCTTGACAGACTGAACCATGGATATGCTTTTCACTTTGACCACCCTCCCATGAAAAGGGAATTTAAGATAGTGGTGAGCAGTGGATGGTACAGCTTTAAGATTGTCAATCCACGGACAACCCAATATAGCCTTGAACATAGTGTCGATGTCCAACACATAAAATTCAATCGACATAGTAAGAGGCCCGAGCTCAGCCTGAATGGTGACTACCCCGTGACATGTTCTTCTAGAATTGTCATATGTTGCAATAGTGGTCGAGGTCGGCCTTAGTAGATCTTCTGAAAGGTTGCAGGCCCTTAAGGTGTTGAGAGGGCAGACTTTAATAGAAGCCTCTGTGTCTACCAACGCCGCATCTATGCTGACTTTGTTCAGAGTAATAGAAATGCACAGCGGCATCTGTAGTGCTTTAGGAGGTGCCAGTTCAGTCTCAGAGAATGTAATTGCTGGCCCTTTGGAGATTGTAGCCAGGGCTGTTGGCAAGCTGTCCACTGCCATGTCTTCATTTACTATCACCTTCTGAAGGAAATTCCAGAGTGCATCTTGGCAAAGTGTGGACCTTTTAATCAACTCCAGCACAGAAATCTTAGCGGGCACTCGATCTAGATGATGGAGCAGATCGTACTGTGTCCCTGGCAGCGGATCTGCCTCCTCTTGATCTGCGGCATGTTGCGAGGACTGAGGATTAGGTGCAAGAGTACTAGTGGAAGGGTAGTTCCTGTGGAACAACCGCCTGCTTCGTAAGGCAAGGTTTTGGGCCGGCGTGGCGTCAGATGGGCTTAAGATAAGCTGCTTAACGGGCCCGGCGGGGTGGATGAATGATGTAGCAGGTGGCGTAGGGGTGATAGGAGTAGCGGTGGTGATAAGGGGTGTTATGGGAGTATTGGAGATGGTAGGCTGTGGAGGAAGGACAGGTGAAGGATTTGATGGAGCGATGGTGATGATGGGTACGAGTTTTGGCAGTTGAGTGAAAATAGGCGGGATAATGGGGGAAGCGGATTGTAGGATGAGGGGTTTGGCGATTGCGGAGGATGGAGGGGTTTGATGGTTAAACGGGAGGACGATGGGGGTAGAATGTAAAGAAGGGTTGCGGTAGTTATGGTGGAGGGCCATGAGCTGCTGCACTGAGGCTTCATCATCATAGGACCACCCAGCGTCTGGAGCTGGGGGTTGAACGAGGTTGACCTGAGCCGGTGCCAGTGGTTGGGGTTGTGGAGCGGGTGGATGATTCGGCATGGGGTTTTGGTGGATCCCCAAGTCCTGAACGGGTTGCTACTACGGTTGTGGCTACTGTTGTGGCTGCGGTGCTTGTTGCTGCTGCACTTTCTGCCTCGGCGCTTGCCTTCTTTTCTCTTTTATTTTTACGATGGCCTTATGCATCTCGGCCCAATCAATGCGGTGCCCTTCATGTAGGTCATACACCAGATCTCGGAATTGATAACACCCTTCAATAGTGTGCCCGGGCTGCCTATGGAACATGCAATATTTGGATTGATCAACGGTCGGGTTCCAATTGGGCCATTCTAGAGGAAGCTGAATTGCGCTTATTGACATGAGAGCGGAAAAGATGTCTGTGAGGGACTTAGGCAAAGGAGGATATTGCGCTCTTTTCGGAGTCGGGCGTTTGTTGGTGTAGCCGTTGGGTGGAGGGACGTTGTGATATTGCGAAGGTTGTGGTGGCTGTTGTGGAGCGGGGAAGGCATTTTATGGAGCAGAGAAGGTAGGCTAGGTGTTTGGTGAAGCAGAGAAAAAAGGTTGGGCATTTTGCGTTGTGGAGAACTGGGGATTGCGGGGAGTTTGTGGGAAGCGGAGCGGAGCGGAGCGGATTGGTTAGGGAAGAGGAATGCAATGCCTTGCAGCTGTTCATTGGTCTGGAATCCTTCGATAATGGGCCCCTGGGATTTCTTATTGTATTTGGGCTTTTGGGGCTCGAAGAGAGAATGGATAGGGGAGTCCTTGAACTGGGTTTGAATAAATCTCGCCCGGCTGTAGAGTTGGTGCATGTTAGCAATATCATTCATGGCCAATATGTTACAGAAGGTGGGTGTAGCATTAGATATAAGCAACTTGACCTTTTCCTCCTCCGGAATATGCCCTGACACTCGGGCGGCCATCTGCCTCCATCTGTCGGCATATGTTGCGAAGTCTTCATATGCCTTCATTTTCTTGGCCACGAGAACCATAAATGAATATTCCGGTCCGACTGGGTCCTGGAACCTCTGAATGAACTTTTCCTTGAAAACTTTTAAACTCCCAGCATCTTCGAGTGGCAAAGCATAGAACCACTCCAGAGCAACTTCATCTAGTGATCGGCGGAACAAATACGCCATAAGACGATCACCATACTGAAACTGCACCGATTCATACTTAAAGTCCCTCACATGAATAAATGGATTGCTGTTCCTGTCATACTTGCGGTATGTAGGGAGCTCAGATTGGGGAGGGAATCGAATATTGTGAAAGCTGGGAATCAGAACATCTGCTAGAGATTGTGAGCCAACCCACATTTGAGGAAGTCGAGTTGTTGTTGCATGGCGGCCCATTTATCAAGGAGTTCCTGCTCCCGAGATGGAGTAGGTGGAGTGAAAGAAGTAATCTCAAGGCGAGAAGCCGAAGGATAGACAAAAGGAGGTGATGGCCCATAAGACGGATATTGGGCCGGAGGGTGACCCAAATTGGAGGGGACATGGACCGCCCCTTGCTGAGGATGAGTGAGATCGGCCGAGCTGACCAGGGCTTGTGAAATAGATGGGATGGTTCTATAAGAATCAATCTGGGTGGACGAGGGAAGGATGGTCTTCCCTTTATCAAGGATTTAAGGGGCTGATCTAGAGGACTGGCCTGCTTCCAGATTGGAGAACTGAAGGATCCTAGGCTGGACTGGGGTAGATTAATAGGAATGGGCAGAACCCCGGGCCCATCAACGCTAGACTGAGAGATGGAGGTAGTGGACAGACCCTGTGCAATCGTGGGAGATGGGACATTGGACCCCTGCAGGGTCTGATAAAGGGCCTGAAGTTGGGCCGGATCCAACTGGGCCATCATCTGCAAGATGTGACTAGTAGGATTATTGGAGGAGAGGGAGGGTTGCGCACCCTCCATGGAGATAGAGGATGGAGGAGGGATGGACCCTTCCCCAGATGAAATTTGAATGACCAGAGATGGGTCCTCTAAGAGACCTTGTGGAAGGGATTCCTCGTGGGAATGGGAAAGATAGTAGGAAGACATGTTGGACTCGAACAATGGATTGGAATAAGATGTGAAAGAGGAATTGTCCCTAGAAGATGAGTCTAATGATCGAAACCAACTCCACATGCAACAAAGTACCTTAAAAAAAAGCAAGCAACACAAACAACCACAAATAAGTAGCCAGACAAGAAGACTCCAAACTTATGCAAATAAGAAAGGGATGAAAAGCAACCAATGTCAACCAAGTTATAATGATGCAGAAATTTTACATGTCTCTTCCTTTAGAACCTTAGTGATTTGAATTTAAAATGTTCTCTCCAATAATAGGTTCCTAATAGGGAGGATATTTGGAAACTTGGTTAACTCTAGGTGCAAGCTCTCCCTTACTTATGTAACCTAGACACGGGGTGGTGAAGGTACAACTGGTCCGGCGTCCGTGTGGGAATCAACGGCTCACGGGGACTTATGGAGGTCCCTGATGTGGTCACCTAGTCGACCCCAAGGAATATGGAGGTGAGAGGATCACACACCAAGGTAGGAATGCAACTGTGGTATGATAAATGAATGATCCAATGTGTACCGGAGTGCATGCAATTTCTAGCCTAAGAACTAGCAAACAATATGCCAACAATGATATATATGTATGCCATAACATAGGAGGAGACTAGATAGCACCCAAGAATAAAGAAATCAACAAAATTACAGAACCAATAGCAACCTCGGTGTACGTACCTATAACTGGAGAAATGGTCGAATGGAAGACCGCTAACAAGATAAGACAGTCTATCTCTAGATTGCTTTTAAGCAAGAAATGGCCTAGGAGGAGACCGCCAGGGGACCAGAGAGCAGAAAATAGCAGGAAATAGACAAGAAAATCGAGGAAAACAGCAGGGCAACTGGGAACAACTAAGAATAGTTGGTCAAACAGAAACTCAGCACGATTGGCATTAGATGTCCCACCGTGATCGCCAAAAAATAGAGGTTGTCAATGTTTTTTCTGTGATTGTGATGTGAATGAAAAATGTGCGTAAGCAAGTGGTGCACTAACTCAAGCAATCAACATAAAATTGAAGCATGTGGGCATGTCATCTCAATATTGCAGAAATAAAAAGAGGAGAAACAAAAACAAACGCCGTAGGCGTGGAGCAAAGGAATAAAGGAAAACACAGCAGCGGTGTGGAGCATCTAAAATAAAATAGCAAGCAAGATGATGAACAATGCCAAGATAAGAATGATGTGATCGCCACCAAGGTAAATAACACAATGAAATTGCAATATGTACCTTAGAAAGAGCCTAGTGAAGTCACCCGCCCGTGGGAGAAAGAAAACCAGGTGCTGCAGAGGGAAAAAATTGTCTTCCAAATGACCGCCATACGATGGCAAACGGTCCTGTGATAGATCGCTTGAGATCTACATGAGACCGCAAGGGCACCCAGAACAGACGCTTGGGACTTGTATCTCCACCCCTCCTGGCAGGCCAGAAGAGTTGGGCCTCATGCAATGAGTCCTGTAAACCTGCAAAAAAGTGTAGACATAAAGAAAAATGACCCAATAAGCCCTTTGACTAGTGTAGTACCTATAATGCAATTAAACTAAAGTGCATAAAAGGAAGGGTGAATACCTGGGGGTTGGTGATTTTTTAACCCCTGTGGGGCGTGGAAAAGATCGAAGGATGTTTTAAAACGTGGTGTGAGTGCAGAGAACGTGGGAAGAAGAGGAGGGAATATGCTATGATGATGCAAAGGGGAAAGACCAAAACCAAGAGAAAAAGATACAAAGACAACTATTGAAAGTTAATACTCTCTAGACTAGAAGCCTTATGGACGTAGAAATAGCTTCTCCCTAGTTGGTGCTCGCCCTAGAACGTAGCAGCACTTCGTGGCAAACTCTAGAAATCTCCTCCTCAAGCCATGAAGTCAAGGGTCCTATTTATAGAGCCCCAAACCCTAGGTTCAAGTTGGAGGGATAATGACACGAAAATAGGCCTGAAACTAGATAAACCTTGAAGATAATACTGCCAAGAGTCCACAGAAATAAACAGATGCTTCTGAGAGCCTCTATCTATAGAGAAATCAATAATCCAATGACTCTAGTTCGACCATAGCGAAGCCGAGGAAGAACAGATAGAGCATGACTCTCTGTCTCCCCAAACGGTCTTGCAATAGACCGAAAGGCTCAAGAAACGGTCTAGCGATAGACCGCATGGCTCATTCGTCCAAAAAAGATAAGATCAAAGAAACCCAACAGGACTCTCTGCCTCCTAGCGGTCTAGCAAAAGACCGCCAACGCCCTCCAAATGGTCACACGATGGACCGCTAGGCTAGCGGACGTGGCAAAGTAGATAAAGACCAATAAATCTCCAAGTTAATCCACAAGATAATCCTTATTAGCCCTTATCCAGGCCCAATAAGCTAAAAATGATGCGAAACCAAAGGAGCTAGGCCCAACCAGGGAGAACAACTCATAAAATAAGCCCAAAAATGACCCAATAAGCGGTGAATAACTCGGGACATCATAAAATATAGATAAGGAGATGACCTAACTCATTGGTCATAAAACAGGTGTTAACAAGCCTCTAGTAACACCGCGCGCCCCACCTGCTCCTCGGTCGGGACGTATAGCCTACCTCGGAATCTCACCGCTCCATCCTCGTCGTGCTCCACATCGGCCATAGCCAAAATCTGGGGCAACTCAGGGTCTGCATGCTGAGCCTCTATCACCTGACGACGGATGGCTGGTGTGATAGTCAAGCTCGCGAGAATAGCTGACCCTGGTTCTTGAGGAACTTTAAGCCTAAATGTCACGACTGGCACTTGTTCCCAGAGCCTCCACTTCCTCAACATCATCGCACTGACCACGACCTTCCTACTCAAGGCATCGGCCACGACATTCATCCTGCCCGACTGACAAGATAGGGTGAAGTCATAATCCTTCATATACTCCATCCATTTCCTCTGCCTGAGGTTAAGGTCCCTCTGAGTGAACACATACCTCAAACTCTGATGGTCAGTGAACACCTCGAACTTCTCACCGTACAGATAATGCCTTCAAATCTTCAATGTAAAGATCACAGCAGCCAACTCGAGGTCATGGGTAGGGTAGTTCTCCTCATGTGACTTCAATTTCCGAGATGCATAAGCCACCGCTCTACCATGCTACATCAACACAGCACCCAAACCAACCCTGGAAACATCTGTACACAATATAAAACCTCCTTACCCAGAAGGCAACACCAACACCGGTGCTGAGGTGAGCAACATCTTTAGCTCCATAAAGCTCTACTCACACTCATCAGTCTAGACAAATGGCACATCTTTCATCATAAGTCTGGTCATCGGGACTGTAATATGAGCAAAGTCCTTGATGAACCTCCTATAATAGCTTGCAAGCCCCAAGAAACTCTGAATCTCCATCACGGACCCCGATCTTGGCCACTGCATCACTGTCTCAACCTTGGCTAGATCCACGAAAATATCACCACAAGAAATCAGATGCCCCAAAAAGTGCACCTCACAAAGCCAAAACTCACACTTGCTGAGTTTCACATACAACTGGTGATCTCGCAAAGTTTACAACACAACCCTCAAATGGTACACAGGCTCCTCTACAGACTGCGAATATACAAGGATGTCATCCACAAACACGACCACGAACTGATCCAAGTAGGGACGAAACACCCTATGCATCAAATCCATGAACGCTGCGGGGGCATCGCTGAGCCCAAATGGCATCACCAAAAACTCATAATGCCCTTACCTCGTGCTGAACACAGCCTTCTCCACATCAGACTCATGAATCCACAGCTGATAGTAACCGGACCACAAATCAATTCGCGAGAACACTCGAGCAGACTGAAGCTGATCAAAGAAGTCATCAATCCAGATACTTTTTCTTAATGGTCACCTCGTTTAGCTGCCGGTAGTCAATACACAACCTCAGACTACCATCCTTCTTCCTCACAAATAAAACTGGCACACCCCAAGGGGAAAAGCTAGGACGAATGTACCCCTTGTCGAGCAACTCCTGCAACTGCGCCCTCAACTCTCTCAGCTCAGCGGGAGCCAAGCGATAAGGAGCCTTCAACAAAGACCCCGTGTCAGGCACAACCTCGATAACAAAATTGATCTCTCGCTGGGGAGGTAATCCTGATAAATTCTCAGGAAAAACATCAGGGAACTCGCACACTATAGGAATATCCTCCACATCTGGCTCCGACTGGTCCACCATGACCACAAAAGTGAGAAAATCCTGACAACCCACATCGAGCAATCAATAAGCCCTAATAGCCGAAATAAGAAAGCGGGAAGAGGAAGACCTGATACCTTGGAAGTAGAAGGTGGCTCCATGAATTTACCGAAAATAAACCTTCTTCAAGCCGCAATCCACTAAGGCATGATGGGCCTCGAGCCAATCCATGCCCAAAATCACATCAAAATCTTGAAGTGGTAACGCATAAAGCCTAGCTGGCAAGCTCCGCCCTTCCACCCACACAGGTACCTTCTCAAAACAATACGGGGTGATCATAAAATCACTAGTAGGCAACGCTACCGCCAAATCATAGGACATCTGGGTTACCGGCTCCTCAATACTCAGCGTGAAATCCTCCGAAATAAATGAATGCGACGCGCCAGAATCAAATAAAACTCGAGTTGTGTAACCTAAAATCAGAACAGTACCTTCCACAAGGTGCGCTGACTCTGCCTCTACCCTGGTCATGTGTATAATCTTGTCGCGAGACCTCTGCCTGCCCACACTCGCTGACCGGGGTAGTGGCGGATACCGCCCCTGCTACTGCTACGGACGCGGCTGCTGAGGGTACTACTACTGCTGAGGATACTGCTGCTGTTGTGGCCTCAAAGGATAGTCACATGCCATATGCCCTGCCTGGTCACATCTGAAACAAATCACAGGCGTCGTGCACTGCCTGAGCGGGTGAGAACCGCCGCACCGGGGACACGACCCCCACGAATCACCAATTGATCTGTGACGCTGATAAGGAATCGACTGTTGAACACTGCTTGCAGATGCCTGCCTCTGATCTCTGCCCTCCTTGCGATTCTTGATATAGATCAAGAGGGGGGTGAATAGATCTACCCCAAATTTAGAGCAACATTAAGCAGATAAGTGCGAAATTAAAAATTGCTTAATCAGGACAGCCAATTTAGACACAGAGTTACTAGAGCCACTGAATTAACAAAAGACTTAGTCAAGTGATATGATCAGAGAGAATGAGTAAATTCTAGTAGACTGGTGAAACACAGCAGCTGCAGAATTGAATTCCTGGAAGATGAAATGTGCAGAGGTACTTGGCGGAGGTTTAACTCAATGAGTGTCCTCACGCAAGATAAACCACTTTTCAGATAAGCTTGACTTATCCTTCGAGCAGTACCTTTTGATATACCTTCTTCACACTCTAGAATACTTGATATTTCAACCTAAAGAAACATGATAGCAGCCAGATATGTAAATGCAACAATCACAAACCATCAAGCATAGACAGGCAATTTTTAGGTGGTTCGATCTCCTGCAGAGATCTACATCCACCCCACACTTAATCCAAGTGTGGCTTCACTACTGATTCACAGCTCCCAATCCGCTGATCCACAGCTTCGGGGAAAACTTCCCAACACATGTTGAGCCTTACAGCTTAAGCTACCAGAGGAATCCTCCTCTACCGCCGAGGATTACAGCTTACCCACTGCTGACTCACAGCTTCCTATAACAAGAGTTCGAAATTGAAAAACAAAAGCAACAAAAAAATAGAAAATAGTAAAACGATTTGTAGCTCTTACAAAGAGCAGATCGGCTCTGGTACTGTACCAAGAAGCCGGAAACAATGACTTACAGAAAATCAGACTCACACCCTTCAAACGACTTTATGCTCCTCTCTCAACGCTCTCTCAAAGCTCTCTCTGGATCTGCTGGAAGTCCCTCTTGACTTGGCTACTACTTTTCTCTATCTCTGGCTTCGATCTCGCTTCTGTATGTCTTGGAATTGGGCGATCTGCTTCCTTTTATAAGACCGTAGATGATGGGCGCGTGGAAACCACGTTTCCCGCCTAAAAGTTCATTCAGATCTGAGCTTGGGGTGGCCACATGGCATCATCTTAATTGGGTTGCTTTCCACGTGTCACGATCATAACGCTTCACCTTTTTGCCTTGGATCACGTGCCTTTTATCCTGGTACATTAGTTGCTTGTGACTTAAAGTTCACAGGTAGTTGGGACACGCGTCAGGTGCTTGATCATAAGTCTCACCTGTCATTTTAACGAACAAAATGTCAGTCACCTGTTGTGTAGTTAGACAATTTACACGTCTATGTGTATAGGCACAGATGCAAAAAGAACTAGCACAGACTTGAAATACATATGCACCGACCTTAAGTGTGCGTGAGGTACTACGTGTTTTGATATGGAACAGAAAGTGCACTGACCATCTACACTTGTAAAGCATACAATGCACTGACATTAGTTATGTAGGATATAAGTGTGCACTGACCTTATTACGCATGTATGAAAACATGCACAGACCTCTATATGCATGATGCAGACAGTGCACTAACCCTTTGCATGCGAATGGCACAAAGATGCACCAACCTATTATGTGTAAGGCAAAATGTGCACAGACCTTATGTGGTCACAGCGAAACATGTACCGACCTCATATACTCCCAGCGAAACCTGCACCGACTTATATGCTCACAGCACAATCTGCACCGACCCTATATGCTTACAACTAAACTTGCACTGACTCTATATGCTTACAACAAAACCTGCACCGACCCTATATGCTTAATGCGGACGCTGCACCGACTATGTATGCACATGGTAACTTGCATCGACCTCACTAAGTAAAGACGATGACTAGCACCGACCTGAGGTGTGCGAGCGGCACTTCTTGCACCGACCTTATATGCTTTTCTTACATTAACATGCACCGACTGAATGCAAGCACAATGCAGACATGCACCGACTAAATGCAAGCACAATGCAGACATGCACTGACCTTAGATTCAGAATAATAAAGTGTGTAGAAATGTTTTATGAAAAGGTCTGACATATAACCAATTCATCAAAATACATAATATTACCATGATCAATATAAAGTCATCAAAGTCAACTCTACAGTCAATAAAGTCAACTCTATTGTTGCCAATCATTCAAAACCCAATCAATGCATTGAAGTCTTCACACTGCTGATCAACTCCAGAGGAGACCCAACACTTCTTACCAAAACCTCTCTTGAAGAACTTCTTGACCTTCGAGTCAAAAGATGCAGATCCTGCTGCTGACGCCACAGGTGCCGATGCTCCCGAACTACCCGTAGCGTGCCGAAAGGTGCTCTGCTGCTGGGTAGCTGTCTGCTGGCTGTGGCCTGACAGGGACTACCCCTGGCCAACATGTCCTCATATCTTTTGCATATCCAGCTCCAATGATGCCTCCATACGGGAAGCCGTCTCCAAATTAGTGGCAGCGTTCGCCATCAAGAGGTGCCTCAGATCCTGCCTCAAACCCTGGACGAACTGCTCGGTCTTTAGCTCTTCATTCTCCATGATGTGGGGAGCATAACGACCTAACTCAACAAATTGAGCCTTGTACTACAACACTGACATGTCACCCTGAACTAGCTCCAGAAATTGACGCATCTTCTGCGTACCAACATAGGATGGGAAGTAAGTACGCTTGAAGACCCTAACAAGGTCCTGCCACACAATCAGCTGCAGCGAACGAGACTGAAAGGACGTCTTCCACTCTGAAGACCACCACGCCCGAGCCGAACCCTGTAACTGGTTGCAAGCCAACATCACCCTATCCTCCTCGATGTAGCTCATGGAACTGAACACTCTCTCCATCTCATCAAGCTAGTCTCGGGCCACATCTGGGTCTGGCTGGCCGCCATAGTAGGGTGGATGGAACTATAAAAAGTCTCTCACTACTCGGCTAGGCCCACCCCTAGACGACGAGCCCTCACCAGCATCTCCGCCGAACTATTGAGTCATAAACTGAAACATGCTCCAAAAGAGATCCTCTGCCCCTGGAGCTCTCACTGTATCCCCTGCCTCAGTGGCAACTGGTGGCACTCTGCACTGCTCCTCCTGCTCCTCTGTCGACTGTCCCTGCTGAGAGTGTGGCCTCCACCTTGGCGCCATACTCGCCTGTTGCAAAAAGGCAGAAGACACGGAGAAACGGCGAAATCAATAAAACATACGATGCCCTAAGCCAGTGCCGACTGTACATCATCGTTGTGGACTAGTGAACCACTATAATTATTTATGATTCTTTTATATATCCACAACCGCTGCTCTGATACCAGCTGTAACGACCCGAGATCCGAATACCTGGAGAGGCCCGATAACCCAAATTATGAACCGCCACCCACGAGCCCGAAGACCCGGAAGGGTTAAGAGGATGGTGTGGAAATATATGAGAATCTTAAATAATTGCAAAACTACGCAGTTTATAAGAATAAGCAAGAAATAATAAATAACATTAAAATATTTACATGGTCCACAATATAACAACAATCCAAAATATAACAATAGTCCACGACTAGTACAGTCTAGAAAGAAAAGTACAATGAGCCTCATAACAAAAGGCTCAGTAGAGATCACCCGGACCCCTACCTCATAAAATGAGAAACTGCACAGAAAGCAATCAAGGGCTAACAAAGAAAGTAAACGGGAAAGCTCAGCCACGTCAAGTACTGACCATATGGCACAAAAACTGAGACAACCCGACAGAACACCAAGAGTCACTACCTGACAAGAGAGGAGTACCACCCACTAGAAGCAAGGCCGGATGTGCACCCTGGCATCTTAGACCGCTCCTCAGGTGTCCCCCTCGTTGCACCCTGGCGGAACGGGGACCCGTACTAGTAACCACAAAACAAGGACTGGTCGAGGTTACGCTCATCAGCACAGGTGCACCGCCCCCGACCACGTGTACACACACTGACCATGTGTCCTAGGTCAGGCCCTCTGACTGGTTTTCCCCTCAATCGAACTCTCGCTGCAAGACGTGGAGCCCTACGGTAACCAGTCTAAAAATCATCTTTCGAGATAGCCTCGCCACCACTCCCTGGTGGGACCACTCGCTTGTCGGAAGGCTACGACTAGTGGAGGGTCACTGAAAGAGTAGACTCTCTAGTCAACGGACAACAACGTCTAAACCGGACAAAGTACAAGGACTGCTCCTCGTATCGACACCAACTCACAGTGACATCAGCCGACCACGCCACTCCCTGGGTTCCCACGGCACCCACGTGCAGCCCCCACATGATGCCCAACATCAGTCGGGCCACAAGTCAGCATAGGGATCGAGGTTCACTCCCCCGGGATTAGGATCGGCAGGAAAAGAGCTCCGGTCGGACAAAAGATAGGTGGCGGTCCACCGTGGACCGTCCCTGACAAAAATGGTCTAATGCCGGATCGCCCCAAGAATAGGCGGTCCCTCTCTGGGCCGCTCAAAGAGAAGAAACGGTCTTCCATAGGCCGCCAGCCAACAGGAGGAAATGGTCTCCTGTTGACCGTTGACAAAAAATGGTCCAATCCTGGGCCGCCTCACATTGTAAATGGTCTCCCACGGGACGGCTAAGCCATGGGGCTACCACAAGAGTGAAGCCATCACCTTGTGACCGTTCAGGCTAGAAATGGTCCGTCTGGGACCGCATAAGGGGGTTAAACGGTCATCCCATGACCGCCTAGTCCCAAAACTATTCAACGGTCAAAACGCAACGGTCAAAAATGCCTCGAAAGGCACGCTGGCCAACGAGGAAAGCGGTCAACCGATAGGCTGCCGCTAGGCCTTAGCGGTCTATCGCATGGTCGCAAGACCTACCGACACTCTAGGGGCATAAAATGTTCTATCTGGGACCACCTCTTACGGAAACGGTTCCTGGAAGGGCTATTTTCATCCCGACAACCCGAAAACGACGGGAATGGCCAAAAACGCCATTCCACGCCCCATTCACCCCCAGGTGATGGGGAAAAAAAAGGGGAAACTTGTCCCCATGCCCCAAAGCATCATTTGATGCCAACACCCCACAAAATAACGGATTAAAATGCTAGATCCGACGCTCGAACCCCAAAGCATGATTTTCCCTTCCCGGCTCAAAATAACCCTCTCTCGACCTCTCTTCGGCCTAGAAATCACAGGGAAGGTAAAGAACGAGCTAAGGATCTGTCACCCTACCTCGGGGTCGCCTAAAACACGATGGATCTCCGCCGATCTCCAAAAACCTCGCTTGGAACCCACGAGCTCCCACAATCTCTCCGAGCGCTGCACGCCACCGCGATCGTCGTGCCGCCACCGTCGCCACCGCGCCGTCACCTCGCCGTGTCTGTAGCCGGAGGGGAGGAAGCCGGGGTCGTTGCCAGAAGAGGGGGGTGCCACGGCGGAAGCGCTCACGGGAGAGGGGAGAAAGAAGAAGGAAATAAGAAGAAGAAAAAGAAAAAGAAAAGGGGTATTTATAGAAAATTCAGATTTTCCAAAAAATACAAAAAAATTAGGAAAATACATTTCCTTGATCCTCGGAACACGCCGGACGCACTAGTACTGTCTCGGAGTAGGAGAACGCAACGGTTTGCCATACATAGGGTTCCGTAGGTTCGTTAGGGAAAAACACGTGTAAATCACGAAACACGTTCCGGGACCTCCAAAACTGATCCGAAACCCACGGATCCAAAGCTGAAAAGTGTCAGAAAAACTTGGGGCATTACACTTGCGGTCTACCAAATGATCGCTAGGCTACCAGAAAGGCCCAGGCGGCCCAGTGATGACCGCTAGGCTCGTCTGGCGGCCCTGGGGACGATCGCAAGGCCCGGAAAGACCCGAAAATGCCCAGAATAGTGAGAAAATACTACCTAAACATGCGCATGCACACACACAACTTGTAAAAGAGAATGAAAACAAACGTGATGGGCACTAGGTGTCCCATCGTGATCTCCAAAAAATAGATTTGTAGATAAACTATCAGCCCCGCCCCTTAACTATGCATGTATCATATGAGCTTGAACAAGCATGGAAGATAATGAACAAAGGGTGATGAATAGATGAGAAAGACATACCGTGATCACCACCAAGGATTAACAATGCCAAAGGATGAAGAAAAAAGAGAGAAAGGAGTGCAACGGCGCCGCGTACCTTGGAAAGATGAAGACTTCATCGCGCTTAATATGGGGATGCGGGGAACTATGTGGATTTCACCTCCTCTCCTTCCAGTCGGCTAGATGAAGAAGGCCTCACGTTGTATTCATGCTCTCCTGCAAAACAAAGATGAAAACACAAGAGAAAAACTCATTAGAATATGCATGTGTAGTATCAATCCCGCAGTGATAAAACAAGGGTAGAATTTGAGGGAGAACGCATCGGGGGGGGGGGGGGGTTTAACCTCTGTGGAAGGGTGAAAATAATAGGTGTGTGTGTTGTGATGATATAGAAATAAATATGAGGAGAAAACACATAGTAGAACAACGGGGAGAGTGCATGCAATATGAACAAAAGTGCAAGAGTGCAGGAAACAGTGCAATTGTGATGATTTGTGAAATTGAGAAGGGGAGAATTAAGAGAATAGACAACGAAATTGAGCCCTTGAGTGTGGAATTGAAAGCTAATACTTCTCTCTTCAAGATGGGGTCGAAGTTGTGAGATGGAGATGCAGCATGGCTTCGCCCCACGTCCAGAAAGAGCCCCCCATCGTGTTTTGCGAACTAGGCATCTATTTATAGGAGTGCAGGAAACCCTAGTTTGAAATAGGAGATAATGACCCACTTTCGGGGATTTAGATTGATAAATCTTGAGATAATAGTGGTGGGAAGAGTCCCAAGTCGAAGAAAACCAAGGTGGAGGCTTATCTCCCTCGAAGGTGATGTCAACAAGGAGTCCAAAGAGCCCAACGGCGAAGAAATAGGAGTTCAGGAACATTCGGACTCTTTGTTCTAAAAGTGGTCTATCGCAGGGCCATTTTTTGATGAAAACGGTCATGGAAGGATCGCAAGGGGATGGAAAATGGTGTAGGGGGTGACCGCAAGGCTCCAAGGGTGAAATAGGGCGATTTCGGACAAGTTTGGGGGAAAACGGTCTAGTGAAGGCCATTTTTTATGACCTAGCGGTCTTCCCAAGACCACTAGGCTACTGGAGGAAAATCTTCAGGACAGACTTCATGTGACTTTGAAAATTGGAGTATATATCGAAAATGATGCAGAATTAGCAAAAGTTGTAGAGGAAGAAATTGTAGATAACAAAAAGATGAACAACTGTCATGAAGATAGCAAGATGAAATGACGATCAGAAGAGGGATAAAATGGGGCTAGAATAGAGAGACAAAATGTTGGGATGCAGGTGAACAGCATAGGCTGCGAGAAAAACGTGAATAACATGAAATCGGTGGAGAACAAGCCAATGGAGTAGAAAAAGAAAATGTGGATCTTTAAAAATCGAAGGGCACATTTTGAATAGAGGAATAGAAGGGGATGAAAAATGACCGTGTTCAGGACTGCATAGCGAAAGTAGCCGAATGCTTGATGAAAAGTCGACCTAAATGGGCCGCAAGTTGACTTGGAAGGCTAGAAGTTGATAAGATAAGCTCCAGGGCTCTAAGAAATCATGATCACTGAAGTCCAAAGGCTAGGGGACAATGAAATGGGCTCGAAATCCATCCAAGGAAGGCTACAAAATAATGGATAATTCGGGACATCAAAATGACGAATAAGAGAAATATCTCGACTTGCGGGCTAAAAATGAGTGTCAACAGGTTGAGGCCCAAAGTGCCTAAACCCTAATGTAGTCCACCTTGTTTCAATGAAATAAATTTGGAGCCTCAGTGCCTTTTTGTGTACTCCCATTTTTTCTTGTGAAGGCATCTAGAATGGGGGACACATCCATGAGACACATCCCAATACCCAGATGATTTAATTATTATTATTTTTTGATTTTTGACTTTTTTGACTTTTTTGATTTTTTTTTGGGCCGCGTCTGCGCGCTGGGCCGCGTCCACTTAACGCGTCTTCGTGCCAAGATGCGTCAAGTTTTTGAATTCTATAACTATTGGCCGCTCGCGGGTGGCTCTTCTTCTTCCTTGTTCACCCAACCGACCCATCTCTCTCTTGCCCATTTCTTTCCATTTCTTGATCTTTTTCCCCCCATTTCGACCCATGGAGCGTAGAGGTCCGAGCTGTGGGGGGGGGGGGGGAGAAAGAGAGTGGTTTCTCACCCGAGGAGGGTCGTGGAAGAGCACTAGGAGGCCGCCATGGAGGAGGAAGGGCCTCTTTTGGCCCTCGAGGGACCCGCGGGACCCGGCGGCGCGGAGGGAGGCGAGCATGATCCGGTAAGCCCATAAAACTTCCTTTTTATTACATTATTTTCTGAATTTTTGTGAGATGTGGCGAGGGGGGGTGGCTCACGGTGGTGGCGGTTTGTAAAATGATTAACACGTCCAACACTGGTGACGCGCTCATCATTTTTGAGTTTTTTTTGTATTTTTTAAGGGCATCTATGGGTCATGACGTGTTGAATTTTTTGTTTAAATTAATTGTTTTGAAAATTATGGAGGCGTTAGGGGAGAATGACACAGCTATTTATTTTTGATTTTTCATTTATATGAAAATAACTGAAGGTGTCCACCAAGTCTGACGCGTTAACAAATTTTGTTTTTATTTGATTATTAGAAAATAAGTGAAGGTGTCAAGACGTCTTGACGCGTTTTTTTTGTTTGTTATGTTTGTTTTGTTTGTTTGTTTTTTTGTGTATTATTGATGTTGTTTATTTATTGTTAGCTCCTGTTTTACTGACACTATGTTCTTATTTTGTTCTTTGTGGTGTGTAGGGTATGATGAGGACCCGGATCAGTTGGTACCTGGTGGTGGCGGCTTACAGGGGCCTACCCGACTTTCAGAGGGCCCGGGTGGATGCCATGGGGTTTGGAGTGTTTCTGCGGATCGAGCCCTTCCGGCTTGACCTGCCCCTCGTCCACGCATTGAGGGAGCGGTGGCATCCAACGAGCAGAGCGTTCCTGATGCCATGGGGGCACATGGTGCCCAGCTTGAACGACGTAGTCCGAATCACCGGACTACGTGTAGACGGAGAGGTAGTCACCGAGGTCACCTACCCCGACTCCCGAGAGAGTACCCTGGAGCTACTAGGGTTGGAGGCCAGCGCCACAGAGAGAGAGAGAGAGAGAGAGAGAGAGAGAGAGAGAGAGAGCAGGATAGCTGCTCGGACGGACATCATGGAGGCCCTAGGATTTGTCGACACCTGTCAGCTCGTTGGCGAGAGCACGTCAGTGTTCCTGGCATGGCTAGATGGAGCGGCACATAGTACATTTTGTCAGGACTCCAGGGACCAGGGACAGGCGGACTGCGACCTTTGGTGGTTCCTCTTCTTCTTGCTGGGCAGACTTCTGCTGGGGTCGAAGGGAGATGACATCCACTGTCATTTCCTAGAGATCGTAGCGGACCTGGGCCGAGTGGGACAGTATGCGTAGGGAGTAGCCCTAGTTGCACACCTGATTGCTGACCTATCTCAGGGGATAGGTCGGGAGACGACAGTTAGCAACTTCGCACCGTTCCTCCAGGTAAATATATTTGTTTATTTATTTATTTATTACAGCTAGTCCTATTTTGTGTTTATGCAATTGATTATGCTAATGACATGTGATGGATGCAGGTGTGGAGCTATTACTACTTCCCGATGGGGAGAGCCAGGCAGTGGGACCTGGCAATCATAACCCAAGCGCGGCGGTGGAGGCCGATCGTGATCGCGACGCCGCAATCCTACCAGCTGACGTCGCTTTGACCTGAGCTGAGAGAGTACCCCGAGGCCATGGTATGATGATTTTTTTTATGTATGTCTATTTTATTTGCAAATGTGAAAACTGACATGATGCATGTATGGTAATGCAGGTGGTCTAGAGGCCCTACCTATGCATGGTCGACGCCGACCAGCCTTGGGTCGAGCTGGGCCATCCTCGTTTCGGGCGGGACCTTTGGGTCCATTGCCTGAATGAAATTGAGCCACTCCGACTTAGATTAGCAATGACGACCATGGCCCTGGCACAGGAATGGCTGGAGGTGGACGAGCCGAGCCACATCGGGCGGAAGACCCGAGGCAAGGCGAAGCGCGTCGACTGGTGCACACACTTCCCTACATAGTTCTAGGACTGGTAGCTGGGTGGCGTCCCCATGGTGTCCCATGTGTAGGACAGTGCCGACTACTTATGGCGCTACCGGGAGACGTACGTAGTCTGTCTCCAACTTGGGAGACCAGCAGGGGTGACTATTCAGTGGACACTTATATATATAAATTTTATTTTTGTTTGTGAATGTGTGCATATGCATGTCACACTTACCTACATGCTTATGCATGCAAGATCCCCGTGACGCCATCATTACCGACCTGCGGGCCCAGTTGGCGGACGCCAGATAGCAGCTGACTGTCACTCGACAGGAGCTTGACATCTTGGTAAGTTTATGCAAATGAAAATTTTTTTTGGTGTACTTGGATTCCTGATGCTCAGCCACTGATCATCATTAGTTCTGTGTTTCAGCGTGCCCAGCAGGCAGCGACAGTAGGGATGGCTGGCGGGGCCTCTTCCAGCTCTCAGGCTCCTCCTCCGGAGGTCTCCTCCCTCCAAGAGTAGCTGGCTGGCACGTTGGGACGCGTCGAGGAGGCCGAGCATGAGCTCACGGCCTGGGTAAGTGTTACTTGCTTTGAACCTCCGTTACACACTTCCTTTCTCTTACTGACTTCATGTAATTGTCGGCTCTTGGCAGGTGGCGAAGATTCAGGGGGCGTTGGCTCGCGCAGTCCGTGCAGAGGAGGAGCGTAATGCCCGAGCAGCCATCGTGGCGGAGCTGGAGGTGGAGCTACAACACCGTGACACTAAGGAGTTGCCACGAGACGTGCTAGAGCTGAGGGTTTCCCTCCAGGTAGTGAAGATATATGTAGAGAGAGAGAGCGGAGAGGAGGGTGGAGCGAGAGAGAGAGAGAAGAGAGAGGGAGGGAGATAGAAGAGAGAGAGAGAGAGAGAGAGAGGAGGGTGGAGCGGCAGCGAGATTGGGATGAGCTTTAGAGGCCGAGGTGATGGAGCTCCGGCTAGGCCTCAGCACGGCGGAGCAAAGGTTATGAGAGAGAGAGGAGTGCTACCAGAGGGTGAAGGAGTGTGGGGCGTGACTCTGTCAGTCTGGTTCCTTCTTCGTGGGCAGCTTTCTGGTCTCCTCGACAGAGGAGCGTCGTCGCGCCACCGAGGTTGGTCAGGTGCCGCATGGTGACATAAGTACTGCCTCGCAGAGCTCCAGGAGGCCTCCTAGAGACTCTCATCTTAGGAGAGAGGGGAGGGACGACCAGGAGGGCGGCTAGGAGGGCGGTGGCAAGAGTTAGAGAGTTATTTGTACACTCGACCCCCTTACTTATGATGTACATGACAGTTTATATAGATGTATGAATGGAATGGTTTATTTTCCTATCACTTGCTTATTCTTTGTGCCTACCTTCCCTTCCACGCATCTTCTCCTATGTGCTATTCCCACGTGAAATGTACGACAAGACTTCACCCCGAAACGGGGAATCGTGTCTTGCTGTGGCCGCTCTTTTAAAAGGGAATTTACCACCAAATTCTAATGACGCCGACTGCTAGCCCTCTTTTCCCACGTGGATGTCTCCCTTTTTTTTGCACGTAAAACTATTCACAACACGATAATGGGCACAGGGAATCTTTAGACCGTATAGGGGCGGCGAGTCGACAAGCCATGCCTTCGAATCATTTACTCCATAGAAGCGGCGAAGTGAGACATGAGAGTGAAGGGAGGGTGCCCCATCACGATGGCCACTGCTAGAGATAACCGTGATAGCTCCGGATAGAACCTCTCCTCATCCTATCACGATGGCCCTTTGCTTCCCCTGGACATCCAGTGCGGTAGATGTTGGTTTTGAAGAGTTAAGAACTTCTAAGAATGAGGAAGGAGTGAGGGTTTCCCAATCTTCAAGATGGAGGGTGAATCTAACTTCAGGGTGGAGGATGAATCTTCCCACTCCTTGAAGAGGAGTAGATCCAGTGGTACTTCTAGGAGTCTCTCCGATATTGAGGGGCACCTTAGCGAGAGGACCCAATCGTAGCTTGTAAATGAGTCCTTCCACTCCTCCTTCCATCTTTCTTTCCCTTTTCGTTTCTCTTTCTTCTCTTTGACAATACACCCCTTTCTTCTTTCTTGTGGATGTACAGAACATGATGAGGTTACATATTTCATGGGAAATGGTGGTGGCTGCATATCGGGGTCTGCCAGACTTTCAAAAAGCTCAACTAGACGCGATGGGGTTCGAAGCCTTCCTGCGGATCGAACCAATTAAGTTGGACCTTGCCCTCATCCAAGCTTTGCGTGAAAGATGGGATCCAGTGAGTCTTGCCTTCTTCATGCCCTGGGGGCATATGGTGCCCAGTTTAGATGATGTGGTCTGCATCACTGGCCTTAGAGTGGACGGTGAGGTGGTGATTGGGGTCACCTACCCTGATTATCGAGAGGGGGCTTAGAAGCTTCTGGGGTTAGAATTACAGGACCAAAAGAACAGGTCAGTAGACAAGGCGTCTATCATGGAGGCATTGGGGCTTATTGACACTCGTCCACATGATAATGAGTCCTTGGAAGAATTCATGGAGAGAATGGAAAGAGGGAACCGCGCTGTGTATTGCGTGGATGCCAGTAACTGGGAGAGGTCAAATATGGACTTGAGAAGATTCCTCCTCTTCCTGCTGGGGAGATTGCTATTGGGTTCCAAGGGAGACAGCATCCATTGCCGCTTCCTAGAGCTCCTAGTAGACCTAGATAGTATAGGCCAGTATGCCTAGGGAGCTGCCGTGCTGGCAAATTTGTTTGCAAGTCTTTCCCAAGGGACAGATCGAGAGGTGACTGTGAGTGGCTTCACACTATTTTCTATAGGTAGAGTTTTTTTTTTGAATGCAACTACTCTATTTCATGAAATGCTGAGGACAAATGATGATGCAGCTATGGAGTTACCATTAAATCCCAGTGGGGAGGGCTCGACATTGGCATTGAATGGTGGCGCCACTGGCTCGGCGGTGGCAGCCTATCGTGAACACAGCCCCTCTATCCTACCAGCTGATGACCCTAAGGCGTGAGCTGCAAGAGTTTCCTACAGGGATGGTAGGTTTTTTTTTTATCTATGGCTAAGAAGACGTGTGCATGCTACCATAGGTGATTTGGAGACGTTATTCGCACGTGGTCGACAACGTCCAGCTGTGGGTTATCATAAGCCGTGCTTGGTTTGGACGGGACCTTTGGATCCACTGCCTGAATGAAATCGAGCCGCTTCGGCTACGATTGGTCATGAGGACCTCAAGGCCTGCCTAGGAATGGGTAGATATGACTGCGCCACCTTACGTCAGGAGGAAGCCACGCGGGCCGGCGACCAGCGTTGATTGGTGGGTGCGCTTCACTGAACAATATGAAGACTGGCAACGGGGTGGCACGCTTGTGGAGTCCCATGCGCAGGACAGTGAGGATTACTTGCACCTTTATAGGGTGATGTATGCCGAGCGACTCCATCCAGGGGGGCTTGTGGAGGTGGATCTCCATTTTTTTTGTTGTTGGTGGAAACACTGACTCCAATGACATGGCTGCAGGATGCCTGTGATACCAGGATAGGGAACTTGTGAGCTCGCTTGGCAGACATGGATTACTAGTTGGGCGACACCCGTGTAGCTTTGAATGCCTCGACGGGTATATATGCAATGCATGTTCCTGATTATGACCCTAGATTTCTGGTGTTCAACCACTAATTGTCACCTTATGTTGTTGTAGCGCGCCCATCTTGATGCGACCTCATCAGTAGTGGCTGCAGATGGTACCACCAGTTTATAGATCCCTTGCTCAGAACTTGATTTGCTCCACGAGCAACTTGCTCGTGCTACGCAGCGCGTCGCAGAGGCAGAGGGAATGCTTTCCGCACATGTGAGGGTTCTGTTGTGTGCCTTGCATATGTTTTTGATGATAACAAAACTTTATGTATGTTTGCATGTATTACATTGAGCCTTTGTGTTCTTGATGCTCAAATATGGTTGAGATGGCAAGTGTATTTTTGAGGCTCATACAAGTTGTTTTAATGCATGGCTAAGAATGTTGGTTGGAAAAAATTGAGTTCTTGCTTATGCTTTCATGCATATTGTTCATGGGTTGTTAAACTTTGAAAAATTAAGTTCTTTATGGTTCATGGTTTCTTCATGAAGAATTCTGAGGCTCATAGTGTACTTCCCTAAAATTTAAATAAATAATTTATGGATTATTTATAGAATTTTTTGGAATTTATAAAGGATAAAATAGATTAACAAATGAATTAATATTGGGATTATAAGACCCAATTAGGCTAAATAATTAATCTAGCTTTAGTAGTTATCGCCCAATAGGTTTAAGGACCAAGCCCAATAAGTTTGTCCCATATTCTAGAAAGCTATTTAAGTTATCCACGAAATATAGGGATAAATACACTTTAAGAGGGATAATTAAGTGGATAACTAACCAAAGAGTTTGAATTAAGATGAATGTCCACGCCCAGTTGATGTAACAGTCTATCGGGCGACCGCTACAGTCACGTAACGCACCAGTATTGGTCCGTTACACTCAGCGGATTCCGTGAGAAGAAGAAGTTGCAAAAAGATTGGAACTTTGGGATTCTCTTGGCTAGAGACCAACTTGGGAGAACTTATAACATTGCTAAGGACTATTAGAGATTAAGTTTTTGCCAATTAAGGACTCTAAAATCGTTCAAATCCTTGAACCCTAGCCAAAACTCTATAAATAGAACCCAGTTCTGAACTGAGCGACCCTTACTTTTGGCTCGTGAAGAATCAAGGTAAGGAGATAGAATCTCAGGTAAGTTCTTTAGAGTATTTCATTCCTAATACTTTAGACTAACTACCCTCAACATTTTATATTAGGGGATCAAATAACCAAGGAGATAAAGGCTTCTAAAGTCGTTGATTCTGTCATAGCAGCCCCGGATTCAGAGCAAAGGACCACTGAAAGTCAAGGAATTAGGACGCCCATACAAGGTAATTAGGGAAGGATTCTTTAGAACTTTTTGTTCCTCTTAGTTTCATCTTCTTACCCTTCAAATTTCACATCTTTGGGTCAAGAGATTGGAGAGATAGGGCAACGTGAAGTTGCTGAAAAATCACAGGAAGAGAAGAACTAGGGCGACCCTTGAAGACTCAAATTAGAAGTTTAAAGCCCAGTTAAGAGGTAGGTTATCTCATGAACGGCAAAAAACACATTGTTAGGGATAAAATCCCTCTAGTTTATTTGGATTTCATGCATTATACTACATGAATTTCATTCATGCATGCCTTCAACCCTAATTGAAGATAAAAAGCTATCTCTTGTTATTTAATTATTACCTATGCATCTAGATAGCCTTTTTCTCGTTTTGACATGATTAGAGTAGTTAGCATGCAATGAATTAATCATAGATTTCTATAGTTTCTATTTTTTGTCAGCAGAGGACCTAATGGTCTATCGTAAGACCCCCAGGGACGTGTAACGGACCTGCATTGACCGTTACACCCTCTGTGAACGACTGAAGGATTCTGTGAAACCTGACGGACCTAATCTAGACCATTACCTTCCTGTGACGCGCCCAGACTAGTCCGTCACACAACACTGCGTTCTGTCAACTTAAGACAGAATCAACATCGGTCCAATTAATATATATGTATGCCTAGTTAATTAGATCTTAACCTGTTTTTCATGGTTTTAAGTTCCAATATTGATTAATGTTAGAAATTTGCATACTTTAGAGTTATTTTCAAGCATATGTTAATTTCATGCCAAAGCACTATAGTTTGGTATTAAAATCTTGATTTAGAAAAAGATATTGATGAGTTTTATCATGATTTTATACCGTTACACATTCTCTCTTATCTATAGAGTCAATTCTTTAAGTACATGGCATATATCCCGGTATATGTCCATTAGTTCACACTCTTGCACTATAGGAATATATTCTTGAACATGAGGACCTCTCTATTGGATATTCCTTCCAGTGGACTAAGAAATCTTGTTTCAAGGCCTCCGTAATTCTCTGCGAGCCTGGGATTCCCACTAGGACGCCGAGTTGGTTGTACCATTAAAGCCCATTTGTCTAGAAAAGCACAAATCGAAGTTTAAGTCTTGTTAATGTAACGGACCTGCACTAGCCCGTCAGGCTTACCTAATGGATCGATGTACGACCGTCACATTGTACTAAGTCCAATTTCTTTGTTTCTGGATTCAGCCTGTTCTAACAGTCCAGTTCTCGACCGTTAAGTTCATGTAACGTCCCAGTATTAGACCGTCACAGTTCTAAATTCTTTAACCCGAGGTTTGACCAAAGGGTTGATATTCTAAAGTTCCTAGATGGATTATTGATGGTCTAGGATTTGTCATATTGTCTAAGACACTTAACTTAAATTATGAATGATAATAAATGTACCGTTATGCTACCAAATTATTTCCATAAGCATGACATCATCTTAAATCATTCTTGATCTCTCATGTCTTAAGTTGAAGCGTTCATTCATTGAATTATTGTTATCATGAACTTATTGAAATTGTACATTCTTGGTCATATTATTTACATGCGTGGAAGTAGCTTGATTTATACTTGAAGATGCGATCGAGCACTAATTATGTTCAAGGGCTCTATGCTAGTCCCCTCGGTTGATTGTCGGAAACATAATTTAAACCATGGGATATGATGCTACTGGCGTCGCATTGCGCTCGGAGTACTTTCTCTATAAATAAGTGAAATATCCACGGCTCATGAAGTGAAAATCCACGATACACGTACATGACTTTCTTGCTTGATACATGATATTCCACAGAAGTTCACCAAATACTTGCTCATAAGTAAAAGATGTTTGAGTGATGACTACGTGGTATTGCTAGTACATTCTTGCTAGTTTATACTTGCTCTCATTCTATCTTAAATGATCATCTTTGCTACTTTGGTTATTCGCTTGATTTATCGCATTTCGCATGATTTTACCTTATCCTCTAGAGCTAAAATGTTAATTACTTTAATAGTGCCTTCATGTTGATGCGAAGATACCTACTGGACAAGTGTGCTCATTATCTATTTCCAATCTTTTCAGGGGATGGAAGTGAGTCGGGATCGGATTCGGAATATTCAAGTAGCAGATCCGAGAGTGAATGAAGAATGAGTGAAGACTTAGGAAGTCTACATTGTTTAGATTGAGTCTATGTAATTTTCTTATTTCTTGAGTCTAGTATGATGAAGAAAGTTGAATTAGTGATTGTATTTGAATATTTGGTTATTAATGGAATAAAGTTGAAGTTTGAGTAATATTGTGCAATTACATTATATGTGATTATCTTGCGCTCTGATTGTTCTTGCTTACAAGAGGCTTACCATATCGGCTGTTCACGTTCCTCGAGCTAGTCTTTCGTTGTAATAAAGGCTCGGGGCGTGACAGTTAAGTTAGTATCAGAGCCTAAGTCTCAGGACTTAGGGAGAAGAATCATGTCATAGGATAAGTCCAAGGTTTAAGGACCCCTACCTATGAACTAAGGAATAAATTTTCATACCCATGTGAGAATTGGGTAGAGCCCGAGATAAGATAGTTAATTAGCTTTAAGATTAATTTTCTTCCAATTCCACGAGAAATAACAAGTTGTTATATTTCTCTCAGGTACCTTATTTTACAAATGGCTCATCGCGTAGATTGGAATGGCATGCAACAAACAGTTGCCGGCCTTACTCACGCATTGCAAACCATGGCCCAGGCAGGCGCAGGGGCAAGGGCTGGCGACTTACATCATAATTTCTGGAGTTTAAACCCTCCACGTTTCCATGGTTCTTCTATGCCGAACGAAGCAGAGAACTGGATTGACGAGATGAACTGTATATTTGACATCATCCAATGCACCGATCAAGAGAAGGTGCGTCTTGTAACTTTCCAACTCAACAAGGATGCCTGTACATGGTGGAAGTCAGTTCCAACACCTCCGGCCGATGCACCTCATACATGGGATGGTTTTCTCACTTTGTTCCGTCCTAAGTACTTTTCTGAGCATGTGAAAGAAAGAAAGGCTATGGTGTTCGCCTCTCTTCGACAAGGAATGATGACAGTTGCGGAGTATGAACTTCAATTCTCCATACTAGCACCTTATGCAGCACATTTAATCAGTACCGATCTATTGAAGGCTAATCGGTTTATGGACGGGTTACGACCCGGTTTCATTCAGCAGCTCAGGATCCAAAACATCCGTACTTATGCGGAGATGGTTCAACGGGCATACTTATGTGAAAGGACCTTAGAAAAGGTTAAGAAATTGAAAGGAAAAAGAGAAGAGTCCAGCAGAAGATCAGATCGGCGTGACAAGAAAGAAATATTTAGTATCATGGAGCCTCACAAAAGCCGTGATAGTAAGAAATGGTCTAGGAGTGGGAACGGTGGAAGTTCCCAGAAGAACAAGAAGGTCAAAGAGGAGAGGGAGCAAGTCGCCACGGCTTGCACTTTTTGTGAAAAGTTGGCCATTTGGCTGAGGAGTGTTGGAAGCGTCTTGGTGCTTGTTTACGCTGTGGAAGTAGGGAGCATCGTATGCCAGATTGCCCCCTTATGAAGGACCAATCATCTGGTGGTGGACGTAGGAGGCAGGCTCGCCTCAGCGCTGTTCTAGAAGAAGAGGAAGCGCCCAAGGATGGTGGGCTTATGAAAGGTACTCTTCAAATTTGTTCTCATCCTACATTTTTGCTATTTGACACTGGTGTCTCTCATTCTTTTATCTCCACTACTTTTGCGAAAATATTACCAATCGCATCAGTTCCTCTACCTTTAGATCTTGCTATAACTACACCTTAGGTTCTGGAACAAAACTTACCAAATATTATCCTGATAGTGAAGTAATAGTAGAAGGTCACAAGCTCCCCGCAAACCTAGTATGCCTTGACATGAAAGGGTATGATGCCATTTTAGGGGTAGATTGGCTTATAGATCATGATGCTGATATTAACTGTTGAAATAGGATTATATCCTTCTGAAAACCTGGTCTTCTCAGATTTTCCTTCCTTGGCATCAAGTATAAGAAACATCTCACTATCATATCTTCTCTTCACGCTTGCAAACTTATCTCGCAAGGATGTGAAGCTTTTCTTGCTTCTGTCATTGTTATCGAATCTAAGGAAATCATCCTAGCAAACATTCATATTGTAAATGAGTTTCCAGATGTATTCCCATCTGAATTACCTAGTTTATCACCCGAGAGGGAAGTGAACTTCACTATTGAACTCATTCCAGGAGCAGCACCTGTTTCTATAGCCCCTTACAGGATGTCCCCCACGGAACTTAAGGAACTAAAAAGGCAGTTGCAGGAACTACTAGACAAGGGTTTCATTAGACCTAGCACATCCCCCTAGGGTGCGCCAGTTCTTTTTGTCAAGAAGAAGGATGGCTCTCTCAGGTTATGCATAGACTACCGGCGACAAAATCAACTTACAATCAAAAATAAGTATCTGTTGCAGCGTATTAATGAGCTCTTCGATCAACTTTCAGGAGCAGTGTATTTCTCCAAAATAGACCTCGGATCCGGTTATCATCAGCTTAGAATTAAAGAACAAGACATTTATAAATCAGCTTTCCGAAGTCGTTATAGCCACTATGAATTCGTGGTAATACCGTTTGGGTTAACAAATGCCCCAGGAACATTTATGCAACTTATGAACATTATTTTTCAACCATATCTGGACCAGTTCATCATCGTCTTTATTGATGATATCTTGATATATTCCAAGTTAAAAGAGGAACATGAAGAACATTTGAGGATAGCCTTGCAAACACTTAGAGAACATAAACTTTATGCCAAGCGTAACAAGTGTGAATTCTAGCTCAAGGAAGTTTCATTCCTCGGCCACATTATTTCAAAAGAAGCTATTGCTGTGGATCCTTCGAAAGTCAAAGCTGTCAGAAATTGGAGCCGGCCAACAACTGTATCAGAAGTACGAAGCTTTCTGGGTCTAGCTGGTTATTATAGAAGGTTCATTAATGACTTCTCAAAAATTACAGTTCCTTTAACGAGACTCACAAGAAACGAAAATCCTTATGTCTGGTGAGAGGAATGTGAAAAGAGTTTTCAAATTCTTAAGAATCACCTTACTACAGTTCCTATTTTAGCACTACCGGTGGAAGGTGGTGGATTTGAAGTATATACGAATGCATCTAGCATTGGCTTAGGGTGCATCCTTATGTAAAATGGAAATGTAATCTGTTATTCTTCAAGACAATTGAAATGTCACGAGAAAAATTATCCTGTGCATGATTTCGAATTGGCAGCTGTTATTTTTGCCTTAAAAATTTGGCGTCATTATCTCTATGGAGAGAAGTTCACGGTCTATTCAAACCACAAAAGCTTGAAATACTTATTCTCTCAAAAGGAGCTTAATATGAGGCAGAAGAGATGGTTAGAATATCTCAAGGAATTTGATTTTGCTATTTAATATCATCCTGGCAAGGCTAATGCGGTAGCAGATGCACTCAACGGAAAACCAATGGGTATGCTATCAAGTCTTATGATTAGTATGACTAATCTTATTCCTCAATTTACTCAGATGAACTTAGATATTGACATAAAGGAAGGGGATTGTTTCATGGCTAATATCCGAGCTCAACCTACATTGATAAAGGATCTGGTCAAGTTGCAAAATGATGATCCCATATTTCTGGAGATTAAAGCCAACATAGAGCAGAGGCCGGATTTCTCTGTTTTCAATGATGGAAGTTTGTTATTTAAGGGCCGAGTGTGTGTACCAGATCATGAGAATACAAAGAAACTGATCCTAGAAGAAGCACATAAGTCCAAGTACACCATTCATCCAGGTGGTACAAAAACGTATCAAGATCTCAAAAGAAATTTCTGGTGGCCCAATATGAAGAGAGAAATAGCTGATTTTGTGTCCCACTGTCTCACCTGCCAACAAGTAAAAGCAGAGGATTTTAGACCTGCAGGTAAATTACATCCCTTGATTATTCCCGAATGGAAATGGGAGAGTATAAGAATGGATTTCATCATGGGTTTACCTAAGACCAGAGGAGGACACGATGGTATATGGGTAATCATAAACCGATTGACTAAGTCTGCACATTTTCTACCCATATAAAGTCAATGGTCTATAGATATTCTAGCAGCATTATACATAAGGGAAATTGTCAAATTACATGGTGTTCCTGTCACTATTATATCTGATAAAGATCCTCGATTCACATCACAGTTCTAGAAGGGCCTACAACATTCACTAGGGACTAGATTGAATTTTAGCACAGCATTTCACCCACAAATTGATGGTCAGACTGGAAGAATAAATCAGGTAGTAGAAGATATGCTCAGGGCTTGTGTGATTCATTTTAGAGGAAGTTGGCATGATCACTTGCCTCTGGTAGAATTTACATATAACAACAATTATCAGGTCAGCATACAGATGGCACCCTTTGAAGCTTTATATGGGAAAAGCTGTAGATCACCAATATGCTGGTGTGAGATATGGGAAAAGTAATTCCTAGGCCCTGACATTATTAGGGATTCTACAGAGAAGATCAAGCTCATTCAAGAAAGAAGGAAGATGGCGCAAGATAGGCTGAAATCTTATGCTGACAATCGAAGACGCGACTTGGAGTTTCAGGTGGGAGATCATGTATATCTGAAAGCTTCTACAGGCCGTGATATTCGAAGATTTGGCATTAAAGGAAAGCTAACTCCAAGGTTCATTGGCCCATTTGAAAATCTTAAAAGGGTCGGTGAAGTGGCTTATAGACTGGCTTTACCTCCATAATTAACAGGAGTTCACGACATATTTCACGTCTCTATGTTGAAGAAATATGTATATGATCCTCATCATGTCATTACTTATGATAATCTGGAGATCCAAAAGGACCTGACATACAAGCAGAAACCGGTCAGGATTCTGGAACGAGAAGTGCGTCAACTAAGGAATAAAACTATTCCTATGGTCCAAGTCCAATGGACGAAGCAATGGCCACACGAAGCAACATGGGAGACGGAAGAATCTATGCGTAGAAGATTCTCAGAATTATTCGATTGTAAGTTCACTCTCCATAAATCTATGTATTGAATTTGGAGACCAAATTCTTCTAAGTGGGGGAGGGTGTAGTGCCCCAAAATTTATATAAATAATTTATGGATTATTTAAAGAATTTTTTAGAATTTATAAAGGCCAAAATAGATTAACAAATGAATTAATATTGGGATTATAAAACCCAATTAGGCTAAATAATTAACCTAACTTTAGTAGTTATAGCCCAATAGGTTTAAGGACAAAGCCCAATAAGTTTGGCCCATATTCTAGAAAGTTATTTAAGTTATCCATGAAATATATGGATAAATACACTTTAAGAGGGATAATTCAGTGGATAATTAACCAACGAGTTTGAATTAAGATGAGTGTCCACGCCCAGTTGATGTAACAGTCTATCGGGCGACCGCTACAGTCACGTAACGCACCAGTACTGGTCCGTTACACTCAGCGGATTCCGTGAGAAGAAGAAGTTGCAAAAAGATTGGAACTTTGGGATTCTCTTGGCTAGAGACCAACTTGGGAGAACTTATAACATTGCTAAGGACTCTTAGAGATTAAGTTTTTACCAATTAAGGACTCTAAAATCATTCAAATCCTTGAACCCCAGTCAAAACTCAATAAATAGAACCCAGTTCTGAACTGAGCGACCCTTACTTTTGGCTCGTGAAGAATCAAGGAAAGGAAATAGAATCTCAGGTAAGTTCTTTAGAGTATTTCATTCCTAATACTCTAGACTAACTACCCTCAAAATTTTATGTTAGGGGATCAAATAACCAAGGAGATAAATGCTTCTAAAGTCGCTCATTCTATCATAGCAGCCCCGGATTCAGAGCAAAGGACCACTGAAGATCAAAGAATTAGGATGCCCAAACAAGGAAATTAGGGAAGGGTTCTTTGGAACTTTTTGTTCCTCTTAGTTTCATCTTCTTACCCTTCAAATTTCACATCTTTGGGTCAAGAGATTGGAGAGATAGGGCAACGTGAAGTTGCTGAAAAATCACAGGAAGAGAAGAACTTGGGCGACCCTTGAAGACTCAAATTAGAAGTTTAAAGCCCAGTTAAGAGGTAGGTTATCTCATGAACGGCAAAAAACACATTGTTAGGGATAAAAGCCCTCTAGTTTAGTTGGATTTCATGCATTATACTTCATGAATTTCATTCATGCATGCCTTCAACCCTAATTGAAGGTAAAAGGCTATATCATGTTATTTCATTATTACCTATGCATCTAGATAGCCTTTTTCTCGTTTTGACATGATTAGAGTAGTTAGCATGCAATGAATTAATCATAGATTTCTATAGTTTCTTTTTTCTGTCAGCAGAGGACCTAACGGTCTATTGTAAGACCGCTAGGGATGTGTAACGGACCTACATTGACCGTCACACCCTCTGTGAACGACTGAAGGATTATGTGAAACCTGACGGACCTAATCTAGACCGTTACCTTCCTGTGACGCGCCCAGACTAGTCCGTCACACAACACTGCATTCTATCAACTTAAGGTAGAATCAAGATCGGTTCAATTAATATATATGTATGCCTAGTTAATTAGATCTTAACCTGTTTTTCATGGTTTTAAGTTCCAATATTGATTCATGTTAGAAATTTTCATACTTTAGAGTTATTTTCAAGCATATGTTAATTTCATGCCAAAGCACTATAGTTTTGTATTAAAACCATGATTTAGAAAAGGATATTGATGAGTTTTATCATGATTTTATACCGTTACACATTCTCTCTTATCTATAGAGTCAATTCTTTAAGTACATGGCATATATCCCAGTATATGTCCATTAGTTCACACTCTTGCACTATAGAAATATATTCTTGAACATGAGGAACTCTCTATTGGATATTCCTTCCAATGGACTAGGAAATCTTGTTTCAAGGCCTCTGTAATTCTCTGCGAGCATGGGATTCCCACTAGGACACCAAGTTGGTTGTACCATTAAAGCCTATTTGTCTAGAAAAGCACAAATCAAAGTTTAAGTCTTGTTAATGTAACGGACCTGCACTAGCCCGTCAGGCTTACCTAACGGACCGGTGTACAACCGTCACATTGTACTAAGTCCAATTTCTTTGTTTCTAGATTCAACCTGTTCTAACGGTCCAGTTCTCGACCGTTAAGTTCATGTAACGGCCCAGTATTAGACCGTCACACTTCTAAATTCTTTAACCCAAGGTTTGACCAAAGGGTTGATATTCTAAAGTTCCTAGATGGATTATTGATGGTCTAGGATTTGTCATATTATCTAAGACACTTAACTTAAATTATGAATGATAATAAATGTACCGTTATGCTGCCAAATTATTTCCATAAACATGACATCGTCTTAAATCATTCTTGATCTCTCATGTCCTAAGTTGAAGCGTTCATTCATTGAATTATTGTTATCATGAACTTATTGAAATTGTACATTCTTGGCCATATTGTTTACATGCGTGGAAGTAGCTTGATTTATACTTGAAGATGCGATCGAGCACTGATTGTGTTCAAGGGCTCTATGCCAGTCCCCTCGGTTCATTGTCGAAAACATATTGTAAACCATGGGGTATGATGCTACTGGCGTCGCATTGCGTTCGGAGTACTTTCTTTATAAATAAGTGAAATATCCACGGCGCGTGAAGTGAAAATCCACGATACACGTACATGACTTTCTTGCTTGTTACATGATATTCTATAGAAGTTCACCAAATACTTGCTCATAAGCAAAAGATGTTTAGGTGATGACTATGTGATATTTCTAGTACATTCTTGCTAGTTCATACTTGCTCTCATTCTATCTTAAATGATGATCTTTGTTACTTTGGTTATTGGCTTTATTTATCGTATTTCGCATGATTTTACCTTATCCTCTAGAGCTAAAATGTTAATTACTTTAATAGTGCCTTCATGTTGATGCGAAGATACCTACTGGGCAAGTGTGCTCATTACCTATTTCCAATCTTTTCAGGAGATGGAAGTGAGTCGGGTTAGGATTCGGAATATTCAAGTAGCGGATCCGAGAGTGAATGAAGAATGTGTGAAGACTTAGGACGTCTACATTTTTTAGATTGAGTCTATGTAATTTTCTTATTTCTTGAGTCTGGTATGATGAAGAAAGTTGAATAAGTGATTGTATTTGAATATTTGGTTATTAATGGAATAAAGTTGAAGTTTGAGTAATATTGTGCAATTGCATTATGTGTGATTGGTTTGTGCTCTGATCGTTCTTGCTTGCAAGAGGCTTACCATGCCGGCTGTTCACGTTCCTTGAGCTAGTCTTCCGCTGTAATAAAGGCTCGGGGCGTGACACATAGTGTGCTTAAGTTATTCATAAATTGAAATGGTAAATAATTTAAATGATGCTCATTGAAGAATGTCTGAACTGGTCTTGTGCGTTCTATCTCATGCCTTGATTGAACTTTGAGGAAAATGGTCAAACTGCTCATGTGGACTATATGCATCTTATTCATGGATTTGTAAAGATAACATATGTTCAGATCTTTGATATCATTCATGGTGAAACTTAGTTTCATGATGCCCATCTAATGTGTGAAATGGTTTGATGTTTGGTCAATAGATTGAAGGATAGTAAAAGGGTTCTCATGCTTATCTTTTACTTGTTCTTAATGTTTTGTATGTACTTCATGCATTTATCATTTGAATTATTGAGCTAAAGTTCTAATCATTTTTCTCATGGTTTTGTAGGTTAAGATCCTTAGTATAAACCCTTCAAGATCAAAGGGGTATGATCACCCTGATTAACCTGGGCAACTAAGGATCAAATGGACTAAACTCTGCACAAATTAGCATGTCTACAGAGTTCGGTCGACCGAACTGGGCAGTTCGATCGATCGAACTTCCCAGAGCTGGTGGCTTTCAGCCCTGCAGAAGTTCGGTCGATCGACCCCAACTTCCGGCCGACCAATTACGGCGTAAACCCAAAAATGAGGATCCAAAACCCATCTAAACCCAATCCATTTGTGTTGTACTTTTATCCATTTGCCCTTAGGGTTATTATACATATCTTAGAGGGGTTTTATGAAGGGTATATGGGTCTTTTCATGTCTCTTATATATACTCTCATGTGACCTACGAATTTGAGAGAGAACCCCATTTGTGCTATCTCTTTCTATCTTGTAGGAGAAGAAAAAGGTAGAAAGGAAGAAGGAGCTCAAGCCAAGGTGAATTTCATCTACTCCAAGGAGTTTTTGGAGCTCATGGAAGAAGAAGAAAATGAGCGGATCGACGAGAGGAACAAGAGGACGCAAGAATCGCCATCATCCGATACAAGAGTCAAGCATCAACATCCATTGACTTTGGAAATCAAAGGGGGAACAACTTCTACATCCTATTCCTATCTATTTGTGATGTTTGTCATGGGTTTTATTTCGAACTGAGCATATCTTTTGTATTTATGTTTATTTTCCGAGCTAGGAAATACACTATGTGTGTGACCATCTACGAACGGTTGTGTGTCTATTGTGCTACGTTTGTTGCGGCGTGTGTGTGCTGCTGGACTCACGATCCAAAGCGTATGGGGTTCATCCCCGTTGGTGCTGTGTCTACAGCGTGAGGAGAGTTCTCCTTGTGGTGATTTATCTCCGTGTGTGTGTGTAGGCGTCGTCCTGCGTGTGTTTGGAGCGTTGCTCTGTGTTGGGAATTTATCCCCTAGTGAAGCCGGACTGGTTTGGTAAGGGGTGGACGTAGGGAGCCCATCGTGGTCCCGAACCACCTTAAAAATCCCGGTGTCCTGTGGTTTGCTTTGTGGATGTGTGCTTAATTGTTTAAATTGCTTGAATGTTCGAGTGAGTGCGGCGAGATTGAGAGAACTTGTTTATCATTGCTTAGTTTATTTCTATCTATATCGTTAAACTTGTTAATTTCACTGAGTAAGTTTCTATTTTGCCATATCGCATGGGGGACAATTCAACCTCCCTTCTTGTCCGCTCGCCTACCTAAGGACCAACAATTGGTATCAGAGCCACGGCTCTATTTTCTTGAGGTCTCACGACCTATAGAGAGATCCCTCAGTGAGTTTTTTAAGCATCATGTCGAATACTTGTTTGTCTTCTCTTCCTCCTTATTTTAATGGTTCAAATTTCAATGAATGGCTTTTGCACATGAGTCGTTATTTTAAAACCATTGATCCCAAACTCTGGGATTTAGTAAAGCATGAATCATATGGGTTGTCTAGTGATGAGTCTAAGTGGACTGTTGAGCATGTGAAGAGATACAAAGATAATTCTAAGTTTTTAAATGTTTTAGAAGTTCAATTTATCTTCAAAAATTCCCACTTATTGTCTCATGCAGGACGGCCAAAGAAATATTAAAATGCTTGATCGAGAACTATAAAGGAAAGAAGGATGGTGAGTGCTTGATGGCCGACAAGCACAATAAATCAAGTAAGGAAAGCTCAGAGTCAGACTCTGAAGGTGAGAAAATCTCTTATGAAGAGCTTATGGAACTTTATGATGAATTGGTTGATAAGTATAAGAATGTGAAATCTGAAATTAGAAAACTGAAAAAGAAATCTAAAAACACCTTCCTTGAGAATGGTCCTTGTGATAAATGTTTTGAACTTGAAAAACTTAAAAAGGAAAATATTGCGATGTTGATTCAGATCTCATTGCTTGAAGGTAGTTTAAAAAATCTTGAAAATTCTTCATGTGATAGATGCTTAAAATTCAAAACTGAAAATGAATCCTTTAAGATTGATATCAAAAAATATGAAGAAACCATTTCATATATGAGAGAGGAGAATGAAAAGTTGAAACATCTGAATACAACAATGTCTGAAAAATTGCTTACATTTGAAATAGGAAAAAGTTTGGTTGTTGATGAATCTGAAAAATTGCATGTGCTAGAACAAGAACTTGAAAGTTGTAAAACTGCAAATAGAGTGATGAATGAATCTGTTGTTTACAATGAACAAGAGATAGCTAGTTATGAGTTACATATTACATCTCTTGAAAATGAAATTCTTGATTTGAATACTGCATTGTCTAAATTTATCGAAGGGAAAGAAAATCTTGACAAAATCTTGGGAACCAAAGCGAACTTTCAAAAGGAATGCCTAGGTTATAATCCGGTGAACAAAAAGAACTTTAAAAATAAATTGTATACTTCTTTTGTCTCGACTTCGGATGTAGCTAGCTCATCAAACACTCACTCGGTTCAGCATGTGAAAAAGAAAACCCAGAAATATGATGTTAAGCAGAAATTGAACCAAAATTCAAAGTTGAAAAATAGTTCTGCCTATACAAATGTCAATTCTAGGAAGCACAATCATGCTGCACACACACATGCATCCACAAGAAAAATCTCATGTTTTTATTGTGAAAAAATTCGTCATATGATGCATGACTGTCTTGCATTGAAATATGATGAATTGGGAGCATGCAAGAAAATGTATGATTTCAAAAACTCAAAGAACTCTTCAAAGAAAAGAAATGAATTTGAAAATTCCCATGTTCATGAAAGAAGACCATATAGAAGAGTTGCTTCATTGCATTGTTACTATTGTGGGAAATATGGTCATTTGATGATAACTTACTTTTAAAAGAAAAATGACAACCATCATGTCAAGAAGAAGAACATTTTCCATGTTGAAAATAAAAACACTTTTGTTAAATCATAGAAATTCAATGCTTATGCATATAAGAAAACTGTGAATTCTTTTGGTTGTTGTCATTACTATGGTGAATTAGGACATGCTATGCATGATTGCTATTAGATGAAAATTGATGATTTGTATGCCTCAAGGAAATTGAATGCTCATGTTAACCATCCGGGACCTAAGAAGGTTTGAGTATCCAAAACTGTTGAATGAGAACTTTGTTGCAGGGATGTCTTGAGGCCATGTGGAAGGCTTGAAAATAATGGCTGCTCAAGGCATAGGTTTTAAAAATAAATTTCTGAATTCTCTTTGAATAACTGAAATTTATTTTAATTGAATTTCCATTCATGAAGATCTTGAAAAATCTATTTTTCTTATGAGTTTGCATTGCATCTATCTGATCGTCATTACATGACTATATGGTATATTAAATGGTGATTTGAAGAAGGGCAGGTCATTCATGTCTGAAATCTATCACCATGCGTGAGTAGAGTCCTTGGACTTACACCTCCGTCTGGTACCATGAGTCACTTGTTCATATAAGTCATAGGATTCATGTTTTTCTGTTAAAATATCATTTGTGTAATTAATGCACTTTGTGAGGGGGAGTTGCTGGTTGGCTGATATGTGCTCAAGGCTAAGGCTCATTTGTAAGAAAGTACATTTTGTGCTAATGACTCTGTTGAAATGCTGACCATTCATGAGATTAGTGATTTTGATGCTTGAAGGCATATGTTGTTGCCTGCTGAACTCAGGTATAAATTATGAAAAGTTGACCTATTATTTCTGTAGCCTGATATGATGAATTTGCCTAATGGTTGAATGGAATTGAAAATCTTGAGTAGTGTATAATGAGGTTGTTGACTATTGAATATTTTTCAATTTGTATTGTTTGAGCTTAATTGAGTATCTGGTATATCAAATGGTGTGTAGTGGAAGGGTGGATTATGTCCACTTGGAAGCTCTCACTATGGGTTCAGACCTTCACCTTCCACCTCGTACCAGAACTTGAAAAATCTATTTGGCTTGTGGATGATATTCTAAACTTTTGAAATGTTATTGAAAATCCATTTTTGAACAGTTTCTAAAAACAAATGGGTTGCATTGAATGTTTCGAATCTATTTCTGCACCCTAGCTTAAAAAGCTCATGTGATGAAAATGCTTGTCGTTCATCATTTAAATCTGAATGCCCTTTTGTGGAATTTAGTCATGATGTTCTGAAAAATAAACTTTTGCATCTTATTTTTGCATCTTGCATTGTATTCTCATGTTGTTATAGGTTACATGTATTAGAAAATGCATAAGGTGCATTTAGATTATTCAAATGAAAAATTGAAAATTCACTTTTTGCACCCATGTTAGATTTTGCACTGTATTTAGAACTTTCAAATAAAATATGAAATTTTGCATCACATTGCATTTTGCATTGCATACTGCATGTTTTCCCATTATGTGCTTGCATGTTTATATATGCTATGTACCCCCGTCCTTGGAATTTCTAAGACCTAATACTCCTGGCTAAATAATGTTTCATTTGAGTCATCACTGGTGTGTTTCATGTCACACACTCAGGAGGAGTAAATATTTGATAACTGCATCTATGTAGGGGGAGCTGCATTGTTATATGTTCATAAAATTTTTGATATACATGCTAAATCAAATTCACACACTACATGCACAAAATGTGAAAATGAGTGTTAAACATAAGGATATAGGAATTTCTTTTCAACACTCTAGAGATTTTAAACTTAATGCATGAATGTTAAAGAGACAGTTGAGGAAAAAATTACCTGCCTATTTTTGTAGAAAGAATCTTAAAAGAAAATGAATGGCAGAGCAATGCTCAGTCTCACTGAGTAAACTGGATACACATCACCTGAGACGTGATGTAGTTCATGTCTGAAAAGTGTTGTACTCAAGTACCTCTGCTCAAAATGAGGTGAAACGGTTAATACTCTGAGTAACCGGGGAGTCTAGTATGAGCTCCATGTGTCTCCTCGCGTAAAAAGGAGTTATTTGAACTTGATCACTCTTGAAAAATTCTGAATATCAATGTGCTTTACTTGAGTTGAAAAAAATTCTAGTGAAAATTTTTTATGGTAAAACGTAGCCTCCAATACGCTGTTCTCATAAATTGAAGTGCAGTCGGTATAATCTCTCATTGTGTTGATCTGAAAATATGAATATCCATATGGAAACAATCTATTTTCATGTTATTCACTTAAACATCTAGAAATTTGATTTAACATGTATTCAAAAAATCGATTGACTACATTGACTATTGTATAACTCTTCTATGTGATTGCACAATCTTCTAGTTGTTACACATGAACATCCTAGTTGTTTTGACTCTCATGCACCTTTCTTATACATATTCCCTTCTTAAATAAGTAAGGGGGAGTTGTGTTGCATGTATATACACATATCTATTTGGTTACATTGCATGCATTCATATTGTCATCATTTGTATGCATTGAGCTTTATGCATATCAAAAGAAAATTTAAAAATATGACAATCTAAAAATCCAAGAAAAGCTTTTGATATTTCATCTGTTCAGTCTTAAGTCTCCACACCTTCCTGTCTCCATAATCAACAATTGACATCACAAATAATCCACATGTTTTGACCATCTTATCATTGCTTTGATATTGCATCATTTGAACTTCTACAGTGGGCTCTTATTGATTCATGAATTTGTTTTGCTGAAATTTGAACTTCATTATCTTTCTCCCACTTTTTGATCACGTCAAAGGGAGAGAACAATATGATATGTCTGTGTCAGTCATAAAGTTTGTCATCATCAAAAAGGGAGAGATTATTGTGTGCCTTGCATATATTTTTGATGATAACAAAACTTTATGTATGCTTGCATGTATTACATTGAGCATTTGTGTTCTTGATGCTCAAATATGGTTGAGATGGCAAGTGCATTTTTGAGGCTCATACAAGTTATTTTAATGCATGGCTAAGAATGTTGGTTGGGAAAAGTTGAGTTCTTGCTTATGCTTTCATGCATATTGTTCATGGGTTGTTAAACCTTGAAAAATTGAGTTATTTGTGGTTCATGATTTCTTCATGAAGAATTCTGAGGCTCATAGTGTGCTTAAGTTATTCATATAACTTGAAATGGTAAATAATTTAAATGATGCTCATTAAAGAATGTCTAAACTGGTCTTGCGTGTTCTATCGCATGCCTTGATTGACCTTTGAGGAAAATGGTCAAACTACTCATGTGGACTATATGCATCTTATTCATGGATTTGTAAAGATAACACCTGTTCAGATCTTCGATATCATTCATGGTGAAACTTAGTTTCATGATCCCCATCTAATGTGTGAAATGGTTTGATCTTTGGTCAATAGATTGAAGGATGCTAAAAGGGTTCTCATGCTTATCTTTTACTCGTTCTTAATATTTTGTATGTACTTTATACATTTATCATTTGGATTATTGAGCTAAAGTTCTAATCATTTTTCTCATGGTTTTGTAGGTTAAGATCCTTAGTATAAACCCTCCAAGATCAAAGGGGTATGATTACACTGATTAATCTGGGAAATTAAGGATCAAAGGGACTGAACTCTGCATAAAGTGGCATGTCTACAGAGTTCGGTCGACCGAAATGGGCAGTTCGGTCGACCGAAATGTGCAGTTCGATCAACCGAACTGGGCAGTTCGACCGACCAAACTTCCCAGAGCGGGTGGCTTTCAGCTCTGCAGAAGTTCGGTCGACCGCAACTTCCGGTTGACCGATTACGGTGTAAACCCAAAAACGAGGATCCGAAACCCATCTAAACCCAATCCATTTGTGCTCTACTTTTATCCATTTGCCCCTAGGGTTATTATACATATCCTAGAGGGGTTTTTCAAGGGTTTTGTGAAGGGTATATGGGTCTTTTCATGTCTCCTATATATACTCTCATGTGACATACGAATTTGAGAGAGAACCCCATTTGTGCTAACTCTTTCTATCTTGTAGGTGAAGAAAAGGGGGGAAAGAAGGAAGGAGCTCAAGCCAAGGTGGATCTCATCTACTCCAAGGAGTTTCTGGAGCTCGTGGAAGAAGAAGAAAGGGAGCGGATCGACGAGAGGAATAAGAGGACGCAAGAATCTCCATAATGCGATGCAAGAGTCAAGCATCAACATCCATTAGCTTTGGAAATCAAAGGGGGAACAACTTCTACATCCTATTCCTGTCTATTTGTGATGTTTGTCATGGGTTTTATTTCGAGCTGAGCATACTTGAGTATTTGTGTTTATTATCTGAACTAGGAAACACATTGTGTGTGTGTGACTGTCTACGTACGGTTGTGTGTCTATTCTGCTGCGTTTGTTGCAGCGCGTGTGTGTGTGCTGCTGGACTCACGATCTAGAGCGTCTGGGGTTCATCCCCGTTGGTGTTGTGTCTACAGCATGAGGAGAGTTCTCCTCGTGGGGATTTATCCCCGTGTGTGTATGTAGGCGTTGTCCTACGTGTGTTTGGAGCGCTACTCCGTGTTGGGTATTTATCCCCTAGTGAAGTTTTACGGATTTGGTAAGGGGTGGACGTAGGGAGCCCGTCGTGGTCCCGAACCACCTTAAAAATCCACGTGTCCTATGGTTTGCTTTGTGGATGTGTGCTTAATTTTTTAAATTGCTTGAATGTTTGAGTGAGTGCGACGAGATTGAGAGAACTTGTTTATCTTTGCTTAGTTTATTACTATCTATATTATAAAACTTGTTAATTCCACTGAGTAAGTTTTTAATTTGCCATATCGTGTAACGCCCAAGAATTTTCTAGAAATTTTCTAGATTTAAATATAATTATTAAATATTTAAATGAGTTATTAAACAAATTACTATTAGTTAACTCTAACTAAGTAAAGGCCTTCTACTAATAAATAGATTAGGCCCGTTTAATTGAACCCAAAGGACCCAAAAATCCAAGTCCAAAAGAGTTGGCCCATATTCCAGAAGATTAATTTATGGAATTTTGAAATTTAAGTGGATAAATAGGAAAAATAAATGGATAATAGAGGGAAGAATTTCAAACAGTTCAAATTCGATGCCCATGATAGAAAATGGTCTATCGCGAGACCGCATAGTAGTGGAAAATGGTCTAGCATTAGACTGCTAGGCTTTGCAGATTCCGTGAAAGGAGGAGAACGTGAAAAGCTTGAAACTTGGGCATCCAAATCATCTAGGATCGATGCTATCTACTAATTAGATAAGTCTAGAAGGCTTGGGGATCAAATTGAAGACCTAATTAGGACTCTAACTTCGTTCAAATCCATGAAACCTAGCTAAAACCTATAAATAGACCCCAGAATCACCTTGCACGACCCTTAAATTTGGCTCGCGTGGAACTAAGGTAAGGAGATTTTATTTCAGGTAGGTTCTTTAGAATCTTTTATTCACCATACACAGGTCTAACTCCCCTCAAAATTTTGTTCTAGGAGATCAAGTCTACAAGGAGTTAGAGGCTTCCAAAGTTGCTGATCCTACACCAATAACCCAGGAATCTGTGCAACGGCCCAATGAGGATCACGAAAATAGAAGCCCAAAATGAGGTAATTAGATAGAGGTTCTTTAGAAGAAATTGTTCCTTTTAGTATTCTCTTCTTACCCTCAAAATTTTACGTCCTTAGGTCAAGAGAATCAGGAGATAAGGGGAGTGAAGTTGCTGATTTAGCATAGGACGTGCAGAGCTAGGGTTTACTTCCAGTCAGAAATTCCAAGATTTGGCATAAGATCAGAGATAGGTTATCTCATGAAAGGCTAAAACTTTATGTCAGGGATGAAAGCCCTCTGGTTTCAGTTGATTTCATGCACTGTACACCGAGAATTTTATGATTTATTAGGGATTATGCATCTAGTATCATCTTCATGCAAAATTCTTAGCCCTAATTAAGTTAAAAGGAAATTTTCTTGTTTATTACTCAAACCCACGCATATTGTTGGCCTATACTCATTCTATCATGCTGTAGGAGTTTATACATGTTGATTTCCAGACACGATATGTCTTAGATTAATATTTTTATTAAGTTTTCTGTAACATAAGAGGAAACAGTCTTCCTGTAGACCGCTAGAAACCCTAGCGGTCGTACGATAGACCGCTTGGCCCAGTGAAATGGTCCTCCACTAGACCGTTTGAGTTCTAATTTTTGTATTTAAGTTAACCTGAAACTTAATGCAGAATGGCCCTACTTATCTTATAATATGCCTAGTTAATTAAGTCTTTACCCTATTTTAAGTGATGTTTTCATACTCTTGGTTATCCTTACTGATCATTCTAGTGGATTTCATGTTCTTTATGCAATTAGGAATTATTTTTAAACATAGGTTAATTTCATGCCAAACCATATACTCTTATGTTAAATGCATATTTCAAATGTTAAGATGAACGAGATTCACTGTTGATTTATCACTGTTCTCTTCTCATCTCAGAGTCATTTCTATAAGTACATGGCATATACTCCGGTATGTGGCCATTAGTTACACTCTTTGCACGTATAGGCACACCATCTTGGACTTGATAACCTCTCCATTGGATATTCCTTCCAACGTACTAGGTGATCTTATTTCAAGGCCTCCATAAGACTCCTCGAGCCTGGGATTCCCACAAGGACGCCGTGCTGGTTGTACCCTTAAAACCCATTATCTAGAAAAGCACTTACCGGTGTTTTCTGTATTCTGGAACTTAGCGGCCCTCTGGAAGACCGTCTGATTTCTATAAGCGGCCCTTCACTAGACCGCTAAGGGATACTAAACTGTCATCTGCTAGACCGCTAAAGCTCTAGATGGTTTTACTGCATCGATATCATTATTCTATGAAACGGTCCATGAGAATTAGATCGCCAGGCGTGCTAAACGGTCCAGTAATAGACCGCTTGGTTCGTGATTGTGTCTAACCCGAGGTTGGACCTTTGGGGTTGGTTTTCTTGAATTCCTAGATGATCTTAGGATTATCTGGAGTCTCAACCTATGTTAATAAGTTAATGTTAAAGGTATGAAACGCAATGAAAGTACTGTTGTGCTGCCAAATTTCTTCCGTAGCATGATGTCCATTTAAGTCATCCTCGAAACCTCTTGTTCTTAATTGAAGCGTTCTTGCCTTGGTTAGCTTATCATGGAACTATTGTTGAGCTTGTACATTATTGGCCACATTATTGTTATAATCGTGGAAGTAGCTTGATTTATACTTGAAGGTGCAGTTCAAGCACTGATTGTGTTCAAGGGCTCTATGCTAGTCTCCTCGGCTGATTGTCGGAAACATATTGTAAACCATGGGGTATGATGCTACTGGCATCGTATTGCACTGGGAGTACATTCTTTATAAATAAGTGAAAATCCATGAGACTTGAGTAAAGATCCATGTAAATTCATGAAGTACTTGTTACTAAGTGAAGAGTACTTTCTTACTCGTTACATGACTTTCTAGTGCATAGCCTTCATGGTTATGAAAATTACATTCTTGTTTCATTCTTGTTCATGGAAAGGCCAAAATTACATTCTTGTTATATACTTGATCAATCATATTCTCACATCTCGTACTTGATCGTATCTTGTAACATTGATTTTGTTCACGTGTTTTTACCGTATTTGCATGATTTATCTTATTCTCTAGAGCAAAAATGCTAATCACTTAAATTTGCCTTTATCTTGATACGAAGATACCTACTGTGCAAGTGTGCTCATTACCTACTTTCTCAATGTTTTAGGAAGTACAAGTGAATCGGGTTCAGAGTATACAAGTAACGGGTCCGAGAGTGATTGAAGGTCAAAATGAATCGAGAGAAGCCATAGTACCAGATGTCTAGTCGAGTCATCTTGTAATTTTCTATTTTTCTTGGGTCTATGATGTAAGAGTGTTAAGGGTTAAAGATCTTCTGTACTTTGATATTATTGTTATGGAATAAAGTGAAGTTTGGAAAGTTTACTTATGCAATTACTTTTATGTGATTGTCTTGCGCTATGATTATATTGCTGGCTCGAGGCATACTAGCCGACTGTATACATTCCCGATTGTTTCCGCTGTATAATCTTGGGGCGTGACATATCGCGTGGGAGACAATTCAACCCCCCTTCTTGTCCGCTCGCCTACCCAGGGACCAACAGGTTCCACCAATGAATTTACTTTGTTCATGTCTCGCCACATCCCTAAGATGATGGATATGACAGGCACAAGAAATATAAGAGACGCTTGCTCGTGCCACTCAAGGGGATGCCAAGATAGCAGAGCTAGAAGAGGAATTGCGGCGCCGTTCAGATGATGACCTTTGGCGGGATGTCATGGAGCTGAGGATCACCCTTCGACAAGAGAGGGAAGATAGTGGGAGAGAAAGAGATGAAAAAGGGAGGGAAAGAGAAAGAGAGAGGGCCAAGAGATTGGCCGAGAGAGAAGAGAAGAGGGCCCTTGATGAGGACATCCCGTGCCTCGCCATATTTTTTTCAAGTCTTAGCATGCAATTTTTTTCCTTGAGTCTTATCTATGTAATTTTCCTTTTAATTGAGTCAATTAGCTAAGTTAATGGGTCATTAGGCTAGTTTGATCAACTATTGGGCCCAATTAGATGGGCTGGCCCATAGGCGCCCCCCCTTGGACCTAGTGGTCATTTACTTAATTGCTAAGGGTATTTTGGTCATGGGAAAAGTGGGTTGCCTATAAATAGGACCCACCCCCTCTCATTTGGAAGAACACCTTTGGATGAAATTTGGAAAAGAAGAAATCCTCCCCTCTCTTGGATATTTCTCCTCTTGTCTCCCCTCTCTCTTTTCTCTCACTCTCTCTCTCTCTCATCCTCAAGAAGGGGCACCCCCACATCTTCCCCTTCTCTACCCTCCATCTCATATAGGGCCCCCCAACCCCATTTTCAACCCTCCATAACTCCAACCTTCCCCATCTTTCAACCCTCATTAAGTCCAACCTCCCCCAATACTATCACCACCCCATAGAGATTCCCCCCTTCTCCCCAAGTCAATATTCCCCTCCCCCATTCAACCCCAATCACTCCCCCATGACTCTTATAGCCTCCAAGGAGAACTTTCCCCCCCCCTCCCATCACATCCTCCCTCAATCCCTAGGTCTCCATTGATGGCCAACCACTAGAGCCCAAAATTTCAAACAAGCCTCCCCCCTCCCCCCCTGAACCCCACCACCAAATTCGCAGCTCACTCCCACCCCTTGGTAGAACCACCCTCAACACCCCATTTTCCCCTTCCCATAGCTTGGTTTGCCCCCTCCCTGACCCCCTCTCAGCCAGGGACCACCCCAGCCCCTTTCCACCCCATTTCTCCATCTCATCTTCCCCATTTCCCATCTTTTCTTTTGCTGCCACCCATGCAGACATAGCAGTAGATTGGATGCCCTGTTGTAGCGACGCCCCCGCCTTCCCTTATGAGCTTCTAGCGTCAAACCCAGCAACTGAAGATTCTACTCTAAAGTCATTTTCCAACAAGTGGTCATGCACCCTCATCCGAGGTCGGAGTTGGGCAGGAGGCCCATTTTCGTCAGGCTGCGCAGATCGACTCCGACTGAAGATACAGATGATTTGCAGAAACTCCCACGGCTGATCTTCTCAGTTTTCTGGCATGCCCTTTCTTCTGAGGTGATCCTCTTAAAGCCCTCTTTCAGCTCCTAGAAGAAGGAAGCCAATCGCCCACCGGAGCACCCCGTTCTGGCTGTTCTCCCCAGTGTATGCAACTCAGACCCGCCAGATCCAGGTCGAACCTCTCTCTGCTTCCATGGTCACCACGTTCACCTCCAACCTCAGAAGGGAGCCTCGTTAGTTCTTGAGCGTCGCCAGCTCATCCACGGTCAAGTTGGCACCGATTTAGTCTCCATCTGAGTTCGTTGGAGCTCGTGGCAACCTCTGCAGTAGCACGCTGCTACTTTGATCCAGATAGGAGCATTTTGGACCGGCCAGTTCCCAGAGATGCAGCGGCCCTCATCGTTCCCTGTTCGATCCCAAATCTATACGACGTCTTTCTGGGCCAGTCCCGGTCATTCCAACACTGATCCCGCTTCCATAAGTATTCGGTCAAGTTTGTGGTCGCCCGAACACTCGCTCCCTGTCACTCTATCTTGATAGAACCGAAGCAGAGCAGTCCATGAAGACGAGGCTGTAGCACCCCAGCCTGGCCCCCAGACGACCCCCTGATTCTACTGCTGATTGCCACCTCATCTCCGGATGATCTTGCACCAGCCTCGCTCCCAACAGTGCCCTGAGGTGTTCGTGGCACCCTCTTCTTCAGCTTGCAATCCCTGCAGGACCCTCCCCGGCAAAATCGGATTTCCCAATTTTCCCACCCCTCGCCTGGCCGGCTGACCACCCCTCCCTATGAGGAGGTAGTGTTTGACTATAGTTAATTATCCTCTACCCCCTTTTTCAACCCTCTTGCGAGAGGCGTAGTGGTGTAAACTTTTCATTTCAGGTCCAGCGACACCGACGAAGCATGCGGGTGCGTACCCGCACCCCTGCTCGCCCTCGTCTCCGATCGGAGTCTGCCTCTTCAAGCCGGCTAGGTGAACCCCTAACTCTCCATGTTAATTCTGTCATTCACTATCGAATCTGAGCTCCACCAGTGAGGAAGAGAGCGCCCAGCCTCGGCCGATCAGCCACCTCGAGTGGCCATCGTGGGAGTGAGACTGAGTGTTACCCACGCCAGCCAAGGCATGTGGTTTTCCCGTTGTCGTGGGAACATCCATACCTAGGGGTGAGATCCCATCTCGGCCTTGTCCTTACCCCAACCAGCAAGGGTCTGGTCCTCAGACTCGACCTACTATCCCCGAGTCACCCCCGGGGCGGGAAGTGTGCTGTGTAACTTTTCTACGGAATTCGGGTCCGGATCTTCGCTATGGTGCTTGCACATCTACGTCCGAAGGCCCGTCATTGCATCTCCAATGTCCCCTTGGCTGTGCTACATCAAGTGGTATCAGAGCAAGTCATTGACTTATTCTCAGAAGTCAAGTCCTAGGGAACGCTTGCATTAGAGTCATCATCGTGTCACCCTGTGCATCATCACTTCCCCTTTGTATGGCTACCTCATACCGATCCAATTAGTCATCCTCGGCCGTCTCCATGGGGCCCAACCCCCCAAAAAGCTATGCCACTAGGATAAATTGTATCAAAGGCCAAGTGAACACCCTCAAGGAGGACGTCACAATCGCTGTTAGGGTACTTAAACCCATATCTTACCAACTTGGTCGAAACCATGAAAATAGCTCCACACCAAGGGACGTTGAACTCCCTAGCTTTGACGGGTGTTATGACCCGAAAGTCTACTTAGAATGGGAAGCTTCCATTGATCAACATTTTGATTGGAACCCCATGCCCGAAGGGAGCAAAGTGAGGCTTGCCAAAATGCAACTTACCAAAGTAGCAAAAAAATGTTGGCTAATTGTTGAGGGTATTAGGAAGATCCGCGGGCAAGACTTGATTGACACTTGGGAGATTATGAAGGCCAAGCTGAGGAGGACCCACGCGCTCTAACACTCCCCTTCCTACCTGGATAGCCGTAGCTCGAGGAGCACTACAACTCCTCCATTCTCACCCGGCCCACCTAAGGGCACCCCAATGGCCCAAACCCCATCGCTCCCTGCCTATCCTACCCCGGCCATCCCCCCTACACTCCACCACCTAACCCTCTCCACTCTAGCACACTTGGTCCCCACCTCCGCCCGTCCATCTACCCCCATGAAGGACACATCCCTCCAACCTAAACTCCCTCACCCAACCCACTCCCGCTTTCAACCCCAATCTGACCCCTACCTAGGCCTCCGCTACTCCGACTCCCTACCCCAACCCGATCCCACCTCAACCCACCACCCCGGGTGTAAAATACCTCGGTTATCACCACCACACCACCAAAAGACCTTCCCATCCCTTTTGTAGAGGAAACCATGAACCATACACCCGACCACATAGGGATAAACACCCCGGACCCCATCCCCACCTTGAAGGGAACCCATGCCCAAGTCGAGGAAGAAACCTCACATTTCGATCTTCATTCTACACCATCCTCTCTAGTTGGGAGCAAAATCATCATAAGTGGGCCCCTTGTTAGATGGCTAAAGGAGAGTCTGATTCATGCAATCACGGCCCATGCCTACCCTCCCATGGAGCAAAACCTCCCCTTAGTGCCCCTCATCTCCCATCACACTACCATCCAATCCTACTATCATGTAGAGACTTTGGATGATCTTATCAAGGGGTTAGAATGGCAACTTGAGTTCACCGGCATCTTGGCCCTAGGGATCGACCGACCTACAAGCCATAGTCTTATCCACCTAAGTGTCGGTTCCATTACCTCTGTTTGTACAATTGGTTGCTACACTAGTGACCTCCTTTTCTCCCTCCCCACACCCGATGAGCCCGACCTCATCCACAAACTGGAACTTCATGTCTCAGGTAGAAAGCCAAGCCATCCCTTCGAGGCCGACACCCCATCTCCCTATACACTTAAGGATAACCCCTCACACGATGAGGGATTTTTGATGTGCGAACCTATCAGGGATGAACTTGACATCCCAAATCACACCTTCTTTGATCGCTTTGATCCCACTGAGTGGGCGTCGTGGCACCGCCCTATCTCTTTCCCCTCCTACCACACTATCTACCACCCATCACCCACACCCACACCCACATATCCATTTGGCCCAACACCCCTCCTTGGGAACTAACCATATGCCTCCCTATGCTCCTCCCCAATCGAGGAGCCCACCCTGTCAATGGTTCCGCCAGTTGCCACGGGTCCAACCCACATTGGAGAATTTGTAGAGTGGGCTTTCATTTGTCAGGGAATAAAAGAGACCTACCTCATCAAAGACCCAGGCCGCATAAGGGAAGCACCCCATCACAAGATTTCCACCTTCCTGGACCCATTTAATCCTCACAATTGGAAGCTCCAAGGCCAACCCATATCCCTGCACATGGAAGATGTCCCCTGGGTAGGAACACGTGTGTCTTGGCATACCTTATCATTTGGCATGGATAGTGAGTCGAGCCGTCCCATATGTGTCATGCATACTTTAATTCTATTGCATGATTTGTCCATATTATGGTGTATCGGCCCTCCCCATCCATCATCCTCAAAATGGGCCTTGTGCATGATAGGAACACTCATGGATGTCCTTGTCCCCTGGCATTTTCCAAATACATGCATGATAGATCCACATTTTGATGCCTCGGCCCCGCCATGCTAGTCAAAATCAATGTGAAGTTAAAGCATGATAGGTCCAAATTCGGTTATCCCGGCCCATCGATAGAAACCATGCATCTCGTTTCACCCTTGAATTCCACATGCCGCGAGCACTTTGGTAAGGTCAGCCTAAACTCGAAATGGCAGGTCAGTTCCCTTGAGCGGCCCCAAGAGTTCCATGAAGATGACTCTGGGATGGTGAGGATTAAGAGGCCCTTCTCGAAGGTGTCCTCAGCGATGAGAGTCCGAGGTAACAAACCCTTCAAGGTCTTGAGGCGTAAAGGCAATCACGAGTGGGATCTTCCCATGGATCATAGAGTTACCCCTATTGGCAATGCGGTAGACCTCGTGCCCCATATGGGCCCTGCGATGGTGCCTAGTGAGGACATTGAGCTTAACCCACACCTTGTGAGTGACCCTACCCTTGAGGGTTCCACTTCAACCTTGAGTGCCAGGCGAGAGCAACATGAAATGATACTGGATGAATAGGTTCCATTACCAGGATAGGGCATTGGAGCGCTACCATGCTGGGCGGAAGGACTGACCTCCACTGGAGGCCCTACTACGGCTCGACGTGGGAGTGGCAGATCAGCATTCATGGCGGTACAACTTTACTCGATGGAGTCGAGTTCTCCACACCGCGGGGGTATGATGAGGACATCCCATGCCTCGCCATATTTTTTTCGAGTCCAAGCATGTAATTTTTTTTCCCTTGAGTCTTATCTATGTAATTTTACTTTTAATTAAGTCAATTAGCTAGGTTAATGGGCCATTAGGCTAATTTGTTTAGCTATTGAGCCCAATTATATGGGCTGGCCCATAGGCGCCCCCCCTTGGACCTAGTGGTCATTTAGTTTATTGCTAAGGGTATTTTGATCATGGGAAAAGTGGGTTGCCTATAAATAGGACCCATCCCCTCTCATTTTGAAGAACACCTTTGGATGAAATTTGGAATAGAAGAAATCCCCCCCTCTCTTGGATATTTCTCATCTTGTCTCCCCTCTCTCTCTTTTGTCTCACTCTCTCTCTCTCATCCTCAAGAAGGGGCGCACCCCCCTATCTCCCCCTTCTCTCCCCTCCACCTCATCAAGGGCCCCCACCCCCATTTTCAACCCTCCATAACTGCAACCTTCCCCATCTTTCAACCCTCATTAAGTCCAACCTCCCCCATCACTATCACCACCCCATAGAGATTCCCCCCCTCTCCCCAACTCAATATTCCCCTCCCCCATTCAACCCCAACCACTCTCCCATGACTCTTATATCTTCCAAGGAGGACTCCCCCCCCCCTCTCCCATCACATCCTCCCTCAATCCCCAGGTCTCCATTGATGGCCAACCACTAGAGCCCAAAATTTCAAACAAGCCTCCCCACCTCCCCCCCTGAACCCCACCTCCCCCCCTGAACCCCACCACCAAATTCGCAGCTCATGCCCACCCCTTGGCAGAACCACCCTCAACACCCCATTTTTTCCTTCCCACAGCATGGTTTGCCCCCTCCCTGACCCCCTCTCAGCCAGGGACTACCCCAGCCCCTTCCCACCCCATTTCTTCATCTCATCTTCCCCATTTCCCATCTTTTCTCTTACTGCCACCCAAGCAGACATAGCAGCAGATCAGACGCCCTATTGCAGCGATGCCCCCGCCTTCCCTGAGGAGCTTCTACTGTCAAATCTAGCATATGAAGATTCTACTGTGAAGTGGCTTTCCAACAAGTGGTCGTGCACCGTCATCCGAGGTTGGAGCTGGGCAGGAGGCTCGTTTCCGTCAGGCTGTGCAGATCGACTCTGGCTGAAGATAGAGACGAGTTGCAAAAAGTCCCGCGGTCACAATTCTGAGTTTTCTAGCATGCCCTTCAGTCGAGCCGATCCTCCCACAGCCCTCTTTCAGCTCCAAGAAGAAGGAAGCCAATCGCCCACTGGAGCACCCCATTTTGGCTGTTCTCCCCGGTGTGCGTAGCTCAGACCCGCCAGATCTAGGTCGGACCTCTCTCTGCTTCACTGGTCACCACGTTCATCTCCGACCTCAGAAGGGAGCCCCGTCAGTTCCTTTGCATCGCCAGCTCGTCCACGGTCACGTCGGCACCAGTCTCGTCTCCATCCGAGTGTGTTGGAGCTTGTGCCAACCTCTGCAACAGATCGCTACTACTCTGATCTGGATAGGAGCATTCCGGACTGGCCAAGTTCCTAGAGCTGCAGCGGCCCTCATCGTTCCCCGTTCGACCCCAAAATTATACGACGTCTTTCTGGGCCAGTCTCGATCATTTCACCACTGATCCCACTTCCAGAAGTATCAATATGAGTTCATGGTCGCCCCAACACTCGCTCCATGTCACTCTTTCCTAACAGAACCGAAGCAGAGCAATCCGTGAAGGCGAGGCTATAGCACCCCAGCCCGGCCTCCGGATGACCACATGATTCTACTGTTGATTGCCACCTCATCCTCAGACGATCCTACACTGGCCCCGCTCCCAACAGTGCCCTGACGTGTCCGTGGCACTCTCTTCTTCGGCTTGCTATCCCTACAGGACCCTCCCCGACAAAATCGGCTTTCCCAATTTTCCCACCCCTCGCCTGGCCGGCTGACCGCCCCTCCCTGTGAGGAGGTAGTGTTTGACTGTAGTTAATTATCCAATACCCCTTGTTCAACCCTCCTACGAGAGGTGTAGTGGTGTAAACTTTTCATTTCAGGTCCAGCGACACCGAGGCAACGTGCGGGTTCGTACCCGCGCACGTTCCCTGCTCGCCCTCATCTCCGATCGGAGTTAGCTTCTTCAAGCCGACTAGGTGAGCCCCTAACCCTCCTAGTTAATTATATCATTCACTATCAAATCGGACCTCTGCCGGTGAGGAAGAGAGTGCCCAGCCTCGGCCGATCAGCCACCTCGAGTGGCCATCGTGGGAGTGAGAGCGATTGTTACCCACGCCCGCCAAGGCACGTGGCTTGCCCGTTGTCATGGGAACATCCATACCTAGGGGTGAAATCTCCTCTAGGCCTTGTCCTTACCCCAACCAGCAAGGGTTTGGTCCTCAGACTCGACCTACCATCCCCGAATCACCCCGGGGGGGGGGGGGGGGGAGGCTAGGGGAAAGTGCGCTGTGTAACTTGTCTACCGAATTCGGGTATGGATCTTCGCTATGGTGCTTGCGCGTCTAGGTCTGAGGGCCCATCATTGCATCTCCGCTGTCCCCTTGGCCGTGCTACATCAGCCTTGGAGGCTCAATTATTTAAGCTCCGAACCAATCTCGGTCTTGCCGAACAGTGGCTGAGGGATGGTGAGGAGCGCTACCGAAGAGCACGCGAGCGCGACTTTCGTGTTAGCAGTTTTTTTACCGCTCCCATAGAACGATGGCAGAGCAAGGAGATAGAAAGAGGAGTGCAGGGTGGTAGGAGTATCACTTCGCATGGTTTGATGACGCCCTCTAAGGCTCCTAACCCGGGGAGTGGTGAGAGAAGCGATGCTGGGAGAGATGGTGAGACTTAGAACGAGATTATGTACTCGCCCTCAATTATGAGAGATTTCAATAAATAAAAGAATGTTGAGTTTCTGCTTCTTCTCTTACTTTCAACCTTGCACACACCAATCAAACAAGACAAGTCAACTTTTCTGTTTTGGCTTGGCCCCCTGCTCGATAAGTGGGACTAGCCTTGATAGCGGGTCAAGGGGCCAAGCCTTTATCAATTAAGGCGAAAGCAAGAAATGCGATGCGACACCCAAGCATGCAAATATGAGTGGGAAATTAAAAATGTAGCACACGAATGCAGTCATGCACGATGTGATTTTTTTTTTTAGTTTTTTGTATATATATATATTTGTGGTTTTGTTTCTTTTCCTTTTCTTTTTTTTGAAGTTTTGCTCTTTTGGGGGGTTTGATGTTTAAACACGAAAGACACTCACTCTAATAACAACCGGCTTGGTTCTTGGATCAAAGGCGTTTACTTATCCACAAACGGTTCTTAAATAGCTCAACGTAGGGTTAACATACTTGATTTGTTACTCCCACTCAAGGTCTCATTCGGTGGCGTCCTCCTCAGTCTGCTTCTACCATCCCTTGAGTTCGGGGAGCACCGCTTAGGGAGGAAGAAAGAAAATGTTTAGGAAGTTCACGAGAGGGTTCAAGAGACCCCAGAAGATATCCCTCCCCTACCCTATCACCTGTTGGGGTTCGGTCCTCGGCTAGTGGGGTTTATTTTATTTTTTCTTCCCCTTGCCGCCTTTTGAGATCCCTACGGCAAGGGTTTGCTTTCGTGGCGACTTTGCCCCTTTTTGAGACATGACCAGTTTTTTTTTGTTGTTTGTTTTATCGCGGGGACTTTGCCCTTTCCAACATGTGTCCAGGGTATCACATTTTTTTGGGGGGGCACTTGTGCTGAGGCTTCCTCCTACTAGGGTGGTGGTCAGGTTCAGTAGTCTAGCCCAAGGTCTCGCTCCCTCGTCATGAACCGAGAAGGAGAGAATGGGTAGCACCCTACACCCTCAGTCCGACTTTAGCTTTCCTCAGATTTTGCACCATTTGCTTCCGAGAGTGGAGTGTGAGTGTGTGCGTGAGTTAACCCTGACTTAGAATACAAAGACCGAAGAGTGAATTTCCAACTCTAATGGTCCTTGTACCATGCCAGTCGTTACACCTATTTAAGGGTAGTACTTTTTAATATAAAGCCCATTCCACGAGTGGGATAGCTCGATCTCCCCGGCATTGACTAGCATGTAGGCATGATGCACAACCTGAATCACATACGATCCTTCACAATTGGGTTGGAGTTTAGAACGCGGCCCACCAGGTTTTAAAAAATTTCTTTTCATCACCATCTCACCGACTTTGAATTTTCTATCGATGACCTTCTTTTGATAAAAATGAGCGAGTCTATTTTGGCAAACACGTGCATGCTTGGTAGTGGCCAATCGCTTCTCATCTAAGAGTTCTAATTGGGCAAGGCGGGAATCACGACATTTATCGAGGGGAAGTTCCTTGTCCAATTGTACTCTGAGAGAAGGAATCAGAGTCTCGTACGGGACTACCGCCTCCATCCCATAAGTAAGGGCGAATGGAGTTTGTCCAGTGGGAGTACGGATTGAAGTGCGATAGGCCCATAGAGCTTCGATAAGCTTTTCTGGCCAATCTAAAAATTTATTAGACTCACGTTTTCTTTATGATTTTGATCAATGTTTTATTGGTGGCTTTTTCCTGGCCATTTCCTTGTCAATAATATGGTGATGAATGATGCAATGCAATCTCATACCTTTTCCAGAGGTCCTGGGAAATGAATTACGGTCCGTTGTAAGTGATGATAGTGCACGGGATGCCGAACCTGAAGATGATGTTCTTCATGATGAACTTGCAAACTGTTGACGCTTTGATCTCCACGTAAGCTTCGGCTTCGGCCAATTTGGTGAAGTACTCTGTTGCAGTAAGGATGAAGGATTTTTACTTGGTGAGGGAGTTAGGATCACCGAGAGGACCAATTATGTCGAAAGCCCACATGGAGGAAGGCCATGGGGAGGATACTGGATGAAGCAAGGAAGATGGGGAGTGAATTTTGTTCGCGTGAAGTTGACCCTTAACACACCTACGGACATAGACAACACAATCTTCTTCTATGGTGGGCCAGTAAAAGCCTTGCCGAATGATGTTCTTAGCAAACATCTGGCTATTTACATGGCCACTGCACACGCCAGAGTGTGCTTCCTTGACACATTTCTAGACCTCATCATCATCAAGACATCGTAGAAGCACACCAGTAAGGCTTCTTTTGTATAGCACTCCTCCAATCAACGTGTATTTTTGGGCCACTCTTCTTATGGCTTTCTTGTCCTCTGACGTGGCCTCTTCCGGGTAGGATTGATCTTTGCAGTATTCGGCAATTTCATAAAACCATGGTTTCTCCTCGTCAACTAGTTCTTCTTCCAGTTCTAGCAACATGATTTCCCTTTTTTGAATAATTTCTCCCCCCTTGCGCCTTCCTTGACATTTTTTTCTTGATCCTTACGTAGGAAGCGTCGTGGACAGCAGGGGCGAGACGCTTGTAGATAGAGATGTACTCAAACCATCTACCCAAAGGGAACCTTAGGGATGATGCCAATGAGGCAAGGGCATCGGCCAGAATATTCTGGTCACGAGGGACATGGACAAAGATCAGCTTGGTGAATAGTTTGGCAAAAGCAGCAGTAAGTTCTTGGTAAGGCTTGAGCTTGGGATCGCGGGTGCGGTATTTGGTGAGCACCTGGTGAAGAATGAGTTGACTATCACCTATAACTCATAATTTGGTGATACAAAAAGAATGGGCAGCTTCCAGGCAAGCTAGAAGGGCCTCATATTCAGCTATGTTGTTGGTAACCGGGAATGCGAGCTGATATGCCAGTGGGATGGTAACACCTTCAGGTGATAGGACGAAAATGTTGATTCCCTTCCCTTGGGAATTCAGAGCTCCACAATCAAAATGTAACATCCACATGTGATCATCCGATTGGTTGATGGACATTAGTTCCTCATCTGGAAACTTTGACTGGACAGGGTCAAACCCTGGGAGAGGATGGTGAGCGAGGTGCTCGGCTATAGCATAGCCTTTAATCACCTTTTGCTTAATATAGGTGATGTTAAACTGGGAAAGGAAGCTTTGCCAGCGTGTTAGCCTATCAGTGAGGATATATTTTTTCAGAAGGAACTTGATAGGATTCATCCGAGCAATCAAATTGACTTCATGAGCCAGGAAGTAGTGTTTCGATTTCTACAGCACCCAGACGAGGGCGACACTGGTCTTCTCCATGGCCGTGTACTTCTGCTCACAAGGGTTGAGAAGTTTAGACAAGTAATAGGTTTCCTGTTCCTTGCCCTCTTCATTGGTTTGTGCGAGGGTGGCTCCCACAGAGTCATCCAGGACTGAGATATAAAGGATCAAAGGTTTGTCTGTGGTGGGTGGAATGAGAACAAGCGGACTTGATAGATAATCCTTTAATCCTTCGAAAGTTTTTTGGCACTTAGCATCCCAACAGAACTAGGTTCCTAGTTTGGTCAATTCATAGAAAGGTCTGCACCTTTGTGAATGCTAGAACACAAATCGACGAATAAATTGCAACCACCCAATTAAGCCTCGAACTTTTCTCAGATTCTTCGGAGGTGGCATATCTCTGATCGCCTTGGCCTTATTGGGATCTATCTCAATACCCCTTTTACTCACGATGAAGCCCAATAATTTACCTGATGAAACACCGAATGCACACTTCTGTGGATTCATTTTTAGTTGGAACTCCCTCTATTTTTGCAACACCTTAGCCAGAACTTCGGGGTGTTCTACCCTAGTCCTTGATTTCACCAGCAAATCATCCACATACACCTCCAAATACACATGCATCATGTCATGAAATATTACCATCATAGCCCTTTGGTAAGTAGCTCCAGCATTCTTCAACCCAAATGGCTTGACTACATAACAATAAGTTCCCCAGGGTGTGGAGAATGATATTTTCTCCTGATCCTCTTCTGCCAAGCGAATGTGATTGTATCCCAAAAATCTATCCATAAATGAGAGAGTTTCATATCCTGCCGTGTTGTCAATCAACACATCAATGTGAGGCAAGGGGAAATCATCCTTTGGACTCACGTTGTCACGCCCCGGGCCTTTATTACAGTGAAAGACTCACTCAGGGAGCGCGAACAGCCGGCATAGTAAGCTTCTTGCAAGCAAGAATAACCAGAGCGCAAGACAATAACACTATTAAATGCAATTGCACAAGATTTAATCAACATTCAACTTTACTTCATAATGCTCAATATTCAAGATACAATCACTAATTTGATTTTCATTCTACTAGACTCAAGAAATAGGAAAATTACATTGACTCAATCTAGACATTATAAACTTCCTATGTCTTCACTCTTGAATTAACAACATTCAATCGCTCTCGGACCCGCTACTTGAATCACCCGAATCCGAATTCGAACTATTTCCATCTCCTAAAAAACATTGGAAATAGGTAATGAGCAGACTTGCCCAGTAGGTATCTTCGCATCAACATGAAGGCACTATTAAAGTAATTAACATTTTAGCTCTAAAGAAATAAGGTAAAATCATGGGAATGCGAATCAATCATGCGATCAAACCATAGTTACGAGATAATCATGTAAGATAGAATGATCAAGAATGAACTATCAAGAATATAACATGAACATGATATTGGCCTTCTATGAACAAGAATGTAACGAGATCGTACTAGCAAGCCACATATTCATCACCCTAGTCTCTTTTGAGTACATAGTTCATGAATTCCTGTGGAATATCAAGCAAGAAAGTCATGCCGTGCCGTGGATCTTCACTTATTTATAGAAATAGTACTCCCAGTGCAATGCGACGCCAGTAGCATCATACCCCATGGTTTATAAAATAGTACGTTTTCGGCAATCAGCCGAGGGGACTAGCATAGAGCCCTTGAACACAATCAGTGCTCGATCGCATCTTCAGTTATAAATTAAGCTACTTCCACGCAGTATAACAGTAAAGTATGGCCAAGAATATAGCACTTCCAATAATTCCATGATAACTAAAATCAATGAATGAATGCTTCAACATAAGAATGTAGGAGTCAAGAAATAGACTTTAAACAATGTCATGCTCATAGAAATAAATCGACAGCATAACGGTATTTTCCTTAACTTCCATTACATTAGATCAATTTAAGCAATATGCCAAGTTCTAGATCATCAAGGTTTGTCTAGAATCATTGGAATATCAACCCTTGGTCAAACCTTGGGTTAACATAAACAAGCTATGTAACGGTCGTTTACTGGGCCGTTACACTATGTAACGCGCCATTAATGGGCCGTTACGATGATCAAAGTCCAGAAAGATAAAAATAGACTCAGAGGAATGTGACGGTTTGGCACTGGGCCGTTACGTGAGCCTGACGGTCCAGTTCAAGGCCGTTACATTTCAAGAATCAGAAACCATGATAGTGTATTCTAGTTATTGGGCTTTAATGGTACAACCAACTCGGCGTCCTAGTGGGAATCCCAGGCTCGCGGAGAATTACGAAGGCCTTGAAACAATGATGTCCTAGTCCATTGGAAGGAATAGCCAATAGAGAGGTCCTCATGTCCAAGATTGTGTTCCTATAGTGCAAAGTGTGAACTAATGACAACACACCGGAATATGTGCCATGTACTTATAGAATTGACTCTATTGACAGAGAGAGATACATATACTCAAATTTGAAAATCATAATGAAAACTCCGTCAATACAATGTTAAAAAGTCATACTTTATAATACAAAACTATATACTTTGGCTTCATTAACATAACACAAGTAAAAGTGAGATAACAAACCATGCAATACCTATCATGAATAATCAAATAACCTTAAAATCACATGATCAGGATAAAACTTAGGTAACTAGGCTTAATAATAAGCAAAATTGGCAAGTTATATTCTGTCTAGGGTTGACAGAGCATAGACTATAACGGTCTGGAGATGGGGCGTCATAGTGAATGTGACGGTTAAGATCCAGCCGTTACATGAATGTAATGTGTTTGTCCAAGCGCGTTAGAATCAACAGTGTAGTTCAAATACCACAGAGTTTGTAACGGTCTGTCGTAGGGCCGTTACATGAAATTGACGGTCCTTCTGTGATGCGTTACAGAATCTGCTAACAGAAACTAGATAAAACATAAAGAGATCGATTCATATCATGTCTATAATTGAAATACCGACGCATGAATGATATGCAATGAACACCATGTACGACCCTTGAGGGATTGACCTAACTTTCTTGACTTCGCCGGCGACTGCGCCGGCCATGGTGGACCATGGGGTTCTTCATTGCCCCCCCCTATGGTCATTCCTCCGTCCTCCTCTGTCCTACCACCGGCCCCGTCAATGCTTAAGCCATCTCCTTTGGTGCATTCCATCGCGGATGTCTTGGCTTCCTCCCTGCCACCTCTTTCCGTGCGTGGCCCGATTCATGCACCTGCATCAACGGACAGCGGAGAGCCAGCAGTTTTCTTCACAAAGGATGAGTTAGCACAAAGCCTTCTTCCTTTCGAATACACCATCGTTGCTCGAACGCCCCGCGGAAGACCAGCTTTTCCTGATATTAGAAGCCATCTCTCTAATCGCTGCACCTTCAAAGAAGATTTCATTATAAGTGCTCTGGATACCCGTCATCTTCTATTGAGGTTTCGTAACTACGAAGACTACTTGCAAGTTCTCCTGAGGGGATCCATGTATGTTCAAGGAAGGCTATTTCAGTTCTTCAAGTGGACTATGGACTTCTCACCGGACACAGATTCTCCTATTCTACCGGTGTGGATTTCTTTTCCAGGGCTGCCGGTCAACTTCTTCTTAGAACACATGCTTCGATCGATTGCTGGCAACATTGGTCGAGTTCTGAAGATTGATCCTACCTCCCTGAACCTATCAAACACTGCTGCAGCTCGTGCTTGTGTCAAACTTGATATTTCCAAATCTCATCCCTCTCGCATATGGATTGGATTCTCAGGGGGTGGTGCTTGGCAAGAAATATGCTACCAGGAGCTTCCTCAGTACTGCCTCAATTGTTCCAAAATTGGCCACTCAATGTCTTCTTGTAACTCATCTGAGAGATTGGCAGTGCCCCAAGTTGCTACAAAGCCCTCTATTCCTAAGCAATGCTGGAAGCCAGTTTCATTGGTACAGGCTTTGGCCCATCCTAAGACTACACACGAAGCAATCACCTCCTCTTCTGCCGGAGAACTGGGAAATTCTGAGGATCTGCTTTCACATATCAACCCTGAGAATTTAACTGCTTTGCCTGCTCGGAAGACCACCTCAACTATTCTCAGTCCTTCTCAGGATTTGTCAGTTCTAGGGACTATTTCAGCGGATTTGGAGTCTGAGCCTAATAATATCCCTACACTAGCACCCATGGAGCCCCCTTCATTCCAAAAGGCTGACTTTGTTGGCGCTATCGCCCCTGTACCAGAATTAGCTATTGTTGATGCTCAACGGATCCCCAAAGGAAAAGACAAGATGTATGAGAATGGCTTTCTTCACAAAAGTTAGCAATTTGATAATATTCTTATGTCTACTAACGAGCTGTCTACAAACCATCCACCTTTGGATGGCAATTATCCTGGCTTTTCATGTCCTAAATCACCAAAGAAGCTCCGAGCTGCCAGAAAGGACATTGCTCAATCTGCCTCCATCAATAATGCTCGGGTCATGCAAAAAGGCCAGTTTGGGGTCCTTACCAGGTCAATGCAGAGGATTGGTTCCACGGGTAATCTCCATAACATTCAACATTAATTATGTCTATTCTTGTATGGAATATTCGTGGTATAGGCAATGAAATTTCTCAAGGTAGAGTGAAATTCCTCTTGAAATCTCATAATGTTAACTGTCTTGTTCTGTTGGAACCCAAAATTCATGTTTCAAAAATGGATAGAATGTGTAAAAAGTTAGGGATGGACAAGGCCCTTGCCAACAGTGATGATAGTGCTCATATCTGGATTATGTGGAGAGCACCTCTGGAATTCTGTGCTATCTGTAGGGATGATCAGCAACTTACTGTTCTCCAAGGTGCTCCATCCCTACCTCAATTTTATCTTACCAGTGTTTATTCTAAATGTTCCAGAATTGAAAGACAACTACTATGGTCAGCTTTGATCAACTGTCATGCTATTACCTCTGGGCCATGGCTGGTGACTGGTGACTTCAATTGTATTTTGGACACTGATGAAAAATTAGGAGGTAACCCTCCAGACCTTAATGCTATTTCTGAGTTCAAGGATTGTATTCAAGACTGTGAACTTATGGAAGCTGGTTATAAGTTTACTTGGCACAATAACCAATCGGGCAGCAGAGGCATCTGGGCTAGACTGGACAGAACTCTGTTTAATTCTGATTGGCTCAAAGCCTTTCCTATCACAGTAGAACACCTTTCGATAGAAGCATCTGATCATGCTCCCCAGCTCATTAAGATGCCTTCGTCTAGCAAAGTCAAAAGCAGATTTATCTTTCAGAAAATGTGGACCTTTCACGAAAATTTTTTAGAAGCTGTTGAACTGAGTTGGAACACTAGTCCTATTGCCACTTTGCCACTCTCAACTATATACCTAAAATTGAAACATCTTAAGAACATGCTTGTGGGTTGGAATAAACATGTATATGGTAATGTGCACTTGAACCTTGTTGCTGCTGAAGACCAGGTGCTGAGGACTGAATTCAACTATGACCTTGACCCTCTCCGGTAAATCTTGCAGCTCTCAATAAAGCCAAGTCCTGTCAATCTAATTGTTTGTTACAACAAGAAGTTTTTTGGAGACAGAAGTCGAGAATTAAGTGGCTCAATGAAGGTGACAGAAATACCAATTTTTTTCACATGAACACCATGGCTAATAGAAGAAAGCACACTATCCCTCAATTGAAGACTTCCAATGGCAGCCTGACCTCAGACCATGATTAAATGAAATATATTGTTGTTGAACATTTTAAACAGGCCTTCACTTCCCAGTCTCATCACATTGATGCAAACATTCTGGATTGCATTCCACCATTAATCTCAGCGATGGATAATGATCTACTGTGTGGCTGTAGCAACCCTGATAAATGAATATTTGAAATGAATTAAAACATATATATTATAGAAGTAATACAGATAATAATCATAGGGTTAATTGGATGAAATAAAACATTTTACAAATAACGCCTCTTAGTAAGGCGTTAATTTAAAAAGAAACGCCTCTATATATGGCGTGACTAAAGAAAGGACGCCCTCACCTGACGGCGTCAAAACCCAACGCCAAAAAAGGGTAAGGACAAGAAACGCCCCTGTCTTGGGCGTGTTTTAAAAATAAAGAACGCCCTTATATAAGGCGCTTCTTAAGAAACGACCTGAACAAGGTCGTTAATTAAAGAATCGACGCCCTGACCAAAGGCGTTAATTCCATTCGAGTTCCGTTCAACACGGGAGCTTATCCAGGGAAGGATTATGTTAATCCAGTAAGTATTTAATAGGGCAAGGACTCTATATTGGAAGCATTACTTCTACTAGAACACTAACCTTAACAGGACGTCCAAAATCCTATAAATAATCTTGATCGAACAAACCCTAAACCTATTTGGACGATCGAACCACACAGGTACGTGAAGAACATATCTTCTTCTTCTTCTTCTTCTTTTCCTTATGAACATAATAGCAGTTCATATAAGTTTCTCTTTGCTTCGGTTACATGAAGAACTAATAGTTCTTCATCCTCTTTTCCTCTTACAGGTTGAGGACGCAGCAGCATAAGTGAAGAACAAGGTAACGTTCTTCTAATCTCCTCTGTTCTGATAGGTGAAGAAATTAATAAATGTTTCTTCTTCTGTTCCTGTAGGAGTACAGAACCGAAGAACAAGGGTTCTTCATCAAAGCCATCAGCCAGTAGCTGCCATCTTAAACAGAGCATCGATCCCCTTTTCCGAAACCTTCACGGTTCAATCTTCGGATTATCACAAGGTAGGATTTTCTCAAGATACTGTAGCCCAAATGAAATTAATGCAAGATATATATAAGCATGTCATGCATACGGTTATTATAGTTTCCATGCGTTTTTCTGAAATATTTTGAAAGAGAGCCCCTGTCAAGGGCGCTATTTCACATGAAACGACCCTTCCCAGGTCGTTACTTTAATATCTAACGCCCTGTACTCAGGCGTTAATTTTTTTAAACCGTTAATCACCCACCTTAAGAACTGATTATCTATGAAATCATGATTATAAACAATGCATGATCCTCTGTCTTCAACCTGCTAACGTTACTGTCCTGATATTATCTTCGTTCCTCTGTTATCTTGAAATTATTACTGTCCTTCAAATTTCCTGCAGAAACTTTAAGTAACGACCTTGACAAAGTCGTTTTCCACATGTTAACGCCCTACCATAGGGCGTAAATTGAAAAGACACGCCCCTTCATAGGGCGTTTATCGGTCAAAATCCTGAAATACATATATTCTGTAATATAGAGTTAAACAGTAACGCCCCTTGCCAGGGCGTGTTTTAGACAAATCGTGAAAAATTATTAATATTCTGTCAAAAATATAAATAATGAGACGCCTGCTACTGTAGTCGTCAACTCTTTAAGAAACGACCCCGTCCAGGGCGCGTTTTAGATAAATTACTGAATTATTGAAAATTCTGCAAAACGGAACATATGTAAACGCCCTTATGTTAGGCGTTACTTACTTGAGAAATGACTTGACCTAAGTCGTTATTTTCTGTAAACTGATTTTTATCATGATTCTATAACCGATGGTTTCATATTATACATATACGTATATATCGGCACTATTCTCCACTCCGTGAGTATAGTCCCACTTTTCACGTTGTTTCATCGATCACACTCAACTCTCATTGACATACAAGCTCTCCATTGGACATTCCGTTCCTTTGGACTAGCGAGTTAGTCATAGAGACCTCCGTAAGACTCCTCGTAGCCTTGGATTCCCTCAAGGCCGATTGAGCTGGTTGTACCCTAAAAACCCATTACACGATCCTTGCCATGTCAATCTAAAGAAACATGGCATACCGGCCCTTATGATCATACAAAGAGTATATCATAAGAAATTCTTAATGGGATGATGATATCATGCCATATCATGTCATTCTTGTAAACCTCAATTCTATGATAAGAATGAGAGTATCTTACCTTTGATATACTGTTCATGTGGACCTCAATTCTATATAAAGAATGTCCATATTGATTTGTCATGGTACCCAAGTTAAGGGAACCATATTCTACCTAGTTTTGTCGATATCGTGATTATACCGTTATTATCGATCTATGTCCTTTGTCATATTTTGGACTCTATTCTATCCAAGTTGTCATACATGTCTACAAGCTTGATTATTGAAATTCTATATTGGCTATATAAACAAGAGTGGATGTCAAAAATACATGATAAATGCCTGCGCATATAGGGCCCGATCTGGTCCTGGGAGGAGCACCCGAAAGTACTTGTGCCCATGGGAGTTAAAATGATAAGGTATCTGGCATTATACCGAGTACTTGACTTGCTTGATTGGACATTCCACACACATCTTGTACTTGAAATCGTACTTGACTTGACATGAAATGCGTGGCCCGAAAAAGGGTAATTTACTTGCTTGATATATGATAGCCAAAGTTCTTGACATGACTTGTTAAACGTACTTGCTTGAATATCTTGAATAAACTTGTTATCTTGTTGAAAGTTCATGATTAAGTTCATCTTATGTCCTTGATATTACATTCTCTCTATCTTGTCGTTTTATGCGAGCATGCATAGCTTTATCGCATTCATGAAAATGTAATTACTTAAACCCCTTGCTAGTACTTGAGATATAATTTCCTACTGAGCGTTCGCTCATCCCGTTTGTCCCTTTTTACTTTTCAAGTAAGTCCGACGACGATGGAAGTCAATCAGATGGGAATGGTCATGAGTGAAAGTGCTAGAGCTGCTTAAGTGTCATCTAGTCTTTTCTATAGTTTCTTGAGTCAACTATATACTTTTCTTTTTATTAAACAGAGTATTGGATTTGTAATAGTCTATTATAAAGGAATAAGGATTGGGTTATCTTGCTATTTTGCGCATCTCTGTCTTTGTGTCGAATACACGACCACTCTGATTGACATGATTGATATAGACACGTCGCGCACCTCCGGGTATCTTCCGCGCTCGGGGCGTGACAGTCTTTGTGGTATCAGAGCCTAGGGTATTCAATTCCTAGGAAAAACCCAAGTCCAAGGATAAGTTTGAACCTTTCAACCAGTGAGATTGGGTAGAACCAAGGGTTAAGAGTCAATAAGTCTTTTAATAAGATCACAATGATATAATACTAACGTAGCTATTGTAATTGTAGGATAATGGCTGCCGAACGTGCTCAATGGCGCAACATGCAGCGTACCCTCCAAGGGATGACTCAAGTGCTACAACAGGTAGCACAAGGTGGTGCTCCACGAGCTGGAAGCTTACACCAAGCATTTAAGAACATGAATCCCCTGAAGTTCATGGGATCGACCGATCCGGACGATGCCGAGCATTGGGTTCGGGAAACCGAACGCATATTCCGTGTCATGCAATGCACGGATCAGGATAAAGTTCTATTAGCTACATTCCAGTTAGAGAAAGATGCTAGGTGTTGGTGGGAGTCTATTGAAGCAACCATCGATCCTACTCAAGTAACATGGGAAGAATTTGTGGAATACTTCAATGCTAAATATTTCTCGGACCGAGTCCAAGAAAAGAAGGCTGCAGAATTCGCTGCATTAAAGCAACGATCCTTATCATTAGCAGATTATGAAGCTCAGTTCTCCAGGTTGTCTAAATATGCTAAGCATCTTATTAGCACGGAAAAGATGAAAGCCCGTAGATTTCTTAATGGGCTTAGGCCCCACTATATTACTCAACTGGCGCCTATGGACATCCAAGTTTATTCTGAAATAGTGCGCCGAGCTCAATTACTTGAAGATGCCACGGAACTATCTGATAGGATCCGTGGAAAAGACAAGAAGGAACAAGTTACGGGTTCAGGTTCTTTCAAACCCAACTTTAAGAAGAGGCCCAATAATGGAGGTTCTTCCTCTCAAGACCATAAGTTCAAAAAGACCAAGCCTTTCTCTATCACAAATAACCCTTCTAATACAACATGCAAGCATTGTGACAAGGCTGGTCACAAGACCGAAGAATGCTGGAGGAAATTAGGAGCTTGTCTCCGTTGTGGGAGTCGCGAACATCGGATTCCCGATTGTCCATTAATGAATGACCAAGCCGGTGACGGTAAACGCCCAGTGACAAAGAATGCTCGTCTTCATGCAATCCAGGAGACCGAACCTGAAGAAGAAGGCGGATTAGTGGAAGGTACATTGAAAATTTGTTCCAAAAGTGCTTATGTCTTATTTGATACGGGTGCATCGCATTCCTTTATTTCTAAGAAGTTTGCCGACCCGTTACCGTTAGAACCAGAATGGATAAAAATAGTTCTAACTACTCCTCTGGGAAGTGAAAATGATATTACTCATCACTATCAAAACTGTGAGGTAATGGTTCAAGGTAGAAATTTACCTATAGATCTCATATGCCTCGATCTAAAGGAGTATGATGTTATACTGGGAGCGGACTGGTTATCCAAATACCAGGCGACGGTTGATTGCCGCAATAGCCGAATTGCTTTCAAAGATTTTCCAGAATTAGTCTTTACTCGCCCCAAGAGTCGGAGTAAATCCCCTCTTATTTCGGCTCTTCGTGCAAGCAAGCTCGTCAGGAAAGGATGTGTATCCTTCCTTGCTTTTGTCACTGTTAAAGAAGCTAAGGAAACCAAGATAGAAGACATTCAGGTAGTGCGAGAATTTCCAGACGTATTTCCGGAAGATTTGCCGGGATTACCCCCTCAAAGAGAAGTGGCCTTCACCATTGACTTAGTCCCTGGTGCTGGTCCTGTTTCAAAGGCACCATATAGAATGTCCCCTGCTGAACTCAAGGAGTTGAAGGAGCAGTTGATGGAACTAATCCGAAAAGGGTTTATTTGACCAAGTACTTCCCCGTGGGGAGCACCAGTCTTATTTGTGAAGAAGAAGGATGGATCCATGAGATTGTGCATCGACTATCGACAGTTGAATCATCTCACTATCAAGAACAAGTATCCACTGCCGAGAATCGATGAGTTATTTGATCAAATTTTTGGATCTAAATATTTTTCCAAGATTGATCTCAGGTCGGGATATCATCAGTTAAGAATCAAGGATGATGACATTCATAAGACTGCGTTCAGAAGCAGGTATGGCCACTATGAATTTGTTGTTATGCCTTTTGGACTAACCAATGCCCCTGCTGCCTTCATGCAGTTAATGAATAGCATATTCAGGCCTTACTTGGATCAATTCATAGTGGTCTTCATTGATGATATATTGATATATTCAAAGACTAAGGAAGAACATGAAGAGCATTTAAGGATCGCATTGCAAGTATTGAGGGAAAATCAATTATATGCAAAGCTCAGCAAATGTGAATTCTGGCTTGAAGAAGTGGCTTTTCTAGGACATGTGATTTCAAAGATGGATTATCAGTAGATCCGTCAAAGGTCGAAGCTGTTAGAAACTGGGAAAGACCAACCAATGCTAGCGAGATCAGAAGTTTCTTAGGTCTTGCAGGCTATTATCGGCAATTCATCAAAGATTTCTCTAAAATCGCCGTACCACTTACAAGATTAACTCGTAAGGAGATCCGATATGAATGGAGTGAGGAATGTGAAAGAAGTTTCCAAACTCTCAAGGATCATCTCACTACAGCTCCAGTGTTAGCTCTACCAATAGAAGGAGAGAAATTTGAGGTCTACACAGATGCTTCTGGCATTGGCCTCGGATGTGTCCTAATGCAACAAGAAAGGTCATAGCATACTCTTCACGTCAACTGAAGAAGCATGAGGAGAATTACCCCGTCCATGACTTAGAACTGGCCGCGGTGGTATTTGCCCTAAAGATATGGAGACACTACTTATATGGAGTACAGTTTACTGTATACTCCGATCACAAAAGTCTCAAATATCTATTTTCACAAAAAGAGCTAAACATGAGACAAAGACGCTGGCTAGAATATCTCAAGGACTTCGACTTCAATATACAATACCATCCCGGAAAGGGTAATTATGTTGCTGATGCCCTTAGTCGAAAGCCGAGAGCAATGAAAGCCAATTATATGATACAAGAATGGAGGTTGCTAGAACAATTCTCCGAGCTCAATATAAGCTTGGACAAGGAAGCCAAATGTGTCACCTTATCTCATGTAAGCATACAGTCAGATTTATTATCTGAGATACAAGCCCTTCAGGATGATGATCCTATATTAGTGGAAATCAAAGGCAGATTAGAAGGACAATCTGATTTTCAATTAGCTTCTGATAGAAGATTATTATTCAAAGGTAGAACTTGTATACCCGACTGTCCGGAATTAAAGAAGAAGATCTTAGATGAAGCTCACCGATCAAGGTACACTATTCATCCAGGATCAACCAAAATGTATCAAGATGTAAGGAGGAACTTTTGGTGGCCCAATATGAAAAGAGAGATCGCGGACTATGTATCACGCTGCCTCACATGCCAACAAGTCAAGGCGGAACACCAAAAGCCTGCTGGAAAACTACATCCTCTAGATATTCCTAAGTGGAAGTGGGAGGATATTGGTATGGACTTCATCATGGGTTTGTCTAAATCTAAAGGAGGACATGATGGAATCTGGGTTATCATTGACCGATTAACTAAATCGGCACATTTCTTGCCAATAAAAAGCCGATGGTCGATTGATGTGCTAGCTGCACTATACATCAAAGAAATAGTCAGGTTACATGGAATTCTTGTCTCCATCGTGTCTGACAGAGATCCCCGTTTCACTTCTCATTTTTTGAAAGGATTACAACATTCGTTGGGAACAAGGCTCAACTTTAGTACTGCTTTTCACCCACAAACGGATGGTCAGACCGAGAGAGCTAATCAAGTTGTTGAAGATATGCTAAGAGCTTGCATCATTGACTTTGGTGGAAGCTGGCATGAACATTTGCCACTAGTGGAATTTGCATATAATAATAGCTACCAAGCTAGTATCCAAATGGCACCTTTCGAAGCTTTATATGGAAGGAGCTGCAGATCACCCCTATGCTGGAACGAAGTTGGAGAGAAACAACTATTAGGTCCAGACATGGTAAGGGATGCAACTGAGAAGATACAAGTAATCCGAGAAAGATTACAAGTTGCTCAGACCAGACAAAAGACTTATGCAGATACAAGAAGGAGAGATCTTGAATTCCAAATCGGAGATCATGTATTTCTCAAGATATCACCTGGACATGGCATACGAAGATTTGGTGTTAAGGGCAAGCTTACGCCAAGATTCATCGGACCATTTGAGGTACTCGAAAGAGTTGGCGAGGTTGCTTATCGCATCGCGTTGCCTCCTCAATTGTCCGAGGTACATAATGTATTTCACATATCATGTTGAAGAAGTATGTACACGATCCATCGCATATTATTAACATGGAGATCTGGTGATCCAGAAAGATCTCACATATGAACAGAAGTCTATGAAAATCTTAGATCGTGAAATACGAGCTCTAAGGAATAAGGTTATTCCCATGCTTAAAGTGCAATGGAATAAGAATACGGAACACGAAGTAACATGGGAGAACGATGAATCTATGAAGAAACGATTTCCCGAGTTATTTTAAGAGGTATATATTCTACACTCTCCGCGTATATACATAATATGCAATGGAATTTGGGGACCAAATTCTTTTTAAGTGGGGGAGGGTGTAGCAACCCTGATAAATGAATATTTGAAATAAATTAAAACATATATATTACAGAAGTAATACAGATAATAAGAATAGGGTTAATTGGACGAAATAAAACATTTTACAAATAACGCCTCTTAGTAAGGCGTTAATTTAAAAAGAAACGCCTCTATATACGGCGTGACTAAAGAAAGGACGCCCTCACCTGACGGCGTCAAAACCCAACGCCAAAAAAGGGCAAGGACAAGAAACGCCCCTGTCTTGGGCGTGTTTTAAAAATAAAGAACGCCCTTATATAAGGCGCTTCTTAAGAAACGACCTGAACAAGGTCGTTAATTAAAAAATCGACGCCCTGACCAAAGGCGTTAATTCCATTCGAGTTCCGTTCGACACGGGAGCTTATCCAGTGAAGGATTATGTTAATCCAGTAAGTATTTAATAGGGCAAGGACTCTATGGAAGCATTACTTCTACTAGAACACTAACCTTAACAGGACGTCCAAAATCCTATAAATAATCTTGATCGAACAAACCCTAAACCTATTTGGACGATCGAACCACACAGGTACGTGAAGAACATATCTTCTTCTTCTTCTTCTTCTTCTTCTTCTTTTCCTTATGAACGTAATAGCAGTTCATATAAGTTTCTCTTTGCTTCGGTTACATGAAAAACTAATAGTTCTTCATCTTCTTTTCCTCTTACAGGTTGAGGACGCAGCAGCATAAGTGAAGAACAAGGTAACGTTCTTCTAATCTCCTCTGTTCTGATAGGTGAATAAATTAATAAATGTTTCTTCTTCTGTTCCTGTAGGAGTACAGAACCGAAGAACAAGGGTTCTTCATTAAAGCCATCAGCCAGTAGCTGCCATCTTAAACAGAGCATCGATCCCCTTTTCCGAAACCTTCACGGTTCAATCTTCGGATTATCACAAGGTAGGATTTTCTCAAGATAATGTAGCCCAAATGAAATTAATGCAAGATATATATAAGCATGTCATGCATACGGTTATTATAGTTTCCATGCATTTTTCTGAAATATTTTGAAAGAGACGCCCCTGTCAAGGGCGCTATTTCACATGAAACGACCCTTCCCAGGTCGTTACTTTAATATCTAACGCCCTGTACTCAGGCGTTAATTTTTTTAAACCGTTAATCACCCACCTTAAGAACTGATTATCTATGAAATCATGATTATAAACAATGCATGATCCTCTGTCTTCAACCTGCTAACGTTACTGTCCTGATATTATCTTCGTTCCTCTGTTATCCTGAAATTATTACTGTCCTTCAAATTTCCTGCAGAAACTTTAAGTAACGACCTTGACAAAGTCGTTTTCCACATGTTAACGCCCTATCATAGGGCGTAAATTGAAAAGACACGCCCCTTCATAGGGCGTTTATCGGTCAAAATCCTGAAATACATATATTCTGTAATATAGAATTAAACAGTAACGCCCCTTGCCAGGGCGTGTTTTAGACAAATCGTGAAAAATTATTAATATTCTGTCAAAAATATAAATAATGAGACGCCTGCTACTGTAGTCGTCAACTCTTTAAGAAACGACCCCGTCCAGGGCGCGTTTTAGATAAATTACTGAATTATTAAAAATTCTGCAAAACGGAACATATGTAAACGCCCTTATGTTAGGCGTTACTTACTTGAGAAACGACTTGACCTAAGTCATTATTTTCTGTAAACTGATTTTTATCCTGATTCTATAACTGATGGTTTCATATTATACATATACGTATATATCGGCACTATTCTCCACTCCGTGAGTATAGTCCCACTTTTCACGTTGTTTCATCGATCACACTCAACTCTCGTTGACATACAAGCTCTACATTGGACATTCCGTTCCTTTGGACTAGCGAGTTAGTCATAAAGACCTCCGTAAGACTCCTCGTAGCCTTGGATTCCCTCAAGGCCGACTGAGCTGGTTGTACCCTAAAAACCCATTACACGATCCTTGCCATGTCAATCTAAAGAAACATGGTATACCGGCCCTTATGATCATACAAAGAGTATATCATAAGAAATTCTTAATGGGATGATGATATCATGTCATATCATGTCATTCTTGTAAACCTCAATTCTATGATAAGAATGAGGGTATCTTACCTTTGATATACTGTTCATGTGGACCTCAATTCTATATAAAGAATGTCCATATTGATTTGTCATGGTACCCAAGTTAAGGGAACCATATTCTACCTAGTTTTGTCGATATCGTGATTATACCGTTATTATCGATCTATGTCCTTTGTCATATTTTGGACTCTATTCTATCCAAGTTGTCATACATGTCTACAAGCTTGATTATTGAAATTCTATATTGGCTATATAAACAAGAGTGGATGTCAAAAATACATGATAAATGCCTGCGCATATAGGGCCCGATCTGGTCCTGGGAGGAGCACCCGAAAGTACTTGTGCCCATGGGAGTTAAAATGATAAGGTATCTGGCATTATACCGAGTACTTGACTTGCTTGATTGGACATTCCACACACATCTTGTACTTGAAATCGTACTTGACTTGACATGAAATGCGTGGCTCAAAAAAGGGTAATTTACTTGCTTGATATATGATAGCCAAAGTTCTTGACATGACTTGTTAAACGTACTTGCTTGAATATCTTGAATAAACTTGTTATCTTGTTGAAAGTTCATGATTAAGTTCATCTTATGTCCTTGATATTACATTCTCTCTATCTTGTCGTTTTATGCGAGCATGCATAGCTTTATCGCATTCATGAAAATGTAATTACTTAAACCCCTTGCTAGTACTTGAGATATAATTTCTACTGAGCGTTCGCTCATCCCGTTTGTCCCTTTTTACTTTTCAAGTAAGTCCGACGACGATGGAAGTCAATCGGATGGGAATGGTCATGAGTGAAAGTGCTAGAGCTGCTCAAGTGTCATCTAGTCTTTTCTATAGTTTCTTGAGTCAACTATGTACTTTTCTTTTTATTAAACAGAGTATTGGATTTGTAATAGTCTATTATAAAGGAATAAGGATTGGGTTATCTTGCTATTTTACGCATCTCTGTCTTTGTGTCGAATACACGACCACTCTGATTGACATGATTGATATAGACACGTCGCGCACCTCCGGGTATCTTCCGCGCTCGGGGCGTGACAGTGGCATTCCATCTGAAACAGAAATCAAAGAGGCTGTTTTCCATATGTCTTCAAACAGTGCACCTGGGCCAGATGGCTTTTCAGGAGCTTTTTATCAGTATGCTTGATCCAACATAGCCAGAGATATTGTGGCTGCTATTCAACATATCTTCTGCACCAAATGTCCTCTTCCTAGAAGTTTTACCTCAACACTGATTGCTCTTATCCCAAAAAAAAGCAATGCCACTGACATCTGTGATTATAGACCCATAAGCCTCTGCAATTTCATGTACAAGATTATTCCAACCATTCTCAATAACAGACTAGCTGGGATTCTCCCCAAAATAATATCCTGTCACCAATCAGCCTTTGTGAAGGGGAGGAATATAGTGGAGAACATAGCCTTGGCCCAAGAACTAGTTCAATAGCTTGGAAGGAAAACAAGAGGTAATAATGTAATTTTCAAACTTGATATGGAAAAGGCTTATGATCGACTTGAATGGGACTTTCTGTATGTTGTACTTCGAAAGTTTGGCTTCAGCTTGGAGTTCATCTCTCTCATTGACAATATGGTCAGCAATTGTTGGTTTTCAGTTCTTCTCAATGGTGACTCTGCAGGTTTCTTTCCATCATCCAGAAGCATTCGACAAGGGGATCTTATTGCCCATGCTCTCTTTATCATTGCAGAAGAAACCCTCAGCAGATGCCTGCATGAAGCCTTCTCCAAGGGTGCTGTGGAATGGTTCTTGGGCCCTAGAGGTTGCGCCACTGTTTCACATTTGCTATTTGTAGACGATACCCTGATCTTCACCAAAGCTTCAACCACTTCGGTCAAGAACTTACTGCAGCTTCTGAAACCATACGAACATGCATCTGGTCAATTAATTAGTATTGGCAAAAGTGGATATTTGTTGCACCCCAGTGTGAAAGATACAGTTGCAAAGAAAGTACACGATTTAACTGGATTCTCTAAGCACATTTTCCCCCATAAATATTTGGGCTTTCCCCTCATTATTGGTAGGAAGAAAAAAGTGCATTTTGCTGGCATCCTTTCATCCATCCAGAAATGAATCCAAAGTTGGTCGGGCAAATTTCTTTCACAAGGAGCCAAGCTGTGCCTGATAAAGCATGTTCTAACCACCATCCCCATCTACTACTTGGCCTCTTCCTCTCTTCATGTGGGCACCCACTATGCCTTGGAAAAATGCTTTGCGGACTTCTTCTGGGGATCTTCCACTCATGGAACCAAGAGGCATTGGAAAGGCTGGACATCTATTTGTAAACCTATTTCCCAGGGTGGACTGGGTGTCATGTCCCTTCTGCAGATGGAAACTACCTTGAGGGTCAAGATGTTATGGAAAGCTATTCATGCTGATTCTCTGTGGGCTAGCTACTTCAGAGCAAAATACATGCGAGGTAATCACATCTCTGTAGTTCAGTTCAAGAATATGAAGGGCATCAATCGGAAATCCTGGCTACATGCCAAAGAACTCATCATTAAACACAAAATAATTATCTTGGGAGATGGCATCAACACCAATTTCTGGAAAGACATATGGGTAGGCAACCAAACAATGGCTTCATTTGTACCTGCTGAACTGATTCAAAATTCCAACCTGTCAGTCAATGAATTCTATACTCAGCCTAGTACTGATCTCAATACATTTCTTAACAGCTTTCTGCCAGAAGACATCATCTCTGCTATTCAGAACATCACTCTTTCACAAGACAGAGATCATGATGTTTGGAGTTTATCATCCACAGGGGACTGTTCTGTCTCCTTAGTTTGTAAACATGCTTTTTCTGTCCAAGATCAACAACATGTCTTCAAATGGTATAATTTATGGTTCAGCTGGCTGCCCCCTAAAATATCAATCCATCTTTGGAAAATTATGCACTGCTGTCTTCCAACTGATGATAGAATCAAAGCTATTGGCATTCCTTCATGCTCGAAATGTCACTGTTGCAGCTCTTGTTGGGTTCGGTGCAGTATTCAGAAGGGGGGGTGAATGAATATGACTTTTAAAAACCTTTCGCCCAGTTAAAATTTCGCTCACTAAAAATGCTAGTTCGCAAACTAAACAAACTTGAAGGCTAAATGGCAGTTGTGGAACTAACCAAACACACAGTGAGATCACTGGAGTGCTAACAAGACAGATTTAGTCAATCTGAAAACTAATAAACTCTTCTGCTCAACCAGAAGCCAAACACATGGAGTGCCCCTATGCAAACACCTAGCGGAAGCACAAATAGACAAGGCAAACCACAGTGCACAAGGGATTTTTAGGTGGTTCGGTCCAGCAGACCTACATCCACCCCACACTCAACCCGAGTGTGGCTTCCACTAGCTCACGCTAGAAACTGCAGACTCAGTCTGCAGCAGGTGCTGCCACACAGCTTGACCAGGGGAACAACCTCCCCTCTTCCTCCCAACCGGAGGGACACCCCAAGTGACTCCCAGCTGTGAGCGACGTCACGCGGTTCGGAGTTCGATGGTGCGGGGAAGAGGATGCGGAGAGCGCGCGGGCTCTTCTTTTTGTTTTTTTTGCTGTTTGCTGCAACACAGAGATGAGAGAAGAGAGAGAAGGGGCCACCACGGGAGATTGCTCCGGCGGGGCGAGCGGGACAAGTATAATATAGCAAGATATGGGGTTCAAACGGCCATAGCGGGAAGTGACTCGCCGCGACCTCGGGGGGATGGGAATGGTGCAGAAATTAAATAACAAAAATTGAAACGGCCATTGGGGAAGTGACTCGCCGCGGCCTCGAGAATATGAGCAGATAAAAGAGAATATAAGAACAGAGATTTAAACGGCCATTGGGGAAGTGACTCGCCGCGGCCTCGAGAATATGAGCAGAATATAACAGAATATAGAGAGAGTATAAGAATGGAAATTTAAACGGCCATTGGGGAAGTGACTCGCCGCGGCCTCGATGATATGAGCAGAATATAACAGAATATAGAGAGAATGTAAGAACGGAAATTTAAACGGCCATTGGGGAAGTGACTCGCCGCGGCCTCGATGATATGAGCAGAATATAACAGGATATAAAGAGAATATGAGAACAGAAATTTAAACGGCCATTGGGGAAGTGACTCGCCGCGGCCTCGATGAAAAGATGTGATCGCCAGGGGCCGAAAGACCCCAAAATAAGAAAGTGATCGTGCCTACCTCAAGAGCGGGAGATGGCGGGTTGCTTCTTCCTCTCCTTCCGGCCGGCCGACGGAGAGGGCTTTCCTCGGCTACCCTTGCAAAACAACGACAAACAAGTGACAAATGGCTTAGAAAGATGAATGTGTAGTATTCATATCCTTGCAATAAAAATGAAGAAATAACGGGAAGACACACACCTGGTTGGTGTTATCTTTTAAACCCCTCTCGGACTCGAGTAGGAGGAAAATGAGATGATGGATGCGAGATGATGAATGCAAAGAACTACGAAGAAAAGGAAAGAGTTGGCTTATTGGATGTGCCGGTGGTGAAATTCGGCGGAGCTCCGGCAGCGTGGGGACGACGTAGAAGCGCGGTGGATGAAGACGACCTTCCTCTCGCGAGCGTGGGCACCCGAGAAGCCGGCAGAACCTCCACCTACAAAAGACCCCACGGGTTAGAAAAATGACTCCGTAGCCTCTGGGCTCCGGCAGCCTATCGGATCACTGCTTAGCTCCCCTAGAACTGAGGGGGTGGGCCTCTATTTATAGAGCTCCGGAAGGTGGAGGCGTCCAGGACCCTGGACACCTCCATCAGGGCCGAAATAATGTTTTATTCTATTTTTATTGATTTTTTTAGAATACTTTTGTGGAGGCGTCCAGGGTCCCGGACGCCTCAAGTAGGTCCACCGAAAACCGACGACGGCCGCACGCGGTTTGGCACAACGCGTGGTTTTGTGAGCGGCGCCTCGTGATTCAGAAATGGGCGCGTCCAGTCAGCTGGACGTCTCTAAATTTGGCTTTTTTCACACACGACAAACCGTCGTTCGGTGGCCGGCGCCCGTGAGGGAGTTGATGGAGGCGTCCAGAGGCCTGGACGCCTCCAAAAATATGTTATTTTATTGGTTTTCTTGTCGTTTTATGATAGGGCTGGCATTTTTAATTTTTTATTTGTTTTTTTATAGAGGCGTCCAGAGGCCTGGACGCCTCTATTAATATATATATATTTTATTTATTTTTTTGTTTTTGTATGCCAACTGGCATTTTATACCTTTTTTATATTTTGTTTTTATGGAGGCGTCCAGGGGCCTGGACGCCTCCATTAATTATTTTTATTTATTATTATTATTTTTTATTTTTTCTATGCCAACTGGCATTTTACAAATTTTTTATTTTTGTTTTTTTATGGAGGCGTCCAGGGGCCTGGACGCCTCCATTAATATATATATATTTTATTTATTTTTGGGCCCTGAGAAAAATAATAAAATAAATTAAAAAGATGGGGGCGTCCAGGGGCCTGGACGCCCCCATTAAGACCCACCCGGGTCCTCAAATCAGGCGTCGGCGGTCGCCCGGCAGACCCCCTTCTTGATTCCGGAACCTCTTGATGCGTCCGACTGGTGTTGATGCCGTCCGAATGCCGAAAAGGGCGGAAGAAGACTCAAGAAAAGGAAGTACTCAAGTGATTCGAAATGCGTAAGCCGTCGCGGGGCGTCGTATAGTAATATGAGACTTCCTCAGGAGACGTCAGGAATGGCGTGTCTACAGCTGCCCCGCCTTGGCGTCTGCTTTGCAAGGGAGCGACACGTAGTGGAAATGGAGTCGAAGTGGACTGAAATGAAGTGGGAGCGGACTGATAAGTTGATGCCAAGGTGTGATGAGACACGCTTGTGACGTTACTGTTTGGAATCTTTCCTGAAGTTTCAATGAGGCGACCTTGAAGGAGGTCTTTCAAATATTGACGATTGCTTGGACGGAGATCAAATAAGGGAGGGTGAGATGTGCACTCAGGCACGAAACAAAAGAAGACCAACTTCTCGGTGTGGAAGTACCTGGGTCATAAACCGGAGGTTTCACCTTTGGGGAGCGGTTACCAGCCAATGTGGAAGTGCTGCGGCCAAGGTGGGTCAAAAGGGTAAAGGAATATCTGAGGGTCTGTCCAAACAAGGGTCTCCTTTGGAAGAGCAGCGTAGGGCTGTCTCAAAGAAACTCAGTATTTCATTCAGAGTGGAATATCTCATATTTGTAGGAATTGAAACACAACGGCTTTCACAATCGAATCGCTTGAATGATCTTCCGCAATAAATCAAAGTCCTATATGAATGCATGCTGGGTTTAAAGAAAAATTCAAAACAAACTAAAATAGAAAATAGCCAAGGATAATATTGTCAACTTGTGAAGAACGGGTCAGGATACCGACCCGGTGAGCTGATACTGGGCTGGGGCCCGTTTATCCGCGTACCAACTCACTGAATGGAACCGTCGTCCCCATTCTATCACAAATTGACGGCCTATCCGTACAACCCAAACTCTTCCGGGATCATCACCGTTTTTGTTGAAGGGGAACTCAAATCCCAGATTCGTTCGGGCCGCAAGGTCCTTGACATGTTCTAGTAGCGTAGGTATCATATACTATGATGCATGACATGGTGGGACCAACCAATGAAAGGTGGGACAGGAGATAGGACAAAGACGTCCGTTAGTAAAACCTGCACAGGCCAGCAAAGGTTAGCAACATCAAAAGGTAGCAGAATCGCACCACAGTTCAAAGGAGATCCAGACAAAATCTTGACAATGACCACTGATGTGACATGTTCTGTCCTGTAGCACCCTTCCCTTCCTATAAGAACTCCCCTTAGGCTAGTTCATTCAAATGCACCAAGGTGGGTTTTGGAAGCTCAGGAGAGGAAGGAGAGGAGAATCTAGAGATCTTCAGGATGGAAGGAGAGTCTTCCCGCGTTATGAAGAGGAGCAAGCCTAGCAGCGAGATTAGGCGACTTTCCGATCTCGAGGGTCATCTGAGTGGGACGATCATGTCGCATATGGTAAGCCGACTCTTTTCAAATTTCTACACGTGAACCTTCTTCTTACTTCCTTTATTTCTTCTCTTTCCTCTCCCAGCCATATCCACTCTTCCCAGGCCCGAGGAAGTTTTCCAAGTTGCCATGGCTTTCAAAGCTGACTTCCAATATCTCCATTGGTATGAGGGCCATACTCTCGAAGTGGCATCTGCAGGGGCTCCTTATTCACGCCAAGCATTACGAGAAGATTCGTATGGACTGGGCGGCTATGGGCGCGCTAGTGGAGGTCTGGCATCCCCAGACCCACACTTTTATCTTCCCGACCTTCGAGGTGACCATCCTCCTCGAGGAGGTGGAACTTCTGCTCGGATTGAAGAAATTCAAGAGTGACGGGAAGGTGAAGGCTATGCGGATGCTGACACGGGGGACTTCTGAAAGCGTCTTGGAAGCTTCATGCCGCCCGACGCAGCTAGAAAGGTCCGTACTCAGAAGGGGATCGATCTCAAAAGCTCGCGGAGTGGGTCATGACGCCCTGAGAGGGTCACCAGACGATGACTATTTGGAGGGAATCATGAAGGGGTTCACTATCTGTCTGGCGGGTGCTCTCTTGTTCCCTTATACCGACAACATAGTGGAGGAAGACCAGCTGAGTGCTATCTGCGGGATCTGGCGTGGAAAGAGGGTGGGACCCGCCGTCCTTGCCTATCTATACAGCGGCCTTACCGCCTCGAGTATGGGTAAGCCTCCTTTTGGTTGCGCACTTGTCTTGAATTGCTGGCTTGATTTGCACTTCAAATTCGACCACCGCGAGGGAATGCCAACTGCTTCGAAGCTCTTCCAACAAAGCCCGCTTCACCACATAGCCGACGTGTTAGGCTTTGGTGGTACTGTAGTGAACCGCGTTCCGTGGCTGAAGAAACGTGAAGACTGGCGGTCTCACTTCCGCACCGTGACACAAGGCTTCTTACTTGCGCACCGGCATGTTTGCTTTCGCTTGATCTCTCATGAGGCCTTCTCCCGAAGTCGATCTTCAACTGATCGGCGCGACCGAGTTTGTTCTTTACAACGCGCATCGGTGCTGCCTCCAGATTGGCATCCCACGCCATTCGTTCCCGCCACCGACTGACATTGTTCCTTTGAAGAAAAGGGAGTTGGGCACTGAAGCAGACGCGAAGGAAGCGAAGGCCATTAAAGCTCCCTGGAAGACAAGTGTTGCGGGAAAGGCCTTAGCGCACGTGGTGGAAGAATGCGAGCCGTGGAGGGCTTATGTAACCGAACTGGGGAAGTTAAGGCCTAAAGCGCCTAAGCCCCTGATGTAGTTCACTCTGCTTTTCTGATGGAATAAAATTTGGCATTTGGATGTTTCGGACCCCCGTCCCCTTAATTATTATCTTTTTTATGGTTTTTCTTTTTCTTTGTGTTTTTTATTTTGTTTGGATTATATACATATTCTTATATAAATATATTATATTTTTTTTTGTTTGAAAATTTTTTATTATGGGGGCGTCCAGGGGCCTGGACGCCCCTAATTTTTATTTTATTTTTATTTTATTTTTTTGTTTTGGGGGCGTCCAGGGTCCTGGACGCCCCAACTTTTATTTTTTTATTTTGTTTGATTTTTTTGTTTTGGGGGCGTCCAGGCGTCTGGACGCCCCAAAATTTTTTGAATTTTGAAATAAATAAAAATTAAGGGGACGTCCAGGCGCCTGGACGCCCCAAATAAGCTAATTCCTATTTATAAGGGTTGCCCCCCCCCCTTTTGCTCATTTACTGTTCAATCTGACGACCCAGTCACCCAGACGACCTATTCTTAGTCCCCATGGAGCGAGGAGGATCGAGCCAGGTTCCAGGGAAGCGAAAACGACTGGCTCGTCGTGCGAGGAGGTTGAGGGATGATGCCGAGGAGGCTGCAGCAGAGGAGATTGCTGCGGAGGAGGGGATGGAGGTGCCTCTCCTGGCCGCGGAGGCTGCTGCGGATGCTGGTGACGCGGGAGAGGACGATCACGACCCGGTAAGTACCTCGGAATCCTCACTCTGTGGTTCAATAGGCTAAAACGGGTGTGCGAGAGGCTGTGAGAGAGAGGCGGGTAGTGAGAGAAGGAGGCGTCCAGGGACCTGGACGCCTCCATGTTTTCTTTTTCTTTTTTTATTTATTAATTAATTTTCGTAAATAATAAAATGAAATAAAATAATATTAAAAATAAGGAGGCGTCCTAGGCCCTGGACGCCTCCATAAAAATATATATATTATTAATAATTTTTGTTTTGGCCATTTTTGGGTTTTTTCTAAAAAAGAAAAAAAAGAAATTGGGAGGAGGCGTCCAGGGCGTTGGACGCCTCCACAAGAAAATAGAAATATTTTATTTTTTTTATTTTTTTTTATTTTTTTTAAAAGAAGTAAAAATAAAATAAAGAGAATAGGTAGTATATATACAGTGTTATTGTTTATTACTGTTCATGATGCTGATGTGTTCTTTGTTGGTTTTGTGGTTTGCAGGGCGTGATGAAGGGCCGGATCAGCTGGTCCTTGGTGGTGGCAGCATACCGTGGGCTGCCGGATTTCCAGAGGGCGCGTGTGGACGCCATGGGCTTTGGAGCTTTCCTTAGGATCGAGCCCTTCCGGCTCGACCTTCCTCTTATCCAGGCACTGAGGGAGCGGTGGCACGCACCGAGCCGGGCGTTTCTGATGCCCTGGGGGCACATGGTGCCGACGCTGGAGGACGTTGCTCGGATCACCGGGCTACGAGTTGACGGAGAGGCAGTCAGCGGGGTTACCTACCCCGACTACCGAGAGAGTGCCCTGGACCTGCTGTGGTTAGAGACGAGCGTGACTGATAGAGACAGCAGGGTAGTCGGCCGAGTGGAGATCATGGAGGCGCTCGGATTCGTTGACCCGCGTCAGCGGGTTAGCGAGACTGGGGCGGAGTTCTTGGCTCGACTGGAGGGGGATGCTCGTGCAGCTTTCACCCAGGATCCGAGCGAGAGGGAGCTGGTGGATCTAGACCTTCGGAGGTTTCTTTTCTTCTTCCTGGGCCGCCTTCTGCTGGGGACGAAGGGGATGGCATCCACTGCCGTTTCCTCGGGATCTTGGCGGATCTGGACAGAGTGGGACACTATGCGTGGGGGGCGGCTCTGCTTGCCCATTTGATTGCTGATCTCTCCCAGACTTCGGAGAAGGAGACGACAGTCAGCGGCTTCGCACCTTTCCTCCAGGTAAACATTTTATTTATGCATTCCCACAGTTAAATATGCAATTATTGTACTAATGATGTATGATGGATGCAGGTGTGGAGCTATTACTATTTCCCGATGGGGAGGGCTAGGCATGGGAACAGGAGGGCCGTGCCTCTGGCGCGGCAGTGGAGGCCGGTCGTGGTTGCAGCACCCCACGGCTACCAGCTGGCGTCACTTCGTCGGGAGCTGAGCGAGTATCCCGAGGCCATGGTATGATGCGTATGATTTTTTTGTGTTTATGCATGTGACTGAATGGTAACTAACATGATGTATGTATGGTGATGCAGGTGGTGTGGAGGCCCTACCTGGGCATGGGCGATGCTGGCCAGCCCTGGGTTGTAGCGGGTCTTCCTCGCTTCAGGCGGGACGTGTGGGTCCATTGCCTGAACGAGATTGAGCCGCTGCGGCTTAGACTGGTCATGAGGACGTTGGGGCTGGCCCAGGAGTGGGTAGACGTAGATGCGCCGGCCCGCATTGGGCGGAAGACCAAGGGGAAGGCGAAGATCGTGGACTGGCGTACGCGCTTCCCAGCACAGTACCAGGACTGGCAGCAGGGCGGGGTCCCAGTAGTGTCCCACGTACAGGACAGCACAGACTACATGAGACGGTACCGAGCTACGTACGGGGACCGCCTCTCCTTGGGTGGTATGGCAGGGGTAAGTGAAATGAAACTGCTCCACCTTTCTATATGTATATGCATGGGATACTAACTTATGTGTAATGCAGGATGCTCGTGATACCATGATCGCCGACCTGCGGGCCCAGTTGGCGGACGCCAGACGACAGTTGGTGGCCATCCGACAGGAGTTGGAGATCCTGGTGAGTTTATGCAATGCATTTTTTTGTGACCTGGATTTTTGATGCTTAGCCTTTGACTGACGTTTGCCCCGTGTTTCAGCGGGCCCACCAGACAGCGGCAGCCGCGATGGCTGGTGGAGCGGGTTCCAGTTCGCGGGGCCCTCCTCCGGAGGTTTCTGCCCTCCAGGAGCAGCTGGCGTACGCGGTGGCTCGGGCTGAGGAGGCCGAGCGTGACCGCGAGGCTCGAGTGAGTGCTTGCTTGGCCGCGACCCTTTTCTAGCTACTTTCCTTCTATCACTGTTCTCTTACGGTGCATGCGTGCCTTGACAGGTGGCCGAGATCCGAGAGGCCCTGGTGCGTGCTGTTCGTGCTGAGCAGGAGCGCGATGCCCGGGTGGCAGAGCGTGACGCCCGGATTGCGGAGCTAGAGGAGGAGCGGCGACGGGAGGCTGAGGAGCTTCCTCGCGACGTAGTGGATCTGCGGATCGCCCTCGAGCTGTCGAGGAGAGAGGCGATGAGGGAGAGAGAGGAGAGGGAGAGGGATAGGGAGAGCGTGGAGAGAGAGAGGGAGAGGGATAGGGAGAGAGAGAGGGAGGAGCGACAGCGGGATCAGACCGAGAGGAGGGCTCTAGAGGCCCAGCTGCTGGAGCTCCGATTGAGTCTTGGCACGGCGGAGGGGAGGCTTCGGGAGAGCGAGGAGCGGTACCAGAGGGCGAAGGAACGCGGGGCGCGACTTCGTCAGTCTGGTTCTTTTTCCATGGGCAGCTACCTGGTTTCTTCGGCCGAGGAGCGTCGTCGCGCCTTCGAGGCTGGAGTGCCACCGCAGGGCGAGGCGAGCACGGCTTCCCAGGGTTCACAGAGGTCGCGGAGGCCCCCTAGGGATCTCCGTCAGAGGAGGGAGGAAGGAGATGACCAGGAGGGTGACGGTGAGAGTTAGAGAGTTGCTTGTACGTCACCCTTCTCACTGTATGATGTACTTTCGGCTATTATATGAAATGGAAATGGCTTTTGTGTTGTGTGTACTTCTCTCTCTCCCACACTTTCTTTTTTTTTGCACTGAGTTGTCCCTTGAGGCACGCTCCGCGAGACCTTGCCCTGAACAGCGGGGAACTATGTTTTGCACGGGGGGATTTTGTTTCCTTTCCCCCCTTTTGGGCGCGTCCAGGCGCGAGGACGCGTCTTAATCCTTGATTTTAAATTTAAAGCGACGGGTGGTCCTTTCTTCTCCCGTGCCTTACCCGCAAACGAGCCCGCCTTCCGCCGAAACGCGCTTGCCCCTTTTTCGTCTTCCTCCTCTTTTGATCGATGGAGTTCGGTGGGCCCGACCGTGGTGAAGGTGGAGAGGGACGAGGAACTCCTCGCCCAAGGAGGGACGCGCCCGAGCACGGAACGGCGTCCATGGAGGAGGAAGGGCCGCTTCGGGCCCCCGAGGGACCCGAGGGGCCCGATGGCGTGGGAGGAGGTGAACACGGTCCGGTAGGTCCTCCGATCTCTTCCTCTTTTAATTCATTTTGGGTTTTGAAGCGAGCCGCGCGAGGAGGAAAGGGTTCGGAGAGTGTTGCACTCAAATGATGGACGCGTCCTAGACAGGGGACGCGTTCCTTTTGACTGATATGGGACCCCTTTCTTGGTGCAGGACATGGCAAGGACCCTGGGCCTGGCCGATGAGTGGGCGAGTGCGGACGAGCCGAGCCGCGTCAGGAAGGAGAGTCGCGGCAAGGCGAGGCTCGAGGACTGGCCCGTACGTCTCCCTGGACAGCAAGGGGGTGTACTGGTGCAGGACAGTGCCGACTTCCTGCGGCGGCAGAGAGAGAGTTACGCGGGGCTTCCCCAAGCTGGGGACACGCGTGGCATCGGCGGCTCGCGCGCCCAGCTGTCAGAGACTAGGCGGCAACTGGCCGTCGCTCAACATGAGCTGTCGCTCCTGGTAAGTTACGTGCCGCCCTTTTAACTTCAGATTTTGGAGTTTCACTGACGGCCGTTGTTTATTTTGTTCCAGCGTGCCCAGCAGACAGCGACGGTGGGAGCGGCTGGCGGATCTTCTAGCTCCTCGGCCCCTTTTCTCGAGATTGCTTCCCTCCGGGAGCAACTTGCTGGTGCGGTGGCCCGTGCGACCCGGGCGGAAGAGGAGCGTGACGCCTGGGTGGCGACTGTAGCGGAGCTGCGGCATCGTGGTGAGGAGAGACCTTCTCCAGACATCCTGGAGTTAAGGGTTCTTCTGCAGATGATGAGGAGAGAGGCAGAGAGAGAGAAAGCCGAGAGAAGGTCCGAGCGACAGCGGGATCTGACCGAGAGGAGGGCCTTGGAGGCCCAAGTGAGGGAGCTCCAGCTGGGCCTTCAGGCCGTCGTACAGAGGCTAGGAGGGATGGAGACGCGCTACGAGAGAGCGCGAGAGTTCGGGGAGCGACTCCGCCAGTCCGGTCGCTTTGCCGCCAGTGGCTTCTTCGCCACGCCAGGGGAGGAGCAGCGAGTCACTGCTGCGGAGCAGGCGCCCAGAGGCGAGGCAGGTGCTACTGCACGGGGATCCCGGAGGCTTCTGAGGGACCCTCACCTCGGGGGAGAGGAGGAGAGTGCCCGGAGAGATGAGTGATGGTGAGGATTGGCGGGCTAGTGGACCCGTCACCTCTTTATGTTTATGATGTTTTTGACAGCTTATGTAGAATTATGAATGGAGTGATTTGATTTTCTGATGCTTGTTTGTCCTCTTGTGCGTTCCTTCTTCCCTACACTTCTTCTCCTTTGCACTGTTCCCATGTGACGGATCTGTCGAGACTCCGCCTCGAGCAGAGAATCACGTCTTGTTGTGACCATTTTCCACGGGAATCTGCCGTCGAAGTCAATACTGACGGCCCTAGTTCCTTTTCCCGGATGTTGTGCCAAATTTTGCGGGCGTCCTCCAAAACATGATAGGGTATCCCTAGACAACATAGGGGCTATTCGTCCTATTCTTCGTCCAGTCAATCACCCTGTGCGAGCGGTGAAGCGACACATGGGGCCGCTTGGTCGGTGTCTTATTGCGAGGGCTATCATCGACAGGTGATGGAGGCAATCTTGGCCCGCACTCCTTCCATTTCTATAAATTCTTGTCCCTTTTATCTTCCCAGGTATATCGAGGAATAACTCGAGGAGCACAAGTTCTCACGGGAGAGGAGGAGTTCAAAATTCTGAGAGTTGGATGGAGGGCGAATCTTCCCATTCCTCGAAGAGAAGCAGGTCCAGTGGTAGTAGTTCCAGGAGGCTTTCAGACTTTGAAGGGCACTTCAGCGAAAGGGCCCAATCACAACTCGTAAGCCAAGTTTTCTTGCCCTTTTCTCATTTTTTCTTCCTTTCTTCTGACCAAACCTCACCCCCATTCCTTGTATGTGTAGGTTGTGATGAAATCACAAATCTTATGGGAGTTGGTAGTAGCAGCGTACAGGGGCCTCCCAGATTTTCAGAAGGCGAGGCTAGACGTGATGGGATTTGGTACCTTCCTTCGGATCGAGCCGATCCAGCTTGACCTAGTCCTGATCCAAGCCTTGTGTGAGAGATGGGACCCAGTGAGCCGGGCATTCCTGATGCCCTGGGGGCACATGGTGCCCAGCTTGGAGGATGTGGTCCGGATTACAAGCCTGAAGGTAGAAGGCGAGGCAGTGACCGGAGTCACTTACGCGGACTACAGAGAAGGTGCCCAGAAGTTACTGGGTTTGGACCTAGATGGTCGGAAGAACAGGTCGGTAGCTAGGGCGTCCCTCATGGATGCATTAGGGCTCACCGACACTCGTCGGCGGGACGACGAATCCTCAGAAGAGTTCATGGAAAGGATGGAAATAGGATGCCGTGCCGTGTACTGCACAGATTTCGGCAACTGGGAAAGATGTGACATAGATTTGAGGAGATTTCTCCTCTTCCTTTTGGGGAGATTGGTACTGAGCTCGAAAGGGGATGGTATCCAATGTTGCTTCCTGGAGCTGCTGTCAGACCTTGAAGAGTAGGGTATTATGCCTGGGGAGCCGCCATGCTGGCACACTTGTTTGCAGGCCTATTCCAAGAAACGGATCGTGAGATGACTGTGAGTGGTTTCACACCATTCATCCAGGTATTTTTTTGGTTTTGCTTGTTTTGTATTTTTTTTGTTGTTTTCGCAAGGTGCTGATGACCTGCGCCGAGCAGTTATGGAGCTATTATTACCTCCCTATGGGGAGAGCTCGACATTGGCGACCCGTGATGGTGCCGCTAGCCAGGCGGTGGGAACCCGTCATGAGTGCGGCACCCCTAACCTACCAACTGATGGTGTTAAGGCGGGAGCTACAGGAGTTCCCTACGGCGATGGTAAACTGGAGACCCTACTCAGACATGGTCGATGCCAACCAGCCGTGGGTTCTAGCAAGTCGTGGCCGGTTCGGACGGGAACTATGGATGCACTGCCTGAATGAAATCGAGCCACTTCGGCTACGATTAGTTATGAGGACTTTAGGACTGGCTCAAGAATGGGTGGATTCAGCTGCGCCACCTCGTGTCGGGAGAAAGACGCGGGGACCGGCGACTTGCATTGACTGGCGCGTGCGATTCCCCGAACAGTATGAGGACTGGCAACGGGGTGGCACGATTGTAGAATCACAGGCGCGGGACAGCGAGGACTACTTGCGTCTATATAGGACAAAGTACGCAGAACGGTTCCAACCCCGGGGACTTGTGGAGGTAGGTTTCCCCTTTTTTTCTTCTCTTCTTTCTCCTTTTCTTGGTTTTTCTGGTGAAAATGCTGACTTGTAAGGCTGCAGGATGTCCGGGATGCCATGATAGCGAATTTACGAACTCGCTTGGCAGAGGTGGAACAACAGTTGGGCGATGCCCGCGGAGCTACGAGCGCCTTGGTAGGTGTACAGTACGTTCCTAGTTAAAACCCCAGATTCCAGATGTTGGCTGCTAATTCACATGGTCGCAGCATGCCCAGATTGGCGCAGCCTCCCCAGCGATGGGAGTAGGTGGTGCCTCTTCCAGCTTGTGGATTCCCACCTCAGAACTTGACTCGCTTCATGAGCAACTTGCTCACGCCACGCAGCGTGCTGCGGAGGCAGAAGGAATGCTCCGTATACAGGTAAAAGTTTCAGCGTTGAGTTCTCTTTGTTTACGCCTTATCGCGTATCTGAGATGGTACACTCGGCAGGAAAAGGAGACGGAAGAAGCGCTTGCCCAAGCTGCGCATAAGGAGGCTAGGATAGCAGAACTGGAGAGGGAACTGCGGCGTCATCCTGATGACGACTCATCCAGGGATGCTATGGAACTGAGGATCACTCTCCAGTTAGAGAGGGAAGACCGTGAGAGAGAACGGGCAGAGAGGGAAAGAAACGCAGAGAGAGAAAGAGCCGACAGTTTGGCTGAAAGGGAGGAGCGAAGGGCCATGGAGGCCCAACTATTCGAACTCCGAATCGGCCTTGGTCTTGCTGAACAGTGGCTGAGAGATGGTGAGGAGCGCTACCGAAAAGCACGAGAGCGTGGCTTTCGTGTTGGTAGCTTCTCTGCTGCTTCCGCGGATCAACGCCGGGATGTGGGAATAGGAAGAGGAGTACAGAGCGGCAGGAGTACCGCTTTTCGTAGTTGGGTAGCACCTTTGAGAGTGTTTTGCCCGGAGAGTAGTGGGACGAGTAATGCAGAGAGAGAGGGCGGAACTTGATGTAAATTTTTTTGGTTTTTTTGGAATAAAACACAAGGTTTGGTTTGTTTGTTTTTTCACCTTTGCTTCAGTTACCTGAATCCCTGCACATATCACTGAAACAAACAAATCAGAATTTCTGTTCTGACTTGGCCCCTTGCTCAATAAGCAAATGGTCACTGTGACTGTCCTTGATAACTGGTCAAGGGGCCAAGCCTTTATTTAACGAAGGCAAGGGAGAGATGCGGTGATGATAAATGCGACAGGCAAGCACACGAATGCAAGCGATATTAAAAAGTGAGATGCTGCACGCAAATGTAATCATGCAAAATTGATTTGTTTTCTTTTTTTTTATATTTGATATTTTTTTGTTTCATCATAAAAAGATTTTTTTTTGTTTGCAAATATGTACATTTCTCTTTTCCATTTTTTTGTGCTTTTATCATTTCAATTTTTTTATTGCTAACGCCCGGCAAGCACCCAAATGGCACCTAACCTACGTGAGACAGGGGTTTCTTACTAACCTCCCAGGTATCTTAAGTGCACATCTAGGTTGATTTGGGCCTCTAGACCCCTCGAATGACGATCCCGCCGGCTAAGACTTACCCTGATGACAATACCGTCATGCCATGCTTAGGCTCCCAGTTGCTTCCGACCACAGGGATTCACCCAAAAGGTGTTTGAGGTAGATGATTTGCCCGACCCGGGTCTGTTTCCTCACAACTCTAGATGGTATAAGATGGAACACCCTGGAACCCTAACGACCAACCGCGCGACGCTGACCCGGAATCAGACGCCGTCGCACCCATAGGTGACGCGCTTGCATTGGCCTAAGCCCGAGGTTAAACAAGAAGACATCAAGGTGGTAAACAGGGGTCTTGACCAGCCAGAAACACAGAGACTCCTTCGCAGCGATAGCTTTTGCTTTTCAAAGTAGGCAACCAAAATGTGTATATTAAAATAAGGTCGCAGAACCTGGGCAGTTTTCACCTTTCCGAAACTCCATCGAACCTTCATCTTTAGAGGGAGAAGGAAGAGCGTAGGGGATAAACCTCCTGAGAGGACCGGCAAAGCCGTTAACCCGGCGAGCGAATAAGGGCCCATTAACTCTTTCCTTTCGGACAACTTCGGACCAAATCTCGAGCATTTACATTCCACGGCCCCCCTTTGTGGATTCAGACTTTTACTTTGAGGGGTTTCGTTTATCGCACCAGGCACGGTCACGACCAGGCTTTTCTCTTGATTTTGATTTTGTATTTCTTTCTGTGAGGGAGATATAGTCGTTTGACGTTTGTGGGCTCCCTCTTCGTATGCCTGCGGGGACACTGCCCTCTTCTCGTGCTCTGATCGATGCTCGAGGAAATGGGTCCTACTCTTGCCTTTGGGGTTTGAGTTTCGGTTTCTCATGCTCAGCGTTTTAAGGGCGCCGACTGTCTCATTTGGTCGAAGAGAAAAGAATAAAGATTACAGCTTCCGGAGATCTTCTGGGTGGAGCCCCACCGTAGGTGATGCTACCGATTTTTTTTGAATAAAATACATAAGTGAGCACATGTTAGCTTCCTTCGAGCGAGCATAGGCCGACGTGGCCGGACAGGGATCTCCACGGTTCTGGCAAACCAAGACCCGGTGCCTACCAAGCCTTAATGGGCCCTATCCTAACATGAAGGTTAGATGCAGGGACTTAACTACATGGTGCCTGCCAGGCATCGGCATTTTGAATTTTCCATATTTTTAGTGGTTTTCAATATTTCCTTGTTTTTGATGTTTTTTATCTTTTCATCATTTTTTTTGTTTTGTGCTAAGGGTAGTATTTCTTAAGATAAAGCCCATTCCAAGGGTGGGATAACTCGGTCCCTTCGGCGTTGACTAGCTTGTAGGCGTTGCCAGGGTGCACGGCTTGAATTACAAATGGTCCTTCCCAATTGGGTTGGAGCTTAGAACGCGGCCCTCCAGGTTTGACAAAAATTCTTTTTACGACCATCTCACCGACTTTGAATTTTCTCTCAACGACTTTCTTTTGGTAAAAGCGAGCGAGTCTATTTTGATACACACGCGCGTGTTCGGCGGCGGCCAGCCGCTTCTCATCCAAGAGTTCCAACTGGGCGAGGAGTGAATTACGACGATCGTCGAGGGGAAATTCCTCATCCAATTGTACCCTGAGAGAAGGGATCAGAGTCTCGTACGGGACTACCGCTTCCATACCATAAGTGAGGGCAAATGGAGTCTGCCCGGTGGGGGTACGGATTGAGGTGCGATAGGCCCATAGGGCTTCGATAAGCTTTTCTGGCCAGTCTGAAAACTTACTAGACTCGCAGGTTTTTTTGATGATTTTGAGCAATGTTTTATTGGTGGCCTCCGCTTGGCCGTTACCTTGTGGGTAATAAGGCGATGAATGATGCAATGCAATTGCGTACCTTTTGCAGAGGTCCTGTAGGTCCTGAGAAATGAATTGTGGCCCATTGTCGGTGACGATCGTGCTTGGGACGCCGAATCTGGCGAGAATGTTCTTTATGATGAACTTGCAGACTGTTGATGCCTTGATTTCCGTGTAAGCTTCGGCTTCGGCCCATTTGGTGAAGTATTCCGTTGCAGTAAGGATGAAGGATTTCTGCTTGGTGAGGGAATTGGGATCACCTAGGGGGCCAATGATGTCGAATGCCCACATGGAGAAAGGCCATGGGGAGGATATTGGATGAAGTGAGGAAGATGGTGAATGGATTTTATCGGCGTGAAGTTGACACTTGACACACCTACGGACGTAGACAGCACAATCTTCTTCCATGGTGGGCCAATAAAAGCCTTGACGAATGATCTTCTTGGCGAGCATCTGACTATTCACGTGGCCACCGCACACACCCGAGTGCGTCTCTTCTACACATTTCCAAACCTCATCGTCACCAAGACATCTTAACAGAATACCAGTAAGGCTCCTCCTATAGAGTAGACCTCCAACCAATGTATATTTCTGAGCCACCCTTCTTATGGCTTTCTTGTCCTCTGCGGTGGCCCCTTCAGGATAAGACTGATCTTGGCAATATTTGACAATTTCATAGAACCATGGTTTCTCTTCATCAGCCAGTTCTTCTTCGGCCTCTGCCAACATGAGCTCCCTCTTCTCAAGGATATCTTCCTGCAGGATCTTCCTTGCTATCCTGTCTTTGATGTTTACGTAGGAAGCATCATCGACTGCAGGGGCGTGAAGTTTGTAGATGGAAATGGACTTAAACCATCTTCCTAGAGGGAACCTTATGGATGATGCCAATGAGGCGAGGGCATCGGCGAGAATATTCTGATGACGAGGGATATGAACAAAGATCAGTTTTGTGAACAGTTTAGCAAAGGCAGCAGTGAGTTCTTGGTATGGCTTGAGTTTGGGATCGCGAGTGCGATACTTAGTGAGTACCTGGCGAAGGATGAGTTGACTATCACCTACGACTCGCAACTCAGTGATACGAAAAGAATGAGCGAGTCCTAGGCCAGCTAGAAGAGCTTCATATTCGGCTATATTGTTGGTGACTGGAAATTTGAGCTGGTATGCCAATGGGAATGTGAGGCCTTCCGGCGACAGGAGGGCGATGCCGATTCCTCTCCCTTGAGAATTCAGAGCTCCATCAAAATATAGTGTCCACATTGGCTCATCTGATTGGTTGATGGACATTAGTTCCTCATCTGGAAACTCTGATTGGACGGGATCGAACTTGGGAAGAGGATGGTGAGCGAGATGCTCGGCTATGGCATAACCTTTAATCGCCTTTTGCTGGATGTAGGTGATGTCGAACTGAGAGAGAAAACTTTGCCAGCGTGCTAGCCTATCCGTAAGGACGGCTTTCTCCAGAAGGAATTTGATAGGATTCATTCGAGCAATCAAGTGGACTTCGTGAGCCAAGAAGTAGTGCTTCAATTTCTGCACTACCCAAACGAGGGCAGCACAGGTTTTCTCCATGCCGGTGTACTTCTGCTCACAGGGATTGAGAAGTTTGGACAAGTAATAGGTTGCCCGTTCCTTGCCTTCTTCATCAGCTTGTGCGAGGACGGCTCCCACGGAGTCATCCAAGACTGAGATGTAAAGGATCAGAGGTTTTTCTGGTTTAGGTGGAATGAGAACGGGTGGACTAGCCAGATATTCCTTCAACCCTTCAAAAGCTTTCTGACATTTAGAATTCCAGTGGAATTCTACTCCTGGCTTGGTCAACTCGTAGAGAGGTCTACACCTTTGTGAATGTTGAGACACAAACCGACGAATAAACTGCAGCCTGCCGATTAAACCTCGGACTTCCCTCAAATTCTTGGGAGGCGGCATATCCCTGATAGCCTTGGCTTTGTCGGGATCTATCTCGATCCCTCTTTTACTCACAATGAACCCCAGCAATTTACCTGACGACACACCAAACACACACTTTTTCGGGTTCATTTTTAATTGGAATTCTCTTGACCTTTGCAAGACCTTAGCCAAAACTTCTGGATGTTCCATCCTGGTCCTTGATTTCACCAATAAGTCATCCACATACACTTCCAAATATATGTGCATCATGTCATGAAATATGGCCATCATCGCTCTTTGGTAAGTAGCTCCAGCATTCTTTAACCCAAACGGCATGACCACGTAACAATATGTTCCCCAAGGGGTAGTGAATGACGTCTTTTCCTGATCCTCTTCTGCCAAACGAATTTGATTGTATCCTGAAAATCCATCCATGAAAGAGAGGGTTTCAAAACCTGCCGTGTTATCAATTAACACATCAATGTGAGGTAAGGGAAAATCATCCTTTGGACACGCGCGGTTAAGGTCCCGGAAGTCGATGCAAATCCTGACTTTCCCATCTTTCTTCATGACCGGGACAATGTTCGCCACCCATTGAGGATAAAGAACGACTCTAATGAACCTGGCTTTGTGGAGCTTATCGACCTCTTCTTTCATTTTCAAAGCCATCTGAGGGTGGAAACGCCTTAACCTTTGTTTTACCGAGATGGACCCTGGTTTTAGGGTTAAACGGTGTTCGACCAAGGTTGAATCCAAACCCGGCATATCCTCGTAGCTCCATGCAAACGTGTCCTTATATTCCTTGAGGACCTCAATTAATGCCTCTTCTTCAGAGGGTGGTAGGTTGTCACTTATGAGGATGATCCTAGGGTCTTCCTCAGTCCCCAAGTTGACTTCTTTGGTGGATTCTTCTACGGCGGTTGACGGCTCGTCGAATCTCCTCATTCCGCTAGCGTATGCGCCCGCCGCATCCTCATATTCTTCACCCTCATCTTCAGTGGGGCATTCTTCATTCGTGATCTCGTAGACTCCATACCCTTCATCAGATGCACAGTCGCCCTCGCATTCTATTTCGGGTAGCTGGATGGGATTTTCTAACAACTGGGGGATGGCAAGAAGGGCCTGACACCTGGCGGCCAAATCCAGAAGGAATCGACGAGGGATCTGTCTACCCTTGGATTTCTTCCTAGGTACTACCCTTGGCCTATCATTCCTAGATTGACTGACAATATTTACAGACGAAGAGGAAGATGAGGAGGATGGTGTAGAATGTACAGGAGAAGACCCCTCAGAGGAGGGGTAGAAAAGGTCGCTCATCGGACCTTGGACGGGTGGTCCGCAAGGAGGTACGCACCCGTGGGAGATGTAGGAGGTTTCCTCAACGAAGATGTGTTGTTGGAGAGTTTGAAAATTGACGTTTTTTTTTCATTTTCATTTTTAATGACAAAGCAGTGAAAAGAGATTGGAGGAGAGAGGAAAGTGGTTATGGCTAGAGGATTGTAGGGCTCGTAGAGCAGATCATGGTTGAAGACCTGGCGCGGGTTGAAAAGCCCGCGTAGGTATGTAAGCAAAGAAGGGGACCTGGGAAGATCATCAGACAATTGTCTGGCCCAGGAAGAAGATATCAGCAAAGGCTGAGACGAGTGGATGGAGAGGATGGCGGCTAATGAGCCGTCGACGGCAATGTTGAGGACGGATGAAGATCCGTCGATGACAGAGTCCTTCTGGCGAGGACGAGGATAGTTTGGAACCTTGGCAAGAGTGGTAATATTCTCTGGTATTTCGGAGATCAATGGTGGTCTTTCAAGCTGTGGAGATGAGAACATCCTTTCCAGTGCAACGGAAATGTCCCATATGTCGAACCATTTGTCCCACTCGCATTCCGGATCTTTGATCTTGCCTCTTTTGGTGATCCTCGGACATTTTTCAGCCAAATGTACAGCATGTGATCCTCCATATGCTTCTCGTGGGTGATCTCCCATCTGAACAACGGGCCCTCTGTTGAAGTGGTTTGATAGAGTCCACGTGAGGGGCTTCCAATCCGCCTTGAATGGTCCTTTGAAGCCTAGGCCAAACCTGCGGTTCGGCCTAATTTCCTTTGGCGGTTTGAGCATTCCCTGTAACTGTGCGCCCAGCCCTTTTCCTTGTTGATAGCCGATGTTCCTCATAATCTCCCAACCTTTGGAGTGAAAAGGGAGACACGATGTTGTGGTTGCCCTGACCGGCTCTTTTGGTGCTAGTGGCATGCGAGATGGATCACGCACGTCCAGCAGTGACAATATGGGCCGATGAGACGGCCAAACAGAGGGCAGAGAGGTGTTGATAGCATCCACTGTGTGAAGGACAGGTGTACTGACCACTTTAATAATTCTCCCGTTGTAAGGAAACTTCAGGCACTGATGGTTGGTGGAAGGCACAGCGTCCATGGCTTCAATGTAAGGACGACCCAGTATAGCCTTGAATGTGGGGTCCATGTCGAGGACATGAAATTCCGTGGGAATTGCCATGGGGCCTAGTTCTGCCTTCAGAATAATCATCCCCTGCGGCGGCCTTTTGCTATTGTCATAGGCCGTGACCGTGATCGAGGAAGGTCTTATTTGTTCCTCGTCAACCCCACACAACTGAAGTGTGCTCATGGAGATCACATTTATGGACGCACCCGTGTCGACAAGACACGGGTTTATGGATACCCCATTAATTTTTATTGAAATGCACAATGCATATTTCCGAGATTCCTTGGGAGCGAGCTCGTAGTTGTGAAACATGATGACTGGTTGTGTGTCTGTTGGGGTTAGGACGGTCGAAATCTTCTCCACGGGGAGGTCTTCATTAACCATGACCTTTTGAAGATATTCCATCAAGGCCGCCTGGTGGGATGTGGATCTTTGAAGTAGCTCTAGGATGGAGATCCGGGCAGGCGTCTTGTCCAAGTGTTTCAGTAGATCATACTGTGTTCCAGGGATAGCTCTTTCTGGTTGTTCTGCATCATCCTTCTCTGGCTGAGATTGCTCGGGATTCTGACTGTTGTGGGGGAAAACCCTGTGGAAAATCCTTCCACTCCGGAGCACCATTGCCTGCGGCTTTTGTACCTCTGTGGGGGTAGCAGTGGGTTTTAACAGGGGTTCGAGGGGTAGTAGTGGAGGAATGGTTGATGAAGCAGGGGTGATGACGGGAGCAGGGATTCTGATGAGGGGTTTGTTAGGTGGAGGCATGGCGGAGGTAGAGGGGATATCGCGCGGATTATGAAGGATAAGGGGTTTGGAAGGTGGAGGTGGAGGTAAGGTTTGAAACGGGTAAAGGTTTTGAGGCGGATGGTGGGTGATGAGTGGTTTTGAAGGCATTAGTGGTGATGTGGTGGAGAAAGACGGGGTTATGTACGGTGGGCGGATGATAAGGGGTTTAGAAGGCGTAGGGGTAAATGTGGTAGAGGTGGATGGTAAAGTGGGGGAGTGGGAGAAGGTGAGAGGGTGTGAAGGCGTAGTAGAAAGTGTCGGTTGATAGGAGGTCGGTGTGCGGATGAGAGGGCGTAATGGTAGTGGAAATGGTGAAGGCGATACCGATGCGGGTTGATGAGAGAGAGGTGCTACCCGGGCAAGGTGAGGGGGTTGCATGACGATAGGGTTGGAGGTATAAAGGATGGAGGTACTTTCCTGGTGCCACACCTGCTCTCTCCCGACTTCCGGGAAGGAGGAGATGGGGTTAACCTGATGATTGGGCTGTTGGTGCTCCGGTAGTGGATTCTGGATTATGCCCATGTCGGGCTGTTGTTGTGGGGCCTGCTGAGGCTGTTGTTGTTGTGGTGGTTGCTGCTGCTGCTGCTGTTGTAACTGCTGCTGTGGCCTCTGAGGAGGTCTCCTAGCCTTGAGAGCCGCGACGTACCGTCTCATCTCATCCCAATCTATTTGATGTTCATCATTCATATCATGGATGTAATCTTTGAAATGGAAGCAGTAATCCACTGTGTGTCCCGGCTGCCTGTGGTAGACGCAGTATTTGGAGGTATCAACATTGGGGGGCCAGGCGGGCCTTTCTCTGGGTAGGGCGAGTTGGTTTGATGCCATGAGGGCATTAAAAATATCTGCCAAGGTTTCTGGCAATGGTGGATAGTAGGCTCTCTTAGGACCGAGCGGCCTCCTTTGTTGCTGTTGGGGACCATAGTTCCCCGGGGGTGGAACTTGGTTGTACTGAAGCGGTGGTTGTTGTTGTTGAGGTTGTGGTTGTTGTTGCTGGGGTTGGCGTAATGGAGGCATATTATCCTGGGGTGGATTATTTTGGGGTGGAGGACGGAGAGGGAAAGGACCTTGTTGAAGGGGTAGTCGGGGCATTTGTGGAGGCCTTGGGTTGACTGCATAGTTGGCATTGTTGACCGCACTGACTTGCTCATTTGTCACGACCCCTTCTGTGGCTCCGCCCGGGACACTAGTGCCTGTCTTTCTGACCACTTTGGGCTTCGGCGACTCAAACATGTTCATGATGGGGGAGTCTTTTAGCTGGGTTTGGATGTATCGGGCCCTTTCATAGAGTTCCTCCATTGTAGTAAGTTTATTCATGGCGAGGACGTGTCTGAACTGCGGGGTTGCATTAGACACAATCATTTTCACTTGTTCGGGCTCGGAGAGGGTATCCCTTATTCTTTCCGCCAGAGACCTCCATCTATCAGCATATCGGACAAAATCCTCGTCGGGTTTCATCTTTTCGGCCACTAGATCGGTAATGGAGAGTGAGGGACCGACCCTATCCCTATATTTCTGCAAGAACCTTCTCTGCACTATTTCAAAATTCTCGGCCTCGCGGGGCTCCAGAGAATAGAACCACTCAAGCGCGGGACCATCCAATGATCTCCGAAAGAGGTATGCCAGGGACCTCTGATCGTTTTGCCAATAGGAGGACTCATACATGAAGTCCTTGAGGTGAATGAAGGGGTTGCCGGTACCATTGTATCTGCGGTACGTGGGCATTTCGGAGGGAGGGAGATGAATGACGGGGAGGATTGGCAAAGCAACCTCCGGGGTGGCTTTCACGTCCACCATTCTTCTCAGATTTTGAAACTGCTCGTCCATGCGATTGAACCTATTGAGGAGCGATTGGGCGAGCTCCTCTGGGGGTGAAGGTGGCACTTGCCATTGGGGGAGAAACTGTCTCCCGGAGACTTGAGGGGGAAACCCGGAATGAGAGGGAACTGTCGGACCACCGACAGTTGTCCCTGGCTGAAACGGTGTGTGAGGAACACCGGGAGTTTGAGATTGTGACGGGAATTGGAATGAGGGAGGTTGTTGGCTCGCTTGTCCTTGAAGCGAGGGAGACTGGATGGCTTGCGCCAATGAAGGAGATGGAATGGCCTGCACGGACTCGTGGAGAGGTGCGATAGCCGGAGTTGACTCCTGGGGCGTGGGGGAAACAGATTTCCCCTTTAGAATGGCCTGGAAGGCCCGGAGCTGTTCAGAGGTAAGCTCTGTGTTGGCGAGGACGCCCAGTAAGGAAGTGATATCCTGTGGCGGGGACGTGTCCCCGGCAATAACCTGCACCTCCTGCGAGGGGTCATGAGAAGGACCCGAGTCCATAGCATAGACTCGCGGGTCGGCTGTCAAACCACGGCTAGGGTGGTTCTCCTCGGAAGACTCGTGAGACATGCTCACAGTTCTCCCAGAACGCAAAAACATACACTAGCAAGTAGGTAGCAGAGATTATCAAACAAGTGGATGCCTTTACGCCCCTTTTTTTTGTTTTGATTTTGATGATTTTTTTGTGTGTTTTTAGCGAGATCCGAAGTTCACACAAGATAGGGACCCTAGTTTATTTTTGTTTCACCGCCGTGTCAGCTAGGGTCTCTCGTCTCACCACGAATGAAATGACTAACTTCGGGGAACTTCAATGGTACAACCAGCCCAGTGAACGAAGAGGATATTCTTCGATGTCGGGGACTTACGGAGGTCCCAGTGTAGGAGATTCTAGTCCGTTGAGAGGAATTCCCAAACGGAGAGTCCTTCCTTCACCGGGAAAGGGTGATCCTCAAAAAAAATAAAAAAAAGGATAGAAAAGAGGAATGGATGTATGCAATGGAATGCTGATAGATATATGGAGTGGGAAAACAACAGAAATAACAAACATGTAATAAACAAAGAACCAATCAGAACTGACGGTGCTGCCGTGAGCACAACGGGGGCGCGCGTGGGCGCCAAGGTGGAGAGGCACGGGTGGTGCCGAACTTGCAAGGGTAGCCGAGAGGAAGCAGTAGATTGTCCCACCGTGATCGCCAATCTGTGAGCGACGTCACGCGGTTCGGAGTTCGATGGTGCGAGGAAGAGGATGCGGAGAGCGCGCGGGCTCCTCTTTTTTTTGTTTGTTTTGCTGTTTGCTGCCACACAGAGATGAGAGAAGAGAGAGAAGGGGCCACCACGGGAGATTGCTCCGGCGGGGCGAGCGGGACAAGTATAATATAGCAAGATATGGGGTTCAAACGGCCATAGCGGGAAGTGACTCGCCGCGACCTCGGGGGGACGGGAATGGTGCAGAAATTAAATAACAAAAATTGAAACGGCCATTGGGGAAGTGACTCGCCGCGGCCTCGAGAATATGAGCAGAATATAGCAGAATATAAAAGAGAATATAAGAACAGAGATTTAAACGGCCATTGGGGAAGTGACTCGCCGCGGCCTCGATGATATGAGCAGAATATAACAGATTATAGAGAGAATATAAGAACGAAATTTAAACGGCCATTGGGGAAGTGACTCGCCGCGGCCTCGATGATATGAGCAAAATATAATATAATATAGAAAGAATATAGGAACGAAAATTTAAACGGCCATTGGGGAAGTGACTCGCCGCGGCCTCGATGATATAAGCAGAATTTAACAAAATATAAAGAGAATATAGGAAACGGAAATTTAAACGGCCATTGGGGAAGTGACTCGCCGCGGCCTCGATGAAAAGATGTGATCGCCAGGGGCCGAAAGACCCCAAAATAAGAAAGTGATCGCGCCTACCTCAAGAGCGGGACATGGCGGGTTGCTTCTTCCTCTCCTTCCGGCCGGCCGACGGAGAGGGCTTTCCTCGGGTACCCTTGCAAAACAACGACAAATAAATGACAAGTGGATTAGAAAGATGGAGGTGTAGTATTCAAATCCTCGCGGTAAAAATAACGAAATGATGGTAAGACACACACCTGGTTGGTGTTATCTTTTAAACCCCTCTCGGACTCGAGTAGGAGGAAAATGAGATGATGGATGCAAGAAGTATAAGAGAAGAGGCGCCCTTGTGAAGGGGGATAGAGGATGCAATATGATGAATGTAAAGAACTATGGAGAAAAAGGGGAAGAAAAGGCTTATTGGATGAGCCGAGGGTGAAATCCGGCGGAGCTCCGGCAGCGTGGGGACGACGGGGAAGCGCGGTGGATGAAGACGATCTTCCTCTCGCGAGCGTGGGCACCCGAGAAGCCGGCAGAACCTCCACCTACAAAAGACCCCACGGGTTAGAAAAATGACTCCGTAGCCTCTGGGCTCCGGCAGCCTATCGGATCACTGCTTAGCTCCCCTAGAACTGAGGGGGTGGGCCTCTATTTATAGAGCTCCGGAAGGTGGAGGCGTCCAGGACCCTGGACACCTCCATCAGGGCCGAAATAATATTTTATTCTATTTTTATTGATTTTTTTAGAATACTTTTATGGGGGCGTCCAGGGTCCCGGACGCCTCTAACAGGTCCACCGAAAACCGACGACGGCCGCACGCGGTTTGGCACAACGCGTGGTTTTGTGAGCGGCGCCTCGTGATTCAGAAATGGGCGCGTCCAGTCAGCTGGACGTCTCTAAATTTGGCTTTTTTCACACACGACAAACCGTCGTTCGGTGGCCGGCGCCCGTGAGGGAGTTGATGGAGGCGTCCAGAGGCCTGGACGCCTCCAAAAATATGTTATTTTATTGGTTTTCTTGTCGTTTTATGATAGGGCTGGCATTTTTAATTTTTTATTTGTTTTTTTATAGAGGCGTCTAGAGGCCTGGACGCCTCTATTAATATATATATTTATTTATTTATTTATTTGTTTTTGTATGCCAACTGGCATTTTATACCTTTTTTATATTTTGTTTTTATGGAGGCGTCCAGGGGCCTGGACGCCTCCATTAATTATTTTTATTTATTATTATTATTTTTTATTTTTTCTATGCCAACTGGCATTTTACAAATTTTTTATTTTTGTTTTTTTTTTATGGAGGCGTCCAGGGGCCTGGACGCCTCCATCAATATATATATATTTTATTTAATTTTGGGCTCTGAGAAAATATTAAAATAAATTAAAAAGATGGGGGCGTCCAGGGGCCTGGCAGACACCCTTCTTGGTCTCGGAACCTCTTGATGCGTCTGACTGGTGTTGATGCCGTCCGAATGCCGTGACGAGATGATTCCGAATGCCGAAAAAGGCGGAAGAAGACTCAGGAAAAGGAAGCACTCGAGCGATTCGAAATGCGTAGGCCATCGCGGGGCGTCGTATAGTAATATGAGACTTTCTCATGAGACGTCAAGAATGACGTGTCTACAACGTCTTATGCTGCGCCCCGAGTGTCTCGCCTACGGTACCGCTAAAGACACGGCAGAGACGCAGACGCGCACTGAACCAAATAAGAACAACAGCAACAAGAGACTAGTCAGGGTCACGCCCATCGGCATAAGTCCTCAATCCCTGACAACGTGTGCACACACTGGCTCTAGCCTAAGCCAGGTCCTCTAGCTAGTTTTCTCCCTCGGTAGGACGCTACCGTTGGTTGGGAGCCCACGGAACTAGCTTACAAACCGTATCTCGGGAACTGCCCTTTCCACCCCTCCGAGGTGAGTCAACACACTGGACCGCGTGCATCGACAGGCCACGACAAGCGAAGGTTCACGAGACATCATACTCAAGAACACAAGTGCTAGAGTACGGACAAGCTAGAACGCGCTGTCACACGCACTACTAGGCACTACTAGGCACCACTGGCAGTACTACTACTGCCAACAGACTCAGGATTCGGCAACTAGACCTACAACGTAACGATCCTTGAGTCGGACGACTCAAAGGCAAGATCGTCACTGATAGCGAACAAGCCGCCAATCGGTCTAATCCTAAGCCACGAGAAACGACACTTCACAGAAAACGACTCACGGAGACCTGAGGGAACAGCAAGAACCCTCCGGCACGCCTGGACACGCAACTCAAGGTAAAATAGTACCTCGAGGCATCCAGAACCAGTGTCTTGAACTGGACAAAACCGCCGAGACACACACACAGGCACAACCCTCTTGGCCACCTCGGAACACGGTTATAGCCCTCATAGGACATCGGGTGATGTCCACGTGACAATGGGCGAACCACCAGGTCAAGCCAAGATACCGGAAACCAAACCACCGGTAAACCACTCTCTGGGCATAGGCTATCCATCACTCGGCCGCTAGGTCAACCAAGCAGTCAAGGAGGAATCGCCATGCAACCAGAGGCAAAGACATTCTATAGCAGGAAAGAGAATCCTACCACAAGCAAGAAGACTCCTGGCTACCTTATAATGTAGTCTTAGCCCTCATAGGATGTCAGGAGACATTCTCAGGAAAACGGGCAGGCCACAAGGCGAAGCCAAGACAATCAGAAACCACAACAACGGAAATCGGAGCTCTAGAACTGTAACGCACCACCCTTAGACCGTTACACGAATGTGGCGGTCTAACGCTAGGCCGTTACACTCTAGAGAACAAGACTATGGCGGTCTATCGAAGACGCGCTACAGCGGCGTGACGGTCGAAGAATGAGCCATCATAGACACCGCCCTATCCAACACCTAAAACGCACAAGACATGTAACGGCCTAACCTAGGCGCGTTACACAGCTCTGACGCACCCCTTTAGGGCCGTCAGGGCCAATAAGCCAACGACTACGACTCGAACCACGTAACGCACCAGGCCAGGCGCGTTACAGCAGCCTAACGCATGGGGGCAAGGCCGTTAGAGCCAACCGACACAGCCACCCAAACTCGGCCAAATAGCGTGTAACGGCCTAGGACAGGCGCGTTACGAAGCTGTGACGCACAGGGGAGTGACCGCTACATGAACCGACTTAAACGGTCGAATCCGGTCAAACAGAACGTAACGGCCTAGCACAGGCGCGTTACAAGGCTCTGACGCACCACGGAAGGGCCGTTAGAGGAACCGACTTACTCAAATCACAAGAAGACAAAATAGCCGTGACGCACCTACCTGGATGCGTCAGAGGGCTGTGACTCACCACTACTGGACCGTCACACTCCCACAGCCACGAAAAGTTTAAAACGTTAAAACGTTCTGGCGGTCTATCGTAGGGCCGTCAGAGACTGTGACGGTCTCTGCAATGACCGCTACACCGGTCACGGTGGGAAAAAGGTGGAAACGCTGAATCGGCCCGTTCCACGCCCCATTCACGCTGAAGCGCAGGGGAAACAAAGCTAGACGATGAAAAACAACTTCAGGAGGCTAAAAAGCCCACATGCACGCATTAAAACGCAAGATCAGGGCGATTTGAACAAATCGACCCTAAACGAGTCACCGAGGTTCCCGGACTCCTACCGGCCTCGAATGACGACCGATCGACACGAAACTAACATGAATGGGATCCAGACATCCCAGCGATCATTTTGATACTAACTAGACCAAGAATGGTCGCCATTTTTCGGCGAACCCTGAAAACTCCGAAAATGACAGTTTTCACTAAAACGGCCCGATCTCTCCCGATCGAGCACCAAACTACGCACAGAAACAGGGAAAACATGCAGAAGAAACCGTGCCCCGAAGGGACTAAACCGCACCGTGAGCTCAAACGTCGGCTTTGAATCCACCGTTCGGGATCACGCCAAAACCACTCCATCCTCGTCCCGTCGCGCACCCGACCAACTCCACAGCATCCCCAGCACGCGCCCCTAGGTCCTCCGTCTACAGCCGGAGCCAAGGAAGCTCGAGAGGAGAGAAAACGAAGAGAGAGGGGGCGGCGGCGTGAAATGAGAAGGAGGAGAGAGGAAGGAAAGAAAAAATAAAAGAAATTAGGAATTTTCCTAATTTCTGAAAAATTCAATTTTTGGCCCTATCTCCAAAAAATACGTAAAAATAGTCGAAACGACCGACTCGAAAAGTACATCGCAACTATAGCATCCACGAGTCGATCAACTGACAAATAAACTCACCGTAGGGTTCCGTAACTAGTATGAGAGAAAAACCCACACGGATCGTAAAACTCAACTCGGAAGCCACATAAGCGAACCGAAACTCACCGAAACTGATCCGAAAGATCCAATAAAGATCCAACCTGACCTACTAAGGATCCAGCAAAGATCCGGGACATTACACTCTCTCTCTCCCATTTTCTCTCCTCTCTCGCCCTCCCGGCTCTGGCTGCAGACGGAGGAGGCTCGTGGGCGAGGTGGCGACGGCGTGGGGTCCATGAGGTGCGCGATCGGGCGAGGATCGGATCGATTTTGGCACGATCTCGAACGGTGGATTCAAAGCCGACGGTCGAGCTCGCGACGTCGTTTTCGACGCGGTTTAGTCACTTCGGCGCACGATTTCTTTGGTGGAGGTAGGGAGACGGATCACCACTTCCTCCTGCACGTTTTCCCGGCTATTGCATGTCGTTTGGTGCGAAAACGGCCGAGTTTGGGCTCGTTTAGCCTAAACCGGGGTTTCGTGGGTTTCATAGGGTTCACAGGAAAACGGCAATGATTTTTAGATCGGTTGGTATCAAACGAATCCCTGGAATGTCAGCGTTCCAGATCTGCTGATTTCGTGTCGTTTGGTTGTCATTTGGGGCCGGTACGAGTCCAGCAACCCCGGTGACTCATTTAGGGTCGATTCGTTGAAATCGCATGTTTCTCGCCGTTTCTTGCTCGATTCGACTCCCGTTGGAGTCTAAATATTCTATATCATCGTTCTACGACATTATGTATGTTTCCCCTTCGATCGAGATCGAACGGGGTGTGGATTCGGGTTTTTAGGCTCGGTCCAGCTGGATTTCCGCCGTGACCGGTCGACCGCCACAGGCTAGCCGATCAACCGGTCGGCGTTCGTGCCAGCAGGCCGGTGTGCCTGTCGGTCCGATCGACCGACCGACCCTGTTAGGTCGACCGCCCCTAGGGGTCAGGTCGACCTAATTACAGTGTTTTTGCCCGTTTTGAGTCCTGGTCGGTCCCGTTGAGACCCGATGACCGACCTATGGCCTCGTGAGTGTCCGGGACACCCTGCGGGTTCCGTGTCCATGTTTCTGGGGTGTCGAGAGGTGTCGTGTTACCTCGATTAGTGTGCCCAAAGGTATGCATGTTTCGATCTTTGTGTTACGCTCAATCGAGTCACCGTGTGTCGGTGTGAGTGCGGTGGGGTTCCCTCGCATGTGTGTGGCCTTCCTTGAGTTCCCATCTTCAGGGAATGGTCCCGACGGCCTATGATCTACCTCGGTATTCGTGTTACCCTAGTTTTAGACCTAATTAAGATTTTAAGTCGGTTGACCTTGGCGGCCCAACCTTCATGCGTTTCTTGCTGTAGCGCGCCTTCCTTAGGCCGCTACGAGTCGTTTGTCTTAGGTCGGTATCTTAGGGCGGTTAGTGTGGCGGTTGTCTCTTGGACCGCCTAGTCCGTGTGGCGTGTCTGTCATCGACCGCTTGGTGGTTCGTTGGGCAGGTCAGCTGGAGTTGACTGAGTCTAGTGGTTCATCCTTGACCGCTACAATCGCCTTGTGGCCCTACCCCTGACCGCCAGTGCTCTTGTCTCTGTGTGCATAGCGGTTTCCTCCTTGACTGCTTGGTTTCCTTAGCTACTGAATGATTGATCGGTTATGCCCAGAGTGTCGTTTCCCGTCGTTTCGATTTCCGTATATCTTGGCTTGACCTTGTGGTTTGTCGTTCCCATGGATATCTTTTGATGTCCTATGAGGGCTAAGACCGTGTTAGGAGGTAGCCAGGAGTTTTCTTGCTTGAGGTAGGATTTTCTTTCCTACTGTAGAATCATCATTGTCGGGGTTCCGGTCAACCCAGGGTAACCCAGTGGTTGACAGGTAACCTTGAGTGTCTCGGCGGTTCTGTCCAGTTCGAGACGTGGTTCTGGATGTCTTGAGGTATCGTCTTACCTCGATTTGCATGTCTAGGTGTGTTGAGGGTCCTGCTGATCTCTCAGGTCTCCGTGTGTCATTTCACGCGAGCATGTCGTTTCCTCTGGCTTAGGAATAGACCGATTGGCGGCTTGTTCCGCTTTGTACGACGATCTTGACTCCGAGTCGTGAGACTCAAGGATCGTTGTATTTTCAGGTCTAGTTGCCTTGTCCTGAGTCCGATGGCAGTCTGGTATGCTACCTCGTGTCATGTGCTTCGTAGTACGCACAACAGTGATTCTTTGCATGTCTGTACCCCAGCACTCGTGTTTTGGAGTCTGTGTCTTGTGAGCCTCCACTAGTCGTAGCCTTACGACATGTTACGGCGTGTCGGCCCTTGTGGCGGGGCAGTTCCCGATATACGGTTTGTAAGCTAGTTTCCGTGGGCCCTCGCTATACAGTGGCATCCTACTGGGTGGGGAAAACTAGCTAGAGACCTGACTCTCTAGCAAGAGTCGGTGTGTACACACATGGTCAGGGGCTTTGGACTGACATCGACGAGCGTTCCCCTGTCTAGTCACTCGTTACTGTAGTTCATGTTCTGGTTCAGTGTCTTAGTCTCTGTCGTGGTTTGGGCGGCATAGTAGACGAGACGCTCGTAGGCGCAGCATAAGACATCAGTGGACGTAGCTGGTTGTTCTTCTAGTTGGGGGGTACTTCCGTCACGTGACACGTGACTCTCGTGTTTCTCGCACGTCATGACCTTTCTGGGTTAGCCCACTCGTGGTCTTGCCCGAGGTCAGTGTTGTATCTTGTGCACGACGTTCTAGTCGTGTGTGTGTGGTCGTGTCTAGAAGAGCGTGCACGATAATCGAGTCATGTATGCTTTAGGCCGTCTGTATCTGTCTAGGTCTTTTCTAGTCTTGTTGTCTGGTCTCGTAGGCCTTCGTCTTGGGCCTCGTGCTTGTCGACAGATCGGTGACTCCTGATTTCGTCAGATCAGAGTTTACCCATCTGTTGCTGTTGTTGTTTGGAGTAGCTTAGGGGACGATGTTAGTTCGGCAGCCGTGTTTTGTTCAGTACGGCTTTTCCCTTTTCTTTTAGCTGCTCTACTCTTTTCGTTCCGGTTTTCTTTTACAGCTTTTTAGTGGTAGTTTTCCTGCTTTGCTACTACTGATGTTTCGGTGTTCCGTGTTACTGCGTGTTTTTCAGTGGGGATCCGCGTGACCCCTATTGGGCCAGTGACACGAGGCTCACCCCTGATTTTCAGGTAGGTGGCGTCGTTCTGCTTCCACAGTTCCTGGTGTGGTGAGTTCATAGCTGCCAACGGTACCTGCGTCGAGCTTCCCCCGACCTCAGGGTACGTCTTTCTTTTCTGTTGGACTGTACTGCTTGTCTTTCCTTTGGACTAGACTCTGGTATAATTGTTAAACTTTAACTGTTAATTAAAAAGTAATTTTATTTTCAGATACATTAGCAAACCGATCTAATGAAATTTAATTGCTTACTGTTATATTTATGTGGCTTCAATGTACTACACGACAATCCTTTTTCCCTTCGGAGCTTTACAGCTCTTGGGAGGCTTCACAGGTTCCAAGTGGTATCGGGTCTGCTCGGTAGTCCTATCGGGTATATCCGGTATCCGGGATCCGGGTCGTCACACGGGGGGTCATAAAAAACCAATCGTTGTATTTTTCCTACTCAATGCCAACAGATCGTAGTTCGCAACCGATCTATCAATAACTAATGACCAATAAGGCCAACGAAGATTTAACTACACAAACTCGAACCACACATCCACTCCTTCACGAAGCCATGCCTACAACAAAGGACGTCAGGGCATAGATCGTGAAGCAGATGAGAAAATACATAAAGCAGCTACAAATGACCCCAAAATACATACCCGACAGGCAACAATCTGAGAAACGAGGGAAGCGAAGAGGCTCACCGTCCATCTCATCGATGGGGTTTGGGATCTTAATCTTGTTAAACACCATGGCGGGTAGATCTACAAGGGGGAGGAGGAGGCGGCAACAGTGATCCAGGCGAGGAGAAGAGCGAGGTGGCCGAACACACCCAACCACTCAAAAGGCACGAGAAATGGGTGGGGTGTGTGTCATGTTGGGGAGATGAGAGTGATAATATCGATGACGGAAGAAATTAAAAAGAGAATTAGAATAAGATGATTTGAAGTGGGATTCGTCGTTCGTGCCTTGCATGGGACGGTAGCATGCCTAGGTATATTAGGGCTATCAAGTGTGGCAGGAGAATGGGCGTGACATTTACATTTTAGTCTCTTAATATATTTTTATTGTCACAAAATGACGGGAAGGTAACCTAAGATCGAGTCGGGCTGGCCTAACAGTCCTACTCAAAGCCCGAGCCTGACCCACTTAGTCTCGGGCTTTTAGACCTGACTAAAAGCTCATGGGCTGAAAAGGGACTTACAACCCGACCCAATGTCGGGCCAAGCCCGCGGGATAGTCGGGTCAGCCCGACCCATTGACAACCCTACGTAGAGCACTCCCATCATATATATATATATATATATATATATATATATATATATATATATATATATATATAGAGAGAGAGAGAGAGAGAGATTGTATGTACGTACATTGCTAGGATGCTTCTTCAATTCCATAGAAGACCGATCGAGGATCAAAGGGCAAGCCTTTCAATCAACAGAAGAGAGCGACGGTGGCCAAGAATCGGCCTGTATACTCATCAGAACCTCCATCGCAATGCCTCTCGATCAAAGAGGCCTCTTCTCTTTAATTTCAATTATATATATGTATATATAGGGGGTGGCTCAGGTGGTGCCAGCACCACTTGAGCCCGCCGCCGCCCCTCTCAGCGCCTCTCCCCCCATGAATAAATCTTCCCCCATAAATAATAGGGTTTTTTGCATGAAAACCATTGTTAAAAGTGAATTTGTAAAAAAATCATTCCTAAAAATGCATTAGCAGGTATATCACTGAGTTAATTCAAATAGTGCATAAATGCCATTTAAGCGTGATTTTCTTGCAAGTTGTTGGTAAAAAGAAGTGATATGCATGCAAATAAATATGACATTTTTGCACAATTCAAATTAGACAGTGATATACCTGCTAATGTATTTTTAAGAATGGTTTTTTTGTAAATTCACTTTTAACAATGGTTTCCATGCAAAAAACCCTAAATAATACTTGGGGAAGGGGGGCGACATCAGGTAGTGTCGACAGCACCTGATCACCCCCTATATATATATATATATATATAGGCAATAGCAAACCTCGACCAATTAATTAAGGCGTAGTTGGTCCCTAACTTAAGTTTGATATATACTCTCAAATTTGAGAGCACCAAATTTATATATACTTAATGGTTTTTCACCATCTTATATTTCAAATTAATTAGTCGATCGACAGAAAAAGAGTGGACAAATAGGTAGGATATATGATCACAAAAAAAACATAACTTTATATATGGTACGCATTTCTCAAAAAGTTTATATATAGTTAATAATTTTGATGCAGCAATGGTTCATCACTTTCGGTGGATCGAATTTAATTAGTTAGACACTTCCTTACACAGCTGGGTCATGAACTCGATCTCCTATGGGAATTGAAGGATTTTTTTACAAATATTCTTATATATATATATATATATATATATATATATATGTCAAGTTTAATTAGGGTAAATTAAGATATCCTCTTTTTTTATAAAATCTCTGAGTTCCCTAGCTAGCTAGTGAATGGGAGGGGGGGCGTTATTCTACTTTAGACATGTATGCATGGAAAACTAGTTAAGTTTGACCTATGCCATATTATAATGAGTAATGCTTTCTGCACCGCATGCGGTGCACAAAGTCACGTCATTCTGCAACTCGTGGCAGCGATTGGTCCACGTTGGCATATACCACTTCACCAGTTGGACGAACCGAGACGTGCTCTGACAGATTTGAAGACGTTGTCAACTCATTAGCAGGGCCATGAATTCAACTTACCAAAAATGCCCTTGCAGTTTTCCCTCCATTGCGCATTGAGGCGCCGTGAAACTTCAGGCAGCGTCTTTCCCTCGAGTGGCATTGTCAACTGACTGTTTCTTCTGCCGATTCCCCCCGCCCCCTTCTTCGGTTGCTCATCTTCTCCGTCGGCGGTAGTGATTAGTGGAGCGGAAATAGGCACGGAAGCAGAAGGCCATCGTCTGCGCGTCAGCCCATTGTCTGCGCGTCAGTCCATCGTCGGCGAGGGTTTAGGTTGGCTATGGCACCTAAGACCGGCAAGGGGAAGAGTAAGATGCTACGAGACAATGTGCTTGGGGAAAAGGAAGTAGAAAAAGCAGAGGAGAGGATGAAGTCAGAACCACAGGGAGAGGAAGCCCCATCCACTGTGAGGGCTGCAGAAGAAGAAAGGCAACAGGAAACCATATGCTTGGCAACAGCGCTAGAAGAGGCGCAGAGAGGAAGGGCTCAACAGCAAGAGACGGGAGGTAAGACAATGTTCTACTGGAATGTAATATGTGACATTCCACTGCAAATCTTTTCATTTACATGCAACCTATTTCATTCATACTGGCAGCATGGGTGGGCGTGGGGGTGGGGGTCTGTAACAAAACGATTACATATTTTTGAACAGAGGTGAAATATTTTGAACTGGAGTAAAATATTCTGTCCTAGAACGACTGAGACAGCCTCAGTTCTTTGTAACTTATATCTCTTTACCTTTTACAAAGAGTGAAATATTTTGCATATAAGTGAAAGTTTTTGAACAGAGGTGAAATATTTTGAATTGGAGTGAAATATTCTACCTTGGAACGACTGAGGCAGCCTCAGTTCTTTGTAACTTATATTTCTTTACATTTTACAAAGAGTGAAATATTTTACATATAAGTGAAAGTTTTTGAACAGAGGTGAAACATTTTAAACTGGAGTGAAATATTCTACCCTGGAACGACTAAGGCAACCTCAGTTCTTTGTAACTTATATTTCTTTGCCTTTTAAAAAGAGTGAAATGTTTTGCATATAAGTGAAAGTTTTTGAACAGAGATGAAATATTTTGAACTGGAGTGAAATATTCTGCCCTGGAACGACTGAGGTAGCCTCAGTTCTTTATAACTTATATTTCTTTGCCTTTTAACAAGAGTGAAATATTTTGCATATAAGTGAATTGTTTTAGGAAGTCTTATTTTATTGCATAGAAGTGAAATGTTTTGCATATAAGTGAAATGTTTTGCATATTTCTTTGCCTTGTAACTTATATTTCTCTGTAAGTCTTATTTTATTTCTTCTGTTTCATGATATGTAAGAAGAAAGTTGTTGGCCAAGAGGCAAAGAACTGAACAGAAAATGGAGAAGATTCCAAAGCGAATCAACCATCGTTGCTTCATATCTTTTTACTCCAAAACTGTTCAAGAAATCAAATTCAAGAACTGTCACAAAGCTTTGTTGAATAAGACCCCTTTCCGTGTCTTTATGAATATCCCTCCCATTGCCTTTGATAGATTTTTTTAGAGGACATATTATCATGTCATGTGTAGGACGGTGTTTTCCGATTTGGCAAATGCAAAGTGCAGTTTACTGCACAGGATGTTGCACTAATTCTAGGACTCCCATATATTGGGAGGAGGATCGAGCACGCCGGCTCACGGACCCAAAAATTACATTTGAAAGAGAGGTTTGGGAAGCAGCTGACCACTAACAGACATGCTATGGTCCACCTAATCAATTTTGTGAAGGAATCAGACAAGAAGGAAGATATTGAAGACACAGTCCGCTTATGGATTATTTTGATGCTATCGACTTTCATTTGTACGTATACCAGCTATGCTTGTCCAAAGCAGATGCTGCATTATCTTGATGAGATTGGTGCTATTAGATCTTACTCATGGGCTGTGGCCGTCCATGAGGTTTTAATGGTCAGATTATGTTTCATATCTGAGAGGAAAAAGGGAAGTCTGTCTGAGAAAAGTGGAAGCTCTAAAACATTATTGGGCTGTACTGCTGCTCTTTGTGTAAGTTTCTGAACCTATTTTTTAAACTACATTTATGGTAGTTTGCTTACATTGATTTTAATTATGTTGAAAAATGTAGGTTTGGGGTTTGGAGCACAGTAAGTTGAAGAAGTCCAAGGACAAGAGTGCATTCCCACGATTGATGAGGTGGGGTTCACAACTGAAGAGGAAGCCCGGGCGCTCCTTTTCATCCTTGACTGCACCTGAGGTACATGCTACTTTCTATACTTGTGGTCCGTACTTTATTTCACTACATAGTAATTCTAATGCATTCATATATAATATGATGTAACATGTAATCGAGAAGCTTCAGGTGCATAGGTCAGAAGAATGGCTCCTAGAGGGGGAGCATGAACAGCTTCTGCGGGCTTCTGTTAGCCCAATTTCAAAATCTTCTGAGAAAATGAAAATGGAATCATTGGTTGACCAGATAAAGGGCCTTAAGGAAGCCCTTCGAGTTTTAGAAGAGAAGAGGGAGAAAGATGTTGCTCACTTCAGGACACAAATGCAGGGTTTAATCCATGAAGTGCAGCAACTGAAGACAAAATTGTCTCCCGTTGGGGAGGGGAAGGAGGCTCAGGTGGGGGAGGAGGAGGGTGAGGAGGCTGAGCATGGGGAGGAAGAGGAGGAGTCAGAGGATCCGATGGAGGCTGCGGTGGTAATGGTGGCTGAGGAGGTTAGGCCAAAGGAGGAGGCTGAGGCTGTTAAGGTAAGCTCCATTTCCAAAGCTGTAAAGCGTCATGGTAAACGGCAGCCCTCTACTTCAGTAAAATCCCCGTACGTTACGCTCCAGAAGAAGACAAAGAAATCAGCCCCAGTGTCAAAAGATGAAGAAGAAGGTCTCACAGGTAAATCGACACTTGATCCGGTGCCTGTCCCACCAGGGTGTCCTAATACTGAAACTGAGAGAAATGTAAAATATTTTAAATTCTTATACAATTTTATCATTCGATATCTATAACTTTGTTTATTATAATAACTATTATGTGTTAGTACTGTGCACTTTGTTTAATTTTCAGAGAAATAGATTTTATTTTATGAAGTTATGGTTTATCCATGTGCAGTACGTAATAATTGTGCTGCAAATTGTTTTAGATCTGTGCACTCTATTTTCTTTGACAGTGTAAATATGTTTCACTCCTCTGCAATGTGTTAGTCCATGTTACAGTTTTGAGATGTTCTGTGCAATATATTTCCGTTCTGTATAAATTGTAAATATTGTCAGTGCAATATGTTTCATTCATACATAATGCAGGCATACATTGAAGTCTAAGGGATTACTGTGGGCTGGGAAAACTCTCTAACTCACATGAGAGCATCATTAATAATTTCTTATCGGTTGAAATGAACAAGTAATCCAATCACATATCTCTTTTTTTCCCCCACCGATGTCCAAGTATTTTGATATGTTTATATCTTTGAACAGTGATCCAGCTGTGAAAAACCACTGGGGGGGTTCAGTTAGCAGGTTGCAGCTACGTGAACTGTTGTTTGGGGAGATGATTGACTTTGATATAAGTGTATTCTAACATGTGTGCCTTCCTTTGCCCCTACATAGATTCAACATTCACAGTGATTTATTGGTAATATGTTGTAGGTTCTCGACTGCTGTTTGGAATTACTTATGAGAAATCATGCTTCCTCCCCATCTGCGTCAGTGAAATATTTATACATGTCAGTGGTGCAATCCTCTTTTCTTCAGCTTCAGCCCGTCAAGTTCTTCGCTAAGGCAAGCTTATTGAAGCGTTATGTGACTCAATTCCTTAAGGAAGAGGACATGCAAGAGAAGGATTATCTGTTTTGTATTCTACATTCCCCGAGCCATTGGCACTTGTTTGCTATTAACTTTAAGAGGCAATCCTTCATTTCGTACAACCCCATAAAGGGCAATGCTCAATATAATGCCGATGCAAGGAATTAGGTAAGAGATCTTATATGTATTATTTGAAATTTAAAGTTATATAACTTTCACCTTCACATGTTCGCCAGCTATAACTCTTGCATATGTGCAGGTGGTGCTATGGAGGCAGCCATTCCCCTTCATGAAGTCATGACAAATGATTTTTGACGAGGAATCTCCTTCTCAGCCACCCAATTCACTGGACTGTGGGGTGTATTGCTTAAAGTACATAGAGTGCATGTCCCATGCAGTAGATGGCCCAGTGAACTGGGATTTCACAGTAGAAGATGTCCAACAAATGAGAGGAGTGCTGATAGCAAGTCTTTCGAAGGCCGGTGTCTTGGGGCATGAACAGTGACGCAGTACTCATGTGTTGTTGTTGGCATGGAAGGTTGGAAGGATGTAAAGGACCCATGGTTGTACATATAATTAGTTGTCAATGAAATATAATTATTTGTCAATGAATTGTGTAATCAGTTTCACATTACATAGCAGAATATTTCACTCCAGTGTAAAATGTTTCACCCCTGTGCAAAATATTTCACCCCTGTTAAGAAGGCAGAAATATAACTAAGGCTGCCTGAGTCATTACATAGCAGAATATTTCACTCCAGTGCAAAATATTTCAACCATGTTAAGAAGGCTATAGAAGAATCCAACTAAGGCTGCCTGAGTCATTACAATGCAGAATATTTCACTCCAGTGTAAAATATTTCACCTCTGTGCAAAATATTTCACTGTTTGGTAAAATATTTCACCATTGTTAAGAAGGCAAAAGAAGAATCCAACTGAGGCTGCATGAGTCATTACATAGCAGAATATTTCACTCCAGTGCAAAATATTTCACCCTTGTGCAAAATATTTCACCCCTGAGCAAAATATTTCACCCCTGTTATGCACCAAGCTACCTTCTTATTTTCTGAATTGTGTACTTTCATTTGTTTGCACTGTGCACGCAGTAAAGTTTGCATCGACCTTAACTGGTTCCATACTTGCATCGAGGTTCTTATGTGTTGGTCTTTGCATACTTGCACCGACCCTACTATTGCACCGACCCTGTTCCTTTGTTGTTTTACAAAATTACACTGACCGTGGTTGCGTATTTGGCATTTGCACCGACTTTCCCTAGCAGCTATTAAAAGTTTGCACCGACCTTGCGTCTTCTTTCCCTCTGTCTCTCTCACCCGCGACCCCCCCTCCGTCTCTCCCTCCGTCTCTCTCACCCGAGACTCTCCCTTCGCCTCTCCCTCCGTCTCTCTCACCCGTGACCCCCCCTCCGTCTCTCCCTCTGTCTCTCTCTCTCTCTCTCTCTCTCCATTCCTCTCTCTCTCTCTTTCCTATATATATATGTATGTGTGTATATATATATATGTATATATTATTTTTATTTTATTCTTCATTCTATTCTATTTTGTTTCTTTCCTTTATGGCTAAGACAAAGCCTGCACCGACTGTGTATAGGCCTTAGCCAAAGTCATGCACCGACCGTGTGTATGCTCGGACCTTCATGTGTGTAAGAATAGTGATGTGCACAGACTTAGTATGTTCATGGCAAGATCTGCACCGACCTTAGATCTGCACCGACTTTAGATACTGTAGATGCCATAGAGAACATGCAAGGTTGCAAGTGTGCACCGACCTTAGTCGTGCATAACCAGACTATGCACCGACCTTTGAGTTCTTAACCGGGGTGAAATATTTTACATACAATTGAAATTTTTTGCACAGGGGTGAAACATTTTGAAGTGGAGTGAAATATTCTGCTCTCCAATGACTCAGGTAGCCTTAGTTATATTTCTTCTGAGTTCTTAACAGGGGTGAAATATTTTACATACAATTGAAATATTTTGCATAGGGGTGAAATATTTTACACTGGAGTGAAATATTCTGCTCTTGCATGACTCAGGCAGCCTCAGTTATCTTTCTTTTGCCTTCTTAACAGGGGTGAAATATTTTGCATACTACTGAATGTTGCACGAACCATGTATAGCAATAAGTGCACCGACCTTGTGCATCATGCACAGACCTACATGCAAGTAGCTAAGTAATGCCACCGACCTTACTTGTAATATGCACTGACCTTATATGCACTCGCTGAAAACATGCACTGACCTTAGTGTGTGCATATGACTGTGCATTCAACTGATGAGGTTCTATTCAAATCTTAAAATGTAATGACCCAAAAATGAAACTGGGACTTATTATGACCTATAAAAAGATGATGTTGTCAAAGTCAACGTGTGGTCAAACCATTGTTGCCAATCAAGCTCCAATAACCAGCACAACCTCTAAGATTGCTGAAATCACACTGGCTTGCAGCTGATACCAAAAGGAAGCTTCATTGACTATGCAATGGGATGTTGCGGCAAACCCAAATTCTCAGAAATACGGGTGAGCAAAACAGAGAGTGGGGGGAAGCAAAAAAATGATGAAACCAGTAAATGGTGATGAGCCTCTCAAAAAAAAAATGGGATTTGAATAGAAGATGTGGGATTTGAATAGAAAATGGCCTCACAGAGAGCACTGATTGTATACAGAATGAGAAACTTCAATGTTGAGAACTCTTCTAAAGAGTCTGAGTCTTTACATTGCATTTACGGAAGCAACCCCGCCGACAACAGAGCAAGATCAAGTCATTTTGTAAACAATAGTGATATTCTTGCTCTACTCAAACTTTTGGAGGGCCTGGCCAAGGAAAACATGGAAGTGTCACAAAGGAATATGAAAAACTACATTTGCAATGAACACAATTCATGAATTATCTGTATGCATCATGGCCGTCATCAACCAGTGGTGATTCTTATCAGAGAGACCAGGATGAGGTAGCAAGCAAGAAAATCATACTTATTGATTCTGATGAAGAAGATCAGCAAATGCAGACAATGTGCCATGGCATCAGAAACGCTAGAGTGGATTCTAGCTCTTCTGTTGATCTGAATTATCAGCAGTCGGTCCAGTATCACCAGGCCATTTGGATCAGCAAATCCATTATCAGGCCTCAAAGGCTTACTCACATTTGACCAGTGATGTTGACTTGCTGTCAATTGGCGTTGACTGTTGTGTTTCTTGCGTTGACTTGCATTTATGCATATCAAAATAATCATCAAAGACTCATGAATGCATCAAAATTACATCTAAAATGAGTCATTTAAATTGTCATCATCAAAACCCAACAAGGTTACATGAAGGTTATATAAAGAATGAGTCATAAAGATTGACATCATCAAAACCACAGGGACAAGGACACAACATAATCCAACCAACGTTGCTACATAACATTGCTGGATAGTGTGCATGTACCAGCAATCATCATAGCAGATTGTTCTGTAGTCCATACTTGCACAGGAAATGTATGATCAAGATTATTTGCTCCTAAAACATCGACATTGACAGTAACATTGGACTTTAATTTGTAGCTACGAATGCAGGTCCCATCATCATTGCCATATGCTTTACATTTATTTGCTCTTTTAGATTTTCTTCGACACTTTTCAATTAGGTTTGGCAGCTCAGCTAATAGGAGTTCATATGCTTCTTCTGACACTGATCCAACCTCAGCAACTTTCATCAATCGGTAACACAAATGTGTATACCGACCTCCCCTTGAATCTTTTCCATCGCTTGGCTTGTTAAATTCATCTAGCATGTGACGCTGCGCATCTCCTTCGTCCATCGCTTTAGAATATACCTCTCAGGAATTTGAAAAATTCCGCAGTATTGAAGTCCCACTAGTGCATGCCTGCACAAGTATCCTTTAAATTCAAAGGATCGACAAGTGCATGAAACAACTTCACCAACTACATCATAATACACTGTATATTGTTTCAGTAAATCCTTAACAATGTCAGCTCCAACTCCTTTGACTTTAATCTGTTCAAAAGATTTTACCTCGAATGTGATTTTTTAACCTTCATTGTGAATTACCTTTGGGTGACATGATGCAATCTCTACCAATTCTATTTGAAATTTTTTAAAATGGCCCTTGTGTATATATTAGCTGTCTGCTTCTCTAAGGGCAAAGATGTCTTCCGGTATGCTATTGTCTCCATGCTTTTAACATCCGCTTCATTCTCAGCATCATATCTACTCTCTAATACAAGTTCAAACTTTTCAAAAAACTCAGAGAGAGTGGTCTTTGCTTGAACATATCCATCAAAGAAGTGATTAATGCTCTCACTTCGTTGAGAAGTTGACATTCTCGGCAAAAAAATATGAAACCAACTTATTAAGATTACAGCAAAATATTAGTGTACTATGCTCCATTCTAACGCAATGCATTTTTGTGTATTATGCTTCAATCTAGGACAAAGTCTATTCTAACAGTGCAAAATGTATCATTATACTGCAAAGATAAGTCCAGAAGAACATGTTTTACCTGCGAAAAATGTATCCTTTAAAAATAATGGTACCCATTTGACACGACATTTGTATAACTGATTCAACCATTCATTCTCTCTACATGTTTCATACTTGCACAATAACTCTTCCCACTTCTCTTCAAACTCGTGCACAGAAATTGAATCATAGATGCAGCTAGCGAAGTCTTCTATAAAACCTTTGTTTGCTACACATATATGCCCAATCTTCTTTGGTATTTTTTTCAATATATGCCATAAACAAAACCGATGCCTAGCATTAGGGAAGACCTCCCTCACTGCTGATTCAATGGATTTGTCTTGATCAGTAATAATCGCAGTCGATTGTTTTCCACCATTTGCCTTTAACCAATAATTGAATACCCAAACAAATGATTTCGTCTTCTCATTGGAAAGCAGTGCACAACCAAGTAGGGTTGACTGACCATGATGATTAACTCCGACAAATGGAGCAAATGACATCTCATACGTGTTTGTCAAGTAAGTAGTATCAAAAGATATTACATCACCAAAATATGAACAAGCTAGTTTTGACCTTGCATCCACCTAGAAAACATGCCTTAGTTGTCCATCATTATTCAAATTCATCATGTAGAAGAATGTTGGACTACTCATTTGCTGTTTGACAAAATGGTTATGTGATTTTTGTACATCTCCTTCTTTTAGTTGCGTCTGACGCTCTCGGGTTAAGAAATTTCTACAATCTTTTTCTGTAAAGTCAAGCTGTTGAATTCCACCTTTTCTTCTAGCAATTGTAGACACTATCTGAGATGTTGGGATTCCTACCGTACGCATGTTCTTAATTTCTGCCTTTTCCGGCGTACATATTTTTCGATGTGACCTAAGGTATGTCACCGACAATGGATTTAGGTCGTGGTTATGCTCAATGACTGCATCTGCTATTGTCCATTTCCCTTTCTTTGTGAGAAGTCTTGCCTTTATTGATGCAGGGCAACCCACTTTTGGAGAGTCTCTTAGGCGCTCACTGTTAGGATTTCTCCTTGACACCCCAGATTTCCAACAACCTAAATGCTTAAAATTTAGTATTCCTTTGTAGCTTCGACTGCATAATGTAGTGATGCCAAATCCAACCGATTTTGCATATGCATTATAAAATTTGTGGACATCTTCCCATGTATCAAATTCCATTCCTATTTCTGGTGGAACACACACAGTGCAGGCTTCTCAACATTTTTCGTGGGTGTATTTAAAATTTCACATTCATTGATGTCAACGAAAGGTGTAGGCTTCTCCATCGCATCTGCAATACTAAAATACATTGTTTATATATGAAATCCACTGTAAT